>OY728160.1:853777844-854189372 GCA_963277665.1 Viscum album | reverse complement strand
AGCTCTCATATCCCCAATTATACTAGGAATGAAGCCTCCCATGTAGGAAACCAAATTTTCAGGGCCTTATATCATACATAATGTCTATCACAACAGATCTTACTCACATTCTACAATGGATGAGGAATACATCACACCCACCATGATTATGAGGTTTAATCAATCAATAAATTATATTTCTACCACTAAGACATAATGAGAACATAGTATCATGATGTTAAATTGAACAAGTTCTTCCTTGTGGAATGTCCTTAAACTATAGAAATATTACCTTACCACATGATGCTAAACTATGTGAATCATATCATGGTCACATGACAATAAAATGAAAAAATATTTCATAGATATATGAAATTAATCTACATCGGATAAATCCACAAAAAATGACGTTAAAATAAATGAATAACATCTTCTCACCAATGATTCACCATAAAAGATTTATATCTATTGAAATGATAAATGAAGTTAACCCATCCATGGATGCGATTCTGATACACACAAGGAATCTCCCATTCAATAACTATATATGGGTTGATTCATTCCATCACATGATACATAGTGATGCCGGAATATTTAATCCAGGGGACAACCACAATATATTCGGCCAAGTCATAATACATCGTACATGTAGTAATGGTAAAGCCTTCATTTCCATGTCGAGTGATCTACATCTAAACTGGATGATGTTAAACAACGTGATTAATGTCCTCACTGCATGACACAACACAACATGTTTTTCCAAAACTACTTGTGGCTGGATTATTTCCATTACAAGACTAATTGTGACACATAGACCTCCATTCTTGGTGAAATCCACAATATCTTTTTTATTTCATGTTATGTCACCATAGTCTTTACCGCATTATTTTAAACTACATGGTTGATGTGCTATCCACATGACACTAAATTTCATAGTTTTCCATAACAACGTTATGAATTATTCTCATTAAAATGTGATAAGTATGAATGAATAGATCCTATATATTGTCCAAGTCACTATATGATACTAAATTACCCTATCATTTTTCAAAATTCCTCCAAGTTGTGAAATGAATATTTACCCTTCCTTGTTTCTCACATGATTTCATGGGAATATGAATTTCGGTATGGGATTCCCCACATGACTGAGACAAATCATCTCATGATTGTGTTATCATGGTTCTCGGTGGAAGTTCAAAAAAGGTACATCATAAATCCTCAATATATGATGTTAGACTACACGGCCGATGTTTCTTTCATGTCACAAAACTATGAATTATCATTGAACTCATTTGATAAGACCACTATCCTTGATATTAGTCTCCCACCCCACCCCCATTAGATAAATATGTGTTACTTCATTCCAATTATCAAAGGATACATAGTGACCCTAATATCAGTAGTCTTGATTATAATCATAATGTTCACTTTTCATGCATGCGATCCTACATCCTTTCCATATAACATTAAACTAAATAGTTTCTTGAGAACTACATGTGGATCAATTCCATTCATCATAGGATATGTTTTGATTCCTAAATCCCCAATCCAGGTTCCAACTATAATAATTAAGTGGATCGGTTCCCTACAATGCCTATGGGTTAGACCCGTGTTGAAAGAATCCAATTTAAGAAGTTTCTGTGGATTTATTCATGTCAAAAATGATATGTAGTGACTCTTGGGTATCCAGTACAAATCCCATCAACAATAATCGAATAGAATAATTCCCCCCTCTTATTGTTGGTAAGACTTGCATAGTGTGTTTCCCATTTGAGAACTACATGTGGATTTATTCCTTATATTTCAATATATGTAGTGATTCCCAGACCTCTAATCATGGGCCCAGTCACAATATTCCCTTTGCTTGTCATGAAGACTATGCCCTTAGTAGATGATGTAATGAATTTTTGTTTCTCAAGAACTATGTCTAGATTGGTTCATATTATCATAGGATACTTAGTGATTCCTAAATCTCCAATCCATGGACTAGCTACAACAATAAAGATGAAGATATCCCCCCTTTTTGGTATGGGTCATACGTATGTAGAAGGATCACCATTATATAACTATGTGAGGCTTTAATCATGTCATCGTAGGATATGTAGTGAGTCCAGGATACCATATCCTGAACCGAGATATGAAATTAATTGGAAACATTTCCCCCCTCAGGTAACCATTTAGACCCAGATAATGATTTTATAATTCATGAACTATTCATGTCATGATTCCTTCTATTGTAGGACATGAAGGGATGCTAAAACCCCCATTCAGGGGCCCAATAACAATATTCACTTTTCATGTCAGGTATCCAACATCCATATCAGATGATTTTTATCTACATGGTTTCTCATTAACATCGTGTGGATTCATTCCTACCATCCTAATATATGTAGTGATGCCAGAATATCTAATACTGGGACTTGATATAACAATAAATTGGAACAATTCCCCCTATACATATTGGTTAGACATGTGTAGAGATTTTACAACTAATGAACTACAAGGGTATTGATTCATATTAACATAGGATATATAGTGTCTCCTAACTATCCAATTATTTGTCTTATTCATGATAAAAAATTATCCCCCCATCACTGCATAATGGAAAGACATGCATAAGAAACATTTACATAAGAACTGCAAATGTATTCACTTTTATAGGATACATAGTGACACCCATATTTCCAATCATAGTATTACAAAAAAATATAAAAAGGTAAATATTAACCCCTAACTATATATGGTATCATCTTATGCAGTGAAAGTCCTTACCAAATGTTGTCAAACTACAAGGAAATGGTGATGTCTCACTATATGATGTTAAATTTCCCGGAAAATGTCCCGGTTTCATGAAATTGAAGCCGATTGATTAATACATCCCAAATTCTATTAATGTATGGATACCATCACCCATAATAATACATTATCCAATAACCACATGAAAATTAACCTAGTCAACTAGAGTATAGGGTGCTTCTATCACCTTTAAACCCCCTCAAACCATAAATAACACATCATATTTTCCGCACCTCGGGTAATAACAATCCATTCATGGACCTAGTATAGGAAAGTATATCTCCCTAATTTACATTATTATCATTGAATAAGGACTTTTACCTACCAACCAGATAAATCTTGGCCTTATAGGAAGAGATTTATGATCATTGTGAGCCTGAGATCACCATGGAATAACTCAACACCTGAGGGTGTTCCAGACCATCACCGGTGTAATTATCCCATATCATTACCCATGTCATGCGAATCTAGAGTTATGATTTTTGACATTTTCATCCCCTCCTAAGAATTTTGTTTGAGTACTCATTCCCTGAGGTGTTCTAATTATACTATTGTGTAACATTACCCTCATATCAGGTCCATATCCATCACAAAAATAAACTATATATAGTTCGGTCAAAGTTTTATGACCTTAAAATTTTTCCATTAATTATCTAAATCCCATTAGGTTGAATAGCTAGTGAATGTGACCTAAAACATCTCATGATGAAACCCAACAAAGGGTGGTCAAAGTAAGATTCAATTATTTTTTCTATAACTCTTCATCTATATAGTTTAGTACAAAATTAGCGTGAAAATGAATAAGGCATAAATCTCATAGGACACACATTATTTTCATTATAATGGTAGGTCAATGACTGATAGTCCATCAGGTCCAATAAATGGTTAAATTATTGATTTTTCACATCTCCTCACACTAAAAACATTTTCACTGGGAAGATACTAAACATTAAGGTTCTCAAACCATTAATAAATATTACATTTCCCACAAATAATAATTCATTATTTTACATCCTTGTATCACTAAAAAAACATCCATGGCCCTTGTAAATGGATACCCACCTCGAAGTAACCATTTTTTTACTATTCATGTATTCATATGGCTCCATCATATGCACCTATTTCAATCTACCAAATGTGTCATACTTTGAAAAAAGGGCTTTCCAACCATTATGTTGCCAGACACAAAAATTGAACATAACACTTTATGGTATTTTTTGTCATCCCCAAAATAATTTTCTGATATCATCATCATGAATCAATCAATTTGAAACATGACATAAAATCCCCATATCTAGATTATTAAAGTGGATTCAACATCTTCAATGTCATGTGAGTTAATTTTGTAACCTTTCATAAAAAATTAACGATACACTCCAATCCCAAACCTTATTATGGACTACACATTGTGACTTGAATTCATAGGGTGTAGAGAATGATATTCCCAACCCAAAAACTAAACTACCTTAGTGTTCTAGAACCATTCGTCGATGGATTTTTGTCTACACCCAACATCATCACCTAGACATGTGTGTCTTCAAAAATCATTGATGTCCCTTTAGAAAGAGTGGGTACACCCCTATTTGGAAATTCTATAAATTCAGAAGGGCTTGGACCTACCCACCAGATCCATCACCACCTTACAGGCTAGAAACTCTGATCTTAGTGATTCGTTGTAACACCATGGAGGAACCTGAAACCAAAGGGTGTTATGGGTCATCCTCAAAATTTACACCCCATTCAATATCAATTGATTCATGCTTTTGGGTTATGAATTAATCAATGCATATTATAAATATCTTTGTGGACTCAACTTCCCAATATTTTTTCCAACCACCCATACCACCCCTAAGAACTTCCATGAACCACAAAAAATAGTGCAAACACCTATACATGACATGCTATCAAAAAATAAGGACATTGAGCTACTAATCAGAGTAATGTCTTCCTTGAATGGATCGAACTTGAATCCTCATGAGCCCTAGAAACACCACAGTAGAACCCTACACCTCAGGGTGTTTTTGGTCATCCATGCAAATTAATTCCAATATTCCATGTTCATTAATCATGTACTGGAAGTAAGACATAAAATTGACCAATATATTCAGATACATATCACATGACATTAAATTTAATTGATTATGACCTTACCTCATGGCATTAATCTACATGGAGAATGCCACACCAAAGATGGTATATTACCAACAACAAAAATTCTGATCTAGTAGACTCTAAACTACATGAAAAAGAAGCTCTATGCTAAAATACCATAGAATATAGCTACCAAAATTCCATTCTAGAATACCCTAAACTACAAAAAAATGGTATAGTTTAATATACATTCATGGAGACCTATAGACTTTGGAAAACATTTTCATTCCTCATAATTGATCCATTATCCCTACATAAATCACTCTTAGTGGGGGGAATTTATTGAATCCCACCAAATGAGCATCATAAAATCTATAATTGATGAAATTATTGAAGCATGGGTATTATTTCATCTATAAAAAATAAATAGAAAGTCTCAAAAACTCAAAGATCATGTAACCATAAAAATAAAATGTGATTGAATGACCTTCAGAAGGTCTTGCACATGGATCAGGCACAATTCAGGATCATCTTGATGTCATGTGGGTACCCTTTAAAATATTTCCTTGTTCTTGAAAAGTCATCATGGTATACATTAGTGATTACGTAGTGGTTTCAAGATTATTTCCTTTTATTCATGTCACATTTAAAATAGCAGGCTCCAAACAATCATCCAAAACCATTGAAAATTATAGGAAAAAAAATGTAAAGGACAGAGATCTTATGTTTTCATTGATATTCTCTTGATGCTCCCATGAAGTCTAAAATACATCAGAGATCACTAGAAACTTGTCTGACATGCCTACAAAATTATTAATTGCAAGTCACTATCATTATTTGATGGGTTTCAGGCATTTCCATTTGATTATATGACGCCCCTCTAGCTCCATAAAAATTAAATGGTTGTCCATAAAAAAAGGGTAGTACATCCCCAAAAGACCAATTATTGGTCACATGACACATCGTACACAATTAGAGTGATCTTATTCTACAACACTCACACCAACTCAAAAAATACCCACCCTTTGTAAAATAAATAGGGGCAATAAAATGGAAAATAACGGATCCTCTCAAGAAATGGTGATACACTAACCTTCACATGATCTGGTTCGTACACCCTATGCGGTGACCATGGATCACAAAAGACCACTCCATGAAAATACATCATGATCTTGTGACGCCCCTAGACATTTCATACTGATCTCAGGGAGGAACCCTCGACAATTTTTATTTGATAAAAAATAAACCCAAAAGATTAATCTTTAATCATGTGAGATCCATTACATAGGTTTCTCTGTCATTTTAATACCCCTAGAAATTATGTAATTACCTCAAAAAATAACTATTACATTTTCAAATGGTTAAAATAATTTGAGAGGTAGGGTTCCATTAAACATGGATATGGAAAAATTTTCCCTCTATTGTTAATCATTATATAGTTCCATGATTGACACATGGTTGGATCATGAAAAATGTGTGGCACTAAAATCCTCTACTGAATGAAACTAAAATATGTGAAATACACATCGTGCATGGTGGCATATAACATTTGTTGTGATGACTCTGAATTCTACCCCCTCTGCAAAAAATGTATTGATCAAACACATGATGGATGTACACCATAGGTGACTGCTACATGGTAGTGCATGTGAGAAATTTTCTGGGTGACTTTTCATGCGATCACAATGTATTCCACCATGTATAATCATGGATAATAACATAAGGTGACATGAAACAATGGTATGTTATTCATGAGATGAATATATAGTACACATAAATACTTATAGTGTGTCACTCAGATTAATCGAAGGAGGTCTCGCATGTCGACTGGATCCCATGAAACCTAAATGAAACATCACTAGAAAAACATTAGGAAGATATACAATATAGGATGGAATAAGGAATATAAAATATGGGAGAATTATGAAAATGTGGATAATCTAGTCCTTATGTGATTTTTATTGACCATATAGGTCATGCGACAGCACCGGGACATGTCACCCCAGTCATGTGGAACTCCCTCTACATACCATTTTGATAATGCAACATGTCTTGGATATATAAAGTAAGTCATGAGGTGTTCCCAAAGAATTAAACCCAAGACATATGAAGTTTATTTGGGATTTCCATTTGAGTTTTGTGACTTCCTCTAGGCCTTTCTTCCAAGCTATGTGGTGGAACCGGGGCATGTTGGCTTGTATCAAAATGTCAGCCTTACATTCCACAACTGTCTCATGATTCCCTATGGATAGGTCATATTATATCATTATACTCCCTCAAAACATTAATGAATGCCCCCAAATTTTCTTCCACACATGTTATATGGATCATGTGGCACCCTTCGTATATGCCAGCCAAGTCTCACGTTGTCCTCCAGACAAGTCATCATGGATCATGAGACACACTATAGATGTACCATTTAGATGATGTGATGTATCCAATATATTCCATTAATATTAAGTTATTTCCTTGAGAATAATCAACTAGTTCAAGAGATTTTATTTGGAAAAGACATCTAGGAAACCTGGACATGTCCAAATGTCCTAAAACATGCGAAGCAGAAAATCAGGATATGTCTAGAGCACAACACTAGATAGAATATCTTTGACAAGTGGATATAAAATTGAATCCTAAATGTGTAACCCCTAACAAAATTGATGATCGGTTTCTCCAATTCTAGTTATACCTAAGATACATAGTAATAATTCTTAAGGATCGATCTCTAATATGAATCTACTTCGATGTTGGTCTCTCCATGTATCTCACATTACAACCATCGAGACCTAGTCTTTCTATAAACTAGTGGATTGAGAAGATAGATAAACTATGAGACATTTGATTTCTACTATAACTATCATGAATATGACTTCTTCCAAATCCTTGATATAAAATGGGAATCCACCTCAGTGTAATCCCCTTTCCATGTCTCTATAATTCCAACCATTGGGATTTAATATCTCTAATGGGATTATAATTATTTCTCATCCACCACTGAATTAAAAAAGAAACTGAAGTTTGATGACATTAATTCCTACCATACCTAGAATATGTAGTAAAACATCCTATATCCTAATCTCCATATCAATCATCCATAGGGTTTTCCAAGTACATAAGTGAAACATCCATATACAGTGTGCTTAAATACTTTTTATCCCTTGTTTATCACACCGAGCATAGTTCTCATAGGCCAATGGACATTCAATAATCACATCATTCACATCAAAAATCTCATCCAACCAAGAAATATTTGGAGTATAAGACACATTTATTATAATTGTATAACTACCACCATACAAGGTCATCCATCATGGGATAAGTCTCAAGGGATTCATCGAATTATGATGAATTTGATTCTTGTTATAACCCGGACACATAGAATGCCTCGCTAAGGCTCTATCTCAGTACCCAATGAATACGAGACCCATATAAATAATTTATACATGATGTAAAGCTAAAAGGGTTCAAAAAACAACATTAGTTTGGATTCCATCTATAAAAAACATCTTTAGGACACCTCATATAGGTTTAATCCCATACTTAAGATATTAATCACCTCCCTTGATGGAAATAATCACTAGAGTACCCGGTGATATTCCCTCAAAATATACACAAATACCCATTAATGGAAAATGGATAAAGAACCTCTGATAAATAATGATGGAATCATTAATATCCCCAACCTTAAACAGTAGGATATTCAACAAATGATCATTTTTAGGGTAATTGGTATTTTATTCGTAATTAGAAGAGATTATTGAACATATAATAATTATATTGATGAATATTTAGGTAGGAATCAATTCCCCAAAAAAGGGTACAATGATCACAACCACTGATCCTCTCATCCAATGTGAGATCCTATGTATCTTTAGGTAAAAACCCTAATTGAATTCATACATTTGAAAATATGTTCAGTATTCATTTATGGATGTAGGAAAAATTTTATGTTCAGATGAAAAATAAAAAATAGTGAACATAATATGAAGAACTGTGTAGCACATTTAATCCCACTCACAATCCACTCTTGAGATTTCCCAAAAACCAACCTTAAAAAAAGCACTAAGGGTAAAATCCAACATGAAATCATTTAAACACAAAATTTTATTTATAGGATAAAAAGGATAGAATTAGCAGTTCTTGTCATACCAAATTCATTCTACAATATGGGTGATATCTTCTCTCATGAAAAAACATCACCTTAATGATAACTCTATAAGAGATCCCATTTTACAACATCAATCCATTTACAACATAAATGGTTTGTATACCCTGAACATCCTCCCCAAAAATTCTACAATGTATAGAATTTTTTTTGTGTAAATTGTTTCAGAATATTTATCATAAATTAGACTCTAGGTTATATCCATTTAACACCATAAAAAATTATTATGTCTAATCAAAACTCAAAAATGTAAAAATAAAATTAAAACATAATAGTAAAACTCAAACATAGAGTGATACATTAGTATATAACTCAAAGAAAAGTGAGGATTAAAAATGTCTACAAGGTGATCCTATCTTTTTGATATACTATATTATCAGTGCTCCTTGGTTATGAATACTTGTTTTTGAATAGTTTCAAGATGTTTTACCAGTTCGAATTGTATTGAGGGTGTGTGATAGTGAGGATAAAAAAACTGAAAGAAATTTGTTGACCTTTCGGGACACTAATTAGCAAGATAAGTTTTCTCATGGGGTAATATCATATTTTGTTATCATAAGGAAATGAAGGTGTTATATGAGACTCATGGGGTCAGGTGACTAGGTTCATGACCCTTAGAGGTTGGGTAATGAAAAGTGGTATTGTATCTAATTCAATGCTGAAAGTGTAGAGGTACTACATAGGTTTAAATTTTTTAGTCTATGAAGAAGGTGTTGTAATTTAATGGGGGAGAGTATAAAACCCATAGAAACATGAGGCTTAGGAAAAAAATCTTATTAACCATCCAAATTTTGGTATAATAATTATTTAGGATCCTTCATGATTACAAATCCATAGTTAAGCATAAATGTACTGTAATAGTGCTTTTATGGGTGACCTCTTAGGATGTTTCTTATGGTTTGTGTGTCTGAGGACAAAGAACATTGAAAGAACATGTGTTGTCCTATTGGATAGGAATTAGTGTGATTCATGTACACATTTTTTAATATCATGTTGTGTTCTGGAGATGAAATAATGTTATAATACGAGTCTCATGGGGTCATATGACCAAGTTCATGAATAAGAGAGATCAAGTCCAGACTATATCAGAATTAGCTTCCACTTTATCCCAACCATCATAAAACTATTTTTTAAAGAAATACAGAGGAAAAATATATCACTATACAAAAATTCAATGTCTTGTTGATGTTTATTGACATAAATTATCAATAGATTTGTGAATTCATTGGTGTGTGGTTAAATGACAATGATATTTTGGACCATTTCCTCAACCATATCAGGTCCAATAAACTTCCATTCACCTACATCATCCTAGAACATAGGTGTTATATATCTCTTCTCATTTGGGGATTTATATAGGGAAATTTGGATTCTTGAGGTGAAAATAGTTTTCAAATAGTACTCATCCATTGGAATATATTGGTCCTTGTATACCTTGATTTTTAAAGATAATTTTTACATCATATCCTTTAGTTTCTTGATAGTCAATCTTGGTTATGCATTAGTGTTGGTATGATTGGTCTTAATAAAGATAAACTATTTGTTTAAATAATTCTAAAGACTCTTCAAAAAAATTAAATTGAATCTTAAGCCTCAACTAGATTAAATAAAAAATAGTGTTCCATGTAGCCTTACCACTTATCTAATGTATATTCTTGCAAAGATATTGAGTGTTAATTCCTTTTTAATTGAAATAAAGGGTGAAGTCTTTAGAAAATTGTCCAAAATAGCACTTATAGAATTGTTTCCTTTTGATGATTTTGGAAGGCCTGCGAAAAATTCGTTGGTGATGTATTCCCATTTTTATATAGGTATGGAAAATAGTTTAACAACATCTTTATACTTTTTATTCTAATCATTCACTTGATGACACACTATGTAAATTTATGTATGTTCCATAATTTCCAAATATGTATTGTCTTATCGATAGTTTTCAATAAAATATCTATATATTCTCATGTTTACTGGTAATATAGATAATTCCAAGATTGGATAATGATTCTGTATCACTTTATTTTTCTTCAAATCAAAAGCAATGAAATGTTGATTCCAATGTTTTGAAACAACTTCATCAACTAACTTTAACTCATATGTTTATTCCTTCCACAGTATATCTACTTTCTTATATATCTCCATATAATCCATTGGATAATTCCAAACCATCTCATGTTGTGATGGATGATTAATAATTTGAGAAAGGTGTGATTATGTTCCTTTCTTGATGATTCCCATGACCAATTATTATAACTCCAAAAAGATCATATATGTCTCAATCTTCATCATATATATGTTTGTAGAAACATTTATAATTAGATAATCTAAAACATTGTTTTCCTTCTCCAAATAATAGTTTGTTGATCATCATAATGATCGATCAACCCTAAACATATTCTTTTTCATATGAAAATATCCTTCAATATTAATATAAATTCATATCTCTTTAGATATATAAATATATTTAATTTTTCTCAATAGTGATAATGGATACAAATTTTCATTGAAAATGTTATCTCCTACAACTCAATATCATGTATCAGATAATTAAACTCATTCACCTTCTCCTACCTTCAAGCAAAGGCTATTATATTATAATTATTTATGAGTAAACAACCAATGGTTTTTTTATATGCATCATTATATATCACAAATCCTTCCTTATTTATTTAGATATCTAGTTTAGGTGTCATGGTTAATATAACAACCCTGTTATTTATTACACATTTAAAAATGATTTATTACATATAATTTCACATAATAAAACTAATAATATCAAGAGGTATAAAGTATTAGATAAATTTGGAACATTAACTAACAACTTAAAACATGAAATACAATATACTTTCTAAAAAATTATTTTACATGACAACAACATTTCCCTTTACTTAACACTACATGGAAGAACCTAAGGATATACATAAGAAATAGGTGATATATAAATCCTAGTAAGATAATAAACATGGAATAACAAGGGGATAATAATAAATGTCAGACAAGTCATATTAATGAGGCATAAAAGAAACATGAATATAAATACATGATATAGCATGTTAATAATAACATGGAAATATGGAAACAACTTAAGACACTACATCATAAAAACAGAATCAGCTAAACCCCTGTCCCAACAAGGAGGAAAAATTTCTCATAGAGGAATCTGATAAACCCCTATCATATCATGATGTGTCATGATACTAAACATTACCCAATTCATTGTAGTGCTATCATAGTTCACCCTTCATAATCATTTCAATATCATTCTTATGTGTGAAAATAATATCATATAACATGGATTCATCCAACATCATAATTTATTCCATGATCAAGGAATGTGTAATAAATATAAGTAATTGATCAATCAACAAATATATGTGTATAATGTTGAATACCATTCATAGAGTAATGGGTATGGTATTCACTACATAATGATATTGGCATGGAAAATGGCTATGCAATTTTGGTAACATAACGATATCATATGGACTTTCATAAAATGGGATGATGAGAGAGAAAATGGTATATCATTATTTATACAGGAAATGGATATTATGAATATCATGAGATATAATATCTAAAATATGAATTTTAATTTAAGATGTATGATATAAAATAAGTTCTTTTATGGGAATGAGGAGAGAAAAATCTCTTACGTAATTTCGGCATGGTAATGTCTGTATACAAAATATCATGAACGGATTAATGAGAGTGGAAGGTAGCTCTCATTATCTAGAAATTTAAAGTATATTAAATGTATTATATATGAATATATATCAATATATGAGAATTGAAATTAAAAGGAATATCACAAAAGGTGTGCTTGATAAAAGAGAAAAGTGAAATATCCCTTACATGGATGTGTGAATATAGGGACTTAGTAGGGACTTCATGGGAGATTGGGTCATTTTTTAAGGACTATAAGGAGAATTGGTAAGAGGTTGGTCGATCTTAAAACAGTTTTAGTAAATAAAAATGGATGGTTGGGTGGGTTTATATAGGAATGGAGGGGGGGGGGGGTTTCTTTATTATTTTGGTTTTGGATATTATACAATAAACTATTCAAAGTCACAAACCATCCCAAGGTTTTTCCCACGGTTTCTAGATAAGTGGAGTAGTATACATTTTTTTATAAGGCTTAGGGTAGAAGATATTAAAATATTTCCCTTACATAAGTGAAGGTGAGTCATAATTTCAAGGAAATTATTATAAAATCTAAAATATATTATATGTTTTTGAGGATTCACTACGGCTTTATAAAATAAATAATATAAACATAAACATAAATATTTTAAGTTAAGAAATATATATTTTTCCTAATATACCTTTTATAGTATTTATTACTTCACTATTGTGTCATTATGATATCATAAGACACACTATTTATTTATATGATATTTAATTTTCACCCAAAACATCGATGCTCATAAAATTGTGAAAAATTAACCATTTTCTAATTTAAATATCCTGATTCTAAAAATAATATTCGTTTTATCTAAATGATTTTCTATATTTTTGAATTTTTACATTTAAAATAAAAACCGACATTTATTGAAAATTGACTGATTCGTGATAAAAATAGTTTTCAAACCATAATAAAAATTACATTTGAATTCATAAAAATTATATAATAATTTATATTTAATAAAATAATTTTAATAATAATAATTTATTAGAATATTGTTTATTTTTAAATACAATTAATTCATCAAAATAGATCTCTTAATTGAATTAAAATAATTATCAAAAGTACTTTTTGTTCTTTAAAAATCAATTACAATTTAAAAATAATAGAATTAAATATATTAATTATTCTATACAAAAATAGTTTACATAATCATAATGACAGTGACTTGTTACATATTCCTTTATTAAACTAGAATACACTATAAGAGTAAGGTAGTCAGTGGTGGGGAATTCATGTGGTCATTCGGTGAACATGTTTTCGGATGTAATGTTGATGAGATTAAAATTCTCCCATAAACGCTTTCACCCATTCTTATGTTTTTGGATCTCGACATGTGTGTGGTCTATGGAAAATCATATAAATTCTCTCTCCCTTAAGAAGCTCTGATAAATGAGATTTATATGGAATGATCCTACTGGTTGATGGCATCAATTCCTTTATCTATGCCAAAAATATTTTTTAAATCCCTATATTTATACTAGACATGTGATCAATGTTCAATAGATATATAATGAATGGTTATCATACATGACAATCATTTAAAACAAACTAAATATAATAAAGAAAACAAGTACATGTGTCTTCTATATCCATTATACATTTAATTAAATCAAAAAATTGTAATTTTATTCAAAATAGTTTGGGTCATTACAACCTTCCCCCCTTAATAAATTTCACCCTTAAATTTTCCTTTTCCAACAATAAAAATAATGGGGGTAACATTCCCTCATCACCTCATATGGTTTCGATTTTTCTTTTCCAAACATGTGGTTTCACCACAATAGTTTGACAAGGGTTATTTTATTAGTTTTTAGAACTTTTTCTCTATGATATTTGATCTTCACTGGATGCTCCTCATAGAAAAGGTCATTCTCAAATTATACTTCCTCTGGATTTTATACATCTGATGGGTCAGGTATGTACTTCCTCAAGAGTGATTCACGGAATACATCATGTACTTGAGACAGTTTTGGTGGGTGTTATAACTAATAGGCCACATCTTTGATTCAATCATGGATATCAAAATTTACTATGTACCTCAGAATAAGCCTTCCCTTCTTCAAAAATCTTTTCACTCTAATCCATAGAGATATGTAGAGGAATACCATTTCTCTAAAATAAAACTATAGGTCACATTGATTATTTTCAGCATAGCTCTTTTTTTGACTCTATGTATCTTTGATGTGTTGGTCGTTTTTCTTAACCATCTCCACAATTTCTTTAATGGCTTCCAAACCTATATTTTTTCCCCCATGTTCATCCCAACATGATGGTGTTCTACACCTCTTCCTATAAAGTTCTTTAAAGGGATACATTTGGAATCTCAAATATAAACTATTATTATAAGATAACTCCACAAAAAAAATTGGTACCATATTCCTTTGTGGTCCATTGAGCAAGCTCTCAAGATGTATTCACGCATTTTATTGTTTTCTACAATTGGAAATTAGTTTTAAGGTGACAAGAAATAATAAACTGTAACAAAGTGTTTAGAGCCTTCTTGTTCCATTTTCAAATCATAGAGGTGAATCTTGGATCTTGATTAGACATAATCAAAAGTGGTACTTTATGAAACCTTAACACTTTTCTTATTTATATCTGTTCTATTTTATCGAGTGAGAAATCTGCTCAAATCAAAATGAAGTGTGCAGTTATTATAAGATGACCTACAACAACCCAAAAAACATTGTTTCCATTATATTCTTTTGACATCCTGGTGACAAAGTCTATGGTGATATATTTCCATTTCCATCTTGGTATGGGTAATGGTTTCATCATCCCCTTATACATCTTCCTCTAATCCTTCATTTGCGGACTTACCTGAGAATTTGATTTATATTTAGCGATATCCTTCTCTATATTATCCCGCCAATAGTTCTCTCAGAGAAATCGATACATATTTATTTCCTAGATGATTGTAGAAATCATAACTATGTACGTCATCAAAAATTCCTTTCATAAACTCATGATTTGATTAAACATATAGCCTTGAACCAAATCTCACTATTCCTTCTTCACTAATACTAAACTCTCATGATTTGCATTTTATGATAGTTTCCACTTTCTTCAAAATCCCCTCATCATAATTTTGAGCATCCTTTGACCTTTCCAAAAGAGAATATAGAGATATCATTTTTGAATGTATTGATGATGTTCCATTATTTATGATTCCAATATACATATTCATCAAATATATTAAGATTGGATCCTTTTCAATTCTCATAAATGACAGAATTGTTGGGTCCTTTCTGCGTAGAGCATACACCACCTTGAATGCTTTCCTAGTATGGTGTTGGATTTAGTAGTCATAATTATTAATGAGCTCTAGCCATCTTCATTGGTTCATATTCATCTATTTCTATGTGCATATATATTGGAGACTTTTTAATCCGTATATATTTCACACTTCTACCCAAAGAGATAATGCCGCTAGATTTTTAGTGAAATGATAACAGATGCCAACTATAGATCATGTGTGGGAAAGTATTACTGATGGATTTTAACTACCATGAGGAATATGGAATGATTTTTTTATTTTTCATCAACACATATCTGAGTTTGTTCATTAACGAAGTACTCAAGATTATGAAGATATCCCAATTGTGGGTATTGTGAGAACATCAGAAGTGATAAGACTCTTTGTCAACTACAATAAGAATTCATATCATTCATCATTACATGAAAACATGACTCCCTTCAAAGTTAGCTAAGAATGAAGGTCAGAAAATCATGAGAAATTTCTCGCAAATCGGCAATAATATCAACCTATACCAAGCTATAGATATCTGTCATAGATATTCGCCTCAACCATCCCTCAATTTTCATTGTCTTAAATGGTTATGTAGATATCTCATTATTTATGATGATATTCCCCATGTGTGATAATTCCTTCAACCATAACTCACTCTTTCTATACTTTACATAGGGCTTATCATTTCACAGTGTCTCATCATAGTGCTTTGATACTACTCGTGATCCTCCTTGGTATTTGAGTATATTAGAATAATGTCTCTAAAGACTAACATATATTAGTTGTAGTAATCTATTATTACTATATTCATCATGTACATAAGAATTAGGTGAGAATTAGTGAGTAAGAATGGAGCACTATGAACTCATAATGCACGTTCCATGTACAAAAAGTAGTCTTGGGGATATCCTCCTTTTTTACCATTACTCAATAATATCCCAACCATAGATTCACCTTAGAGAATAATTTTGTACCATATAGCGAGTTGAACAAGTAATAAATTCATGGAAAAGCATACTTATTCTTTATCATGATTTTTGATCTCCTGATAATGAACACAAAGGCATAATGAACCATCCATATTTTTGACAAAGAGGAATGGTTCACCCCATGGTGAAGCATTTGGGCATATAGAACCTTTATCCAGATTCTCCTTTAGTAGTTTATTCCATTCCTCATGTTCCATAATATCCATCCTACAAAGAGTCTAGGTTATTAGAAAAACCCCAAGTATAATTTCGATCAAAAATTCGAACTCTTGGCATTAGGGAAGACTAGAAAATTCTTCTAGAAACACATCAATAAATTCCCTCATAATAGGATTTTCTTTGAGAATTGTTCATTCCTTAGAATCGATTATTTGACCTTGATGCACATGATAATAGGGAAATAATATCCCTACTTGAGAGGATTTTGATAAAGAATATTCATACCCCTCTTTTCATTTGTAAAGAATCAGGGGTCAATTCACTATATGGAGTGTTATTTACCTCTCATGGAAATTTATGTTTAATATATATAGGGAAAGCCAATCCTATCATAGAATTATAAAAAATAATACTTAGAGACATTTCAAAAGGTTCATCAAGAAGTTAAACCCCCAAATTTTGACCAGGGAGGAGTTATATTCACGTGGTGAAATAATTTCCCCATTTTCAATTTTCACCAACATCTCTACTTCCATTATTTATGGTTGTATTTGGATTGTTCTACTGAACTATTAAGATATTAAAGAATGCATATAACTCTACATGATTACTCTACCTTTCACTTTTTGATTCTGGTTCTAATTCATCCTATATAAACTTAGGGATGAGTATTTTAAAATTAAACACGTAAAGGGGAATCCAATGGAAATAAAGGGATAACATATGAATTACATTTATCTTCAGATCTTTTTATTTTATTGACTTCAGATTGTGTTATCCCTAATCAACTTGCATATATTTTTGTGGAATTTTTTGCATGTTATTTTAATAATGGTTTGTAATTAGATTATGAATTTATCATATCATATTTCCCAGGATTATCAAACTTGGATTGCAGTTGTCGTGTTTTCATGATCTAGTTCCCATCTGAGTATAACTTAAATTGGTGTTTTTGGGTTTTACCCCTAGATACATATGTTCCAGAGCCACATCCACTTATTCATATCCAAATAGGTATTTAATTTCATGATACACCACTTACACTATACTAAAATATATTTGGGGATGTTTTATTACACTTAGACATACCCCTTAGGGTTTTCACTAGGGGTTTCAAGACATAATCTTGAAAATAGCTAAACCTATCCTCTAATACCAACTATAAAAGCACTATTATTTATTACACATTTAGAAATGACTTATTACTTATATTTTCACTTAATACATCTCAAAAGACTGAGAGTTAAAGTTTATTACGAAATTAGGAACATTACATAACAACTTAGAACTTCAAATACAACATCTTTATTGAAAAATGATTTCACATGACCACAACATTCCTTCTTATTTTACTCTGCATGGTATAACATGAAGATGTACATAAGAAATGGGTGAGGTATAAATAAAAATAAGGGAATAAACATTTAATAACATGAGGATAATAAGATATGTTAGAAAATGAATATCAATGGGTGTGAAGGAACATGAATATAAAGGCATGATATAGGATGATAATAATAACACAAAAATTTGACAACAACATAAAACACTGCATCATAAAAAAGGAATCGGGTAACACAATGTCCCAAAATGGTGAAAAGAATTCTCATAAATGAATCAGGTAAACCTCTGTCCCAACTTGACATATCATGGTATTAAACATTATACAATGTGTTGGAACGCTATCAGGGCACGACTTTCATAATCATTTCAATATCATGCTTAACTGTGCATCATAGATTATATAACTTGGATTCATTCATCGTTATCATTTTTTCCATGATAAAACTATGTGGAATACATAAATTTATGTCCTCAATTATCATGTATATGTGCATAATGTTTAACACCCTTGATATTGTAATGCGTATGGTATTCATGACATGATGATTTTGGCATGGAACATTACAGAGCCATTTCGGTAGTATAATGACATCATATAGAAATTCATAAAATTGGATGATGAGAGAGAACTGATTCTCTCATCATTTATACATGAAATAGACAGTAATGGGATCATGGAATATAATATCCCTACATATGAAATTTAATTTATGATGCATAATATAAAAGAAGTGCTTTAATGTGAATGAGGAGAAAGAAATCCTATAAGAAATTTATGCATGTTAAGGGGTCTATATAAAGGATCGTGAATGGGTTAATGAGATTTGAAGCAATATATACTTATTTATAAATTAATTGAAACATAACATTCTTATGTATGAAAATATACCAATATATGAAAATTAAAATTAAAATTCATTTCACAAAAGAAGGGCTTGATGAAATAGGAAAGTGAAAATCCCTTAATTGGATGTGGGATTCCATAGGATTATGAGGGTCTTCATGGGAGCTTGGGGAGCATTGTTATAAATTTATGGAGAAGGGGTAGAGGGTGGTCGAGATTCAAAGAGTTTTAGTGAAGGGAAATGGAAGATTGGGTGGGTTTATATAGGAAAGGAGGGGGATTCTTTATTATTTTATATTTGGACACTACAAAATAAAATATTCATAACCACAAACCATCCCATATCTTTTAAAATGGTTTCTAGAAAAGGGGACTAGTATAAGTTATTTTATATGGCTAAGGGTGGGAAATATTAAAATATTTATTTTGCTTATATGGAGTTGACTCGTACATTCAAGGAAATGATTTTAAAATCTTAAAATATATAATAGGTTTTGGAGTATTAAACATGGATTTATAAAATAATTCAAATTTACATAAAATTAAATTATTTTAGATGAAAAATATATATTTTGACGAATATGTCATTTATAGTATTTATTATATCATTACTGGGTCATTACGATGTCACAAAACACTCAATATGTTTATATGGTATTTAATTTTTACCCAAACATTTAACTATCTCAAAAAATTATTAAACATTCTCATTGGATAGTTTCAAAAATCTGATTCCAAAAATAATAATCATTTTATTTAAATAATTTTATAAATATTTGAATTTACCTTTCAATATAAAAAGATACATTTATTGAAAATTGATGTGATTTGAAAAAAATCATATTTCAAACCTTAATAAAAATTACATTTGACTTCACAAAAATTATATGATCATTTTTATTTAATAAAATAAATTTAATAATAATATTTTAAAAGAATGTTTTTTGTTTTTGAAAAAACATTAATTCATCAAAATAGATTTCTTAATTGAATATAAATTTTAAGAAAAAATATTATTTGTTGTTTAGAAATCATTTACAATATAACAATAAAAGAATCTAAGTATATTCATTATTCTATACAAAAATAAAGGAAATAATCATAATTCTTGGGTATTGTGACATATCCCATTATTACACCATCATACGCCCTACGAGTGAGGTTTTCGATTGTGGGGATTTCATGGGGTCTTTCGGTGAACATGGTTTGGGTCGTGATCTCAATGAGTATGGTAATGATCATACTAGTTGAGGTCATCCGTTATTTTTCTATTCCAAATGGATGTGTAAATATACTATTTTATACTTGTGACGTTATCACTATTCAACTACTATATTATAAATGGTAATGAAAAATAACGGTCATTTAAATCCAACAGGATATAATAATCAATAGAAGTTTAAGTGTTTTCTATACCCATAATTAATTTAATTGAATATAAAAGGTAAATATTATTCATAATTGGATAGTTAGTTATATTTAACCTATTATTCATATTCGTAAAGATCTCTCTATACTCATCTATATATACAGTCATCACTATCTTCTGGGAAATCATGGTTTTTAGGTTTGACTATCTTGAGAATATTTCAATAATTCACTCCTAGTACCTCAAAAATCCAGGGAAACGTCATATATCAATAATTGAAGATGGTCTAGGGAAATCCTAGATAACCTTAGTCAATGATGGTTCTATAGATATAACATTTCATGTGATAACATGCCCAAATAATTCCACCTATTCCATAAAATACATGAATTTAATATATATTGTATATAACTTCCCATTACTCAAAGAAATAACATAGAATTTATTTTCTCCTCATGTACCTCTTTGAGTTTAGAGTATATGAGAATATAATTTATAAATACTACTAAAATTTCATCATGGTAATATCTAAATACACTATTACATAAGTCCATGATGATTCATGGATCATTTGTTAGTCCAAATAGAATAACTGTGAACTCATAGTTACCATTCATTGTATGAAAGGAGGTTATGGGAATACTATATTTATCCCCATTAATTGGTGATATCCACACCAAATATCAACATTAGAGAAGTATTAGTCTACACATAACAAATAATAAAATACCTCAACCCACGGGAGAGGTTAATTTTTTATAGTTGTGATCCTCTTGAGTTAATGAAAGTTGATATAAATAAATAGATATATACATATTCTTGAAAAATGGGTCTACTTTACCCCATGGTGAATCATTTGGGTGTATGAATCTCACATCTAGATGTCCTTTAAATGCCTTCTTCAGTTCATCTAATTCAATAGCAGACATTCAATATGGGGTCATCAATATTTGGATATAACCCATTATAATATAATTTACAAACTCAACCTCTTATTGAAGGGGAAGAAAAGAAAATTATTTGGTGAATACATCAGTATAATCCCTTGTAATGAAAATTTCCCAAAGAGATGTACTATCCTTTTATTAGATAACATTAGATATATATTTTTTCCAATAGTAGAATAATACCCTGGCTCTAAAAAAATATTTCATAGGATATTAATCCTCCTTCATAAACCGGAATAAAATCCAATTGAAATTAAAGATAAAGAAGGTTATTACGGTCTACCGACAGAAAATGTGGTCTCTATATATGGAAAACTATTCCTTTCTAATAATACTATAAAATTACTCTAAATGGATTATTAGAGATTTCACTGTGAGAATCATCCCACTGAAATCAACTGTAGTGTACTTTTGTACACGATATGTAATAATTTTCATGTTTGTAGTTTTCCTTGATAATATAACTTATGTTTTTTAATGTTGATTGAATAGTTCTACAAAACATCCATGATATGAAAGAGTTATTATAACTATAATCATACATGATATGTTATGATCAGTAACAGATAATGAGTGTTCCGTTCACTATTTGATTAAAGATCTCATCATTAACTATATCCAATATACATATAGGGATAAGAATACTTTGATTAATAATCATCTTATATGTAAAAAAGAAACTTATTAGAAGTAAATCAAACATGATATGAATATCATAAATTATATATCACAATGTTTAAACATATTTTATCCATGGTAATCCACTACATATGTTTTCTAATGTAATTTGGTAATAGAAAAATATTTTAGATTCATTTATAATGGGTTTTAAATTGATTTTGAAAAAAAAATTATATCCTTCAGTACTGTCTAGATGTATGTGTAGTTATACATCTTTATCATAAATTATGTCACAATTGACTCATTACCCAATATTCCCTCTTTGGGGTAATCACCCTTTGGTATAACTCTGCCATACGCTATATCCATTTTCTAGTATAAAAATTGGATGTATTTATAAGAAAATAACATAATCTGAACTTAATCAAAATTTACAGATGTTATATTATATTTAATATTAACCAATAGACATCTCCAATGGAATTTCACAGATGTTTTGTTCCCCCGACCTCCAAAAATAAGAACTCTTATTTTCAAACAAACAATGGTGACCCATTCCTTAAACAGATTTATTTCACAATTATTACTATTCATTTCCTCAAATACACATACATGATATGTAGGTATCATGAATGTGGAAGAAAATACATAAATATAAATCATATTAATTATAAAAACATAATCTTTCTATAAAACTCCACATTTTTCTCTTAACTCCTATCGATATAAGAACATTGTTTTTCAATGTGGTATAAATACTTTCTTTCATTGTCTAATTCTTGTTTTTTGACCTAATATGGATTAATAATGAATTAATTTATGTTTCCTAGGATTTTGGGGCTTGTTCAGAGATAATATCCCCAAAATGTGAGGATATAGACATGGCATCACTATCAGTAGAAATCGTGTGATAACGTCTGCATGGTTTTCCTAACCATATGAGGGATGGACAGTCCGCTGAAAGATGTCGAACGTTTTGAGGAGACCATACATCCCGAGGTTCACACCAGTGTGGGTGGTATCTATAGATTTTAACAGATATTATAGTGTGTTTTCTCATATTTCTCTTCAAACCTTGTTCATGAATCCATGTTGGGTTCCTCCTTAGATAGTGGGAGGTGCACAATTGGAACATAGTTTAGCCAATCGTGTGTTAAAACCATGAAAACCTTTTTTCCCTAGGAATATTTACCATTTTCTCTTAATTCTATTAATCTTAACCTTCCCATTTATTTTTATCATTTACAAGGTGCAAATGGTTCTTACCATCAATTGGAGCTACAACCTTGGGACAACCTAGGATCTTGGATATCTTCTTTGTTGAAGCTTAGATTCCAGATCCGTTTGTCTCATTATATTCCTCTAGGTAAGATATTCAATACTTAGGATCTTTTTTACCTTAATATTTCAATCTGCTTTGATATTTTGGTGAGATATCATATTATATTTTTCAATAAATTGATCCTTTCTTTCTTCTTATGATCAAGGGAAATCAAAGGTCCTATAATAGATGAAGATAGTGATACAGTTATATGATGGGGGTTCTTTGACTCATCCTGCATGTCGTGGAATTTTATATACTATCATCATTTTTCACATGATTGTTTCATGAGGAAGTTCCTATAATATTTATTTTTCTATTTTAAAATCATTCTGCTCATATTATAGCGCCCTGTATATACATGATCATTGTTTCATGGAAGTTTTATACCTCATCTTCCACTGCACAACATAGGGTGATTCCCTATTATGAGATGGTAACCCATGTGGGGTTTAATTTGACACCGTTCAGGTATGTGGAATTCCCCAACTTATGATAAGCCCTATTAAACAAAATGATCTATCAAGTTTTAAATGGATAACACCTCTATGCCTATCACTTATCCCTTCTAAGGTAAGTGTTCCTGTTAATTAATGACCAATTAATATTTAAATGGATAGTGTTTGATAGATATCACATGGCCTTATTAAATGATATAATCGAATTGATATTGGTTTCATTTCCTTATCCTTCCTTATCATGGTTACAAATGGTAAAGGAATGAACCAAAAAAATTATTCTGCAATCAATGTATTAAATTGTTTCATGTTCATGGTATACATTGTCACACTAATGAAATGTAATGGAATGAACCAACTAACTTATTAATAGGCTTGGGAAATACTTTTCCTAAATTGAATAATGAATTATGTATATGGTGACTATTTCATTGGGACCATTTATTTTTATAGGACTCGTCAGACATGATCTAGTCTTAGATTCCCATGGTAATTCCATGAGCACTAATACAAAACCATTCTTATTAAATGATCTATATTCTAAGGGAGATACCCACCATTGAACATTGTCCATGTCTTCTATATTATTCATGGCATGAAACTATAGGATCCCTTCATTATCTTTGAGATTTTTGGATTACATGGATATATTCCATGGATCAAGATTCATTATTTTGAACATGGGTCTCTATGGATACTCTCCCAGGGATCCTATCATAATTATCCCATGCATACCTTTAATGAGATCCTTGGACTCAGTTATAATATTTACAGTTTAATTCCTTGGGAGATAATCTTTGGATTACAATCAGAACCACCATATCTAGGCTATGTGTTATAACTGATATGGATCGACCTATGATGTCAAGGATGTCACGGTTATTACTTTTGATTCTATTTTACTACATTCATCATCATATAATTCATTGGCTATTAACATTGATCCTCTTTTACTATTATCTTCAATAGATGATGCCTTATTTTCACCTCCTACACGCATAAGTTATCCCTATTGTATACAGTTTTCTTGGAACTTATTATAAACTGGAACCTAAATATTTAAATGATTACATAGTAAAACACCAGTTTAGGGGGAAGCATGTGTTGGGATATTTAAACTATTTATTGTATTTACTTCCATATATGAACTTTCACATTGTTTCAGTTTATATTCACAGACTATATTGTATAGACACCATTGGTGGAGGCCTTTTGAAATTTAACCAAATCCATACTTATGCCACTAATTTTACTCTGGAAGATTATATATTTTCATGTTTTGGTAATAGGAATCATCCTACTTTAGGAATAAGACATTTATTTCTTCCTTTATGATTGATCATAGTAGTAAATGATCAATCCAGTGCTTGGGATAATGGATTTTTTTTGATTCTCTTGTATAGCTAGTATTTATATCTAATTTAAATCCATTTTTTCTAGTTTTTTAGAGAAATTTCATGAAATCATCATCTTGTATATGATTCAGTTTACATCTATTGAGTATTATTATCTAATGATTGATTTTTTTATCATTTTTTTCTTATTCCATTGAGTTATACATTTACATTATCATCCCTCTATTTTATTGAAATATTATATAGATTTTTCTCTAACTTAACATGAGGGAATAAACGCCCCATAGACACAACCTAGTGTATTTATACTAGTATCAATCTTCTCATGTATTTGGAGGCACTCCTGAGGCCATGTGGCCAATCGGATTGGGGTACCTAGGACTTGAACCGGGGATAAGATTTCCCAAATTGGATTCATAACATTTTATTTTATTGTTTTTATTATTATAGAGGATATTAAGAAATTTTTTTAAAATGGTTATGTTAAATGCTTGGTTGTATCTAGATCACATTTGGGTTAAATATCATGTTTCATGGTAATTAAAAATTCTGGTTCTCTATTTTATTATTAATATTGATATCAATTCTTTATTGGGTGATGCACATGAATTTTGATGGTTATTATTGTTATAATTATTATTGAGGGTTTTATTTTATCCATGGGATGATGAGATGATGTAATGGAATAATTAATTATGCATCAATATAGGAACCTAGAATTCACATGACAAGCATATTCATTTCCATATAGGTAAATTTCACTTCTTCCATTTTCTTGTGTTATCTATTATTATTGATTGATAAAATCATGATATATAAATTAATATGATTATAAAATATTTTATATGCTTCGGGAATTGGTTATTTATATTTTCATCATCAATATAAATAGTTTTATCATGTATAGGCTGACAATAACATCTTAAATATCTAGTTTGTAGCCATGTCATCTATGTACCTCTAATTATATGGGATTCTATTTGGTAGAGATTGAGTGATTTCATGTTTCATTTATTGAGTTGTATGGGACATCATTTATTGAAATGTATTATTTACCATGTCAATATATTGTATATTTCTTGTTACATTCTAAAATATATATAGTTGAGCTAAAATAAACATTAAATGGGTGTCAAGATTAGTGGCAAGGTGAATGGGACATTATTTACAAGGAATGGGGATCAATTATAATCTATACATGATATATGTGTAAAAGAAAATGAATATTTAAAATTAAAAAAATGATATTAAATGAAATGGTACCTAGTAAATGAAGGGGAAAGTTGTAAATTACATTTAAACTAGTGGAACCCATGTATATTAAAAAAGAACACTTACCAATACCACAGCCTTTGAAGTGGGAAAATGTGGTAGCATACCATGGGTAGTGAGAAATTTTGTATATTATCTTCTTTCATTAGTCATTTTGTCTATTTAAAATCACAATATTAGGTGTGTTCCTAGAACATGTATAGTTATGATTTGCTCACATCTTGTGCCTAAGAGGTGGTGATGACCACACTGTAGAGATGGTGGGCCTTGAGTAGTCATTCATACCACCCAGAGTTCCACATGTGGAACCATATACTACACCCGATCTAGGAACTAATTATCAACTTATTGAGATTTTTTATTTTCTATGTGGTCCTTGAAGGCTTCTCCATGACATGCACCTACTTTGGATGATCTGACTTATTAGTTCCAGCAGTACAATCCTCACATAATTTAGGGGATGGTGATCTTATGGCTGCTAATTCATGGCTAGAGGCCACCTTATCTATCATTGAACATCTGGTGATTCTTCTATAGAGGATGGTAAAGTTTTCCACTTATATGATCTTTGATTCATCCATGATGGGATGTGATTACCCATTATGGTCTTCATTAGAGAATGGTTTGTCCAAACTTTTAGATTTCCTTATATGAATACTTTATTCCATATGTGATAAGAGAAAATAAGACCGTAGAGATCATGCATGAGGAGTAGGGTGCTACATCTGTTATGGACTATTTATCTCATTTTTCTTATTTCCAAAAAATTTCACCACTTTTAGATAGTGATGATATATAAAGTGATAGATTATTTGGGGATAGAATCATGTATTTCATCTATACTCAGGTTTACGTCTCTCACCTAACTACCTTCTTTGAGATCATGAACCATGATCATCTTACTGAGTGAAACATGAGAGAAAATGATAGTTTTGGGAACAAAAGTTCAGTCCTGAGGCTGGGTAGTAGTTCATCTTGTAGTAGGAAGTGTACCCCATCGTATTTCATCAGATTAGTGGTGGATATAGTATCCACCCTAGAATCAACATTATATTCTCTCAGTGTGGACAATAGGTGAATCATAAGCCGTATTGTGATAAAGACCCTCTAGAGTGTCATGTTTGAAGCTGCATAAGACATCTTCCACGATTCTGTGAGACCTTTCCATCTTCTTCCATTGAAATAGTATCTGAACTATATAATTTTTTAGAAGTAGGGCCTATAATTTTATGTTAGATATGGAGTTTTAATATCACTAGTAGGACTCTTCAAGGAGGAGGTCATGGTAGTTGTATCTAGACATCTAATTATCTGCACCAGTAGTGTGGACCTATTTAGCATTTCCTAGTTATATTACAAGGTTGTGTATTTGTCTACATGCATGCATTATAGAAAATACCCCAGGATCAAAGTTTAGGACTTTAAATTTTATGATGTGCAATTTTGGTATCCTCTACTAATGTATCCTCTCTATTTGATATAGGTGTTTTGCACAAAATTGTCTCTTTATCGACTGTGTAATGCGTCATTCAATAAATTCAATATAATGGTTGTGTTTTGACCATATAAACACTATTTATAGAGTGTTTAGAGGTAATATTCAAATGTAGGGATTAGACCCCTGAATTAGGAAGTTTTTCTCTCTTATGGGACCTATTTGAACTCATGATGGTTGGCTTCAAGGCCATTCCCAAAATGGATTGGGTGGGGGGTTCTATATCATTCCTATATTTAATTCTATCACAATATTGTCTTATTTAAATCACTAGAGGGTGGTAATTATCATTTTAAGTGTTTTTGGGGAGTCTAGGATATAAAAGATATAATAGAGCATCAATTTTTAGGTGGAGTGACTTCTCATATTTATGGTTACATCCTCGAGGAGTAGGGAATACATCTGTAAGATTTTCCCTTCATATTAGGTTATGTCAAATAAACATTTCTTAAATATTTTTATGGATTACCTCAGAATATATTGATCTAGGATATGATCATGCTCATTCTAGGAGAATATTACGTGTCTATTCCTCAATATAGGATATAATCAATTGAGCTCCATTATCTTAAGAGAGAATTAGAGGATCTAGGGTATAAAGGATATATCTGAACCAATAAATTATCCTATAGCTCACCCATTCATCTCATTAATATGGAATATGGGACCATTCATTTATTCTTGGATTATATATGGTTAAAAAAGGTTATAGATAAGAAGGGGAATCCACAGCCTCGACTAGATGATCTCTTTGACCAAATATGAGGAGCTAGGGTATCATAAAATATTGACATTAGGTTATGCTTTCGAAAGTGGTGAGTCATGAATTCAAATGTACCTCTGATATCCCTTCATAGTAGGTATGGTCTCAATTATTATATCTCTATGTCATTGGTATTATGAATTCACCTATTTTTTTCGTTAATATGATGAATAGAGTTTTCCACCATAATCTGGATTCCTTTTTCATTGTATTTGTAAGAGAGAACTTGGATTATTCTCGTACTCATAGAGACAATTCTGGATATCTTGAAATAATTTTTAATATACTTATAAAGCATCATATTTATTCCAGGCCTACTATGTTTCAGATATAGATTAAAAAATTTCACTGCATGGGTCATATTATCTCAGAATCATGGGTTTTCATTGACTAAGAGAATCCGAGTTAGGTAGTTTCTAGGTAGCATCACAACACTGTGTTTTACAAAAAATGTTTCTTGGGGCTATCTAGATATTATAATTATTTATTACATGGCTTCTCGTTAATTTTTTTTACCTCTTACTGGTCTTATAATGAATGGTGTGAAGTTACTATTGTTAGAAGCCTGTGAGAAGTAATTTTAGGTGATAATTGGACGACTTACCTCGACACATATTTTGATCCTACCATATCCTATTAGAGACTATATTATGTTCTGTTATTCATCATGAATCATCCTAGGTATACTGATGGTGCTGGATGATAAAGTAATTGTGTGTAAATATCTGATTTTGAGGCCTCATAAGAGAAACTACTCGAAACAAGACCTTGATCTATCAACACCTATCCTTTACATTCACTATTGGAGAAATTATCTGATTTGTGAGATCATTTTGGGGTATATGGACTACAAGAATATCATATATATCTTTACACAACATTAAATGAATCATATATAGTGAAGACTATTTAAATAACTTTTGTCTTATTATATTGATCTATCATATATGCCATGAAAGAGAATGTAGTAGACATTTCATTATGCTAGAAAACTCGGGAACATTCCATAACAAATGCCAGTGTTGAATGTCAATTGATGGACCTATTCTTTTAGATACATCAAGAGTTTTATGAGATTCGCAATTAGTCTTGTCTTATATTCAATGTAGTTAACTCTAAACTCTTTGTTAGTTTTAAGAGTGAGGGATCTTTAGATAAAAAAGGATTGGTTATCTGGGAGATTATTTTTGGTGAGAACCCACCTCTATATTGGTATGTTTATAGAGAATAAATCTTATGTATTTATTATCATATATGATTTATTAGAGATATTATGGAGGAACTAATGCTATAGTACCACAATTTTGTTGGGTAATTTATCTAAACATATCCAATATATATAAGAAATGTGACACCAGTATTGGTGTCCTAGGATCAATCATCAAGATAGAAGGTTTTATCAAGACAAGTTACACATACCAAGAGGTGAAGGCATAGAACTAGCAGCCTTGTGGGTATAACCATTTCTAATACTGAAATGGAAAAGGGAGGACACTGTGATACATATTTTAATAATCTTTTTTAGGGCACCTCAAGGTTGCAATGCAGTTTGGGTAGTCATGGTTTGACTAATGAAAGTATCCCACATACTTTCTATCAGGGAGACTATATCTGTTAGGGAGATGGGAGGTCTTAATGCCTTTGAGATCGTATAACTACATAGGGTCACCCATACTTTCATTTCATGTGGGGACACTTGTTTAACATTGAGGTTATGGAAGGGGTTCTCATTACTTGAAATTTATCATATTCCCACGGTTTGCGATCATGGGTTACTGATGCATCAGTATAGACATGAGCTATACCCACTATTTTAAATACCATTACCCATGGTTTCAAATACATTAGTATAATTTAATTCTATCATTTCATTGACCCAATACCTACAGTTTTGAAACCATGGGTTTAGGTTTTGTAAATTTAGCAGTTGAGGGTTTCAATCCATGTACCGCTTCTATACCATTTTGGATAATAACTGCTCCAACAAAGTCTGTTATTTATATTTAAGTATATATTTAATTAAATATTTTTATCTAAATTGTGGATATAGGTGGGATCCCATGGGTATAGGTGTTCCCAGTAATTTTTATATCCCACAGAAATTTTTTTTCTTCAAAAAACAAGGGAAAACAATACCCGCTGTTTTCAAAAACCATGGTTATAGGACATTAAAAAAACCTAGGCCCATGGTTTGGAAAAACTGTTGTTATAGTCCTTGAAAAAAGACCTATTCATGTGGTTTCTAAAATACCTTGGTTATAGGTCATGAAAAAAATCCTATACCCATAGTTCTGCAAAAAACATTGTGGGTATAGGTGATATATACCCACGGTGTTCCAAAACCATTGGTATAGTTTCCCATATTATCCCCATACCCATGGGTTTTTACCAAAACCATGAGTATTGGGACATTTTCTAGTATTTTATATAGAAATATGGGTACAGAAGAGCTACTAATAATTTTTTTACCCTCATACAAATGGGAAGTAGAAACTGATGATATATGTGTTTGCGGAAATGCTCCGAGCATGTGTACTAGATTTTGGAGGTTCATGGGAGAAGTTTTTCCACCCCATCTAGTTTTACAAAAACAAATATTTCATGTATAAATTTAGATAGTTCCTCTTGAGGCCTTTTATTTAAGGTCATTCCATTCACCCCTGTGCTGGATGGATTTAAGAGAGGCAATTCTACTAGGCCCTCATCCTGTAGAGGATAATTCGAAGTTGGTTCAACTAATAAAAAATCCTATTTATACGACTGAGTCTAAATATAAATCATTTTCCAATAAATATAAATATCCTATTGATTTATAGGTTAGGTTTATTCTTTTCAAGTTGGTATTGGCTATGATTGGAAATTGACCAATACATAGGCATTGGATGTTTTCACATCGTTATGTCGGGTCATTTTGGTTTCATAGCTAAGTCAGGCTGGTAGCTTGTCAGTTGCTATTATCTCATAGGTATAATTCCATGCATGAAATATTCAACATTTCATATATTCGCAATTATCATGTAGACTGGATCACAATTTTGATCCCAATGAGGTTGAGTGTGATCCTGAAGATTCATTGGAGGATTATCCTATATGAATCCTTATATGGATCATGATGGATCTCCAATCCAAATTTGTCACATTACCATGGGTGAAATTGTAGCTTGTCTAGGTATATAATTATACTTGAGAGAAGGATACTAATGTATTTGATCATTAACTATAGTATTTCTCATATGATGTTTTCCACAATTGGAAGATGAAATCTTGGTTGATTTCCATTAGGGGGACTATAAGACACTGGTTTTTCAATAATGCATCAATCGATTATTTTTTTGTTTAGTTCTTGATTTTAAACCTAATATAAATGCCTAATGATGTCACAATTGTATTGTGGGTGTCTAGGTATTATTCTGAGCTCAGAACCCTAGCTGGTGGAGAAAAGGATTTGGACACACGGTTAGCAGAAACCATGTGATCCAGTCCCAATGGTTTCCCTAACAGTGAATGGTTTGGACACTGGACTGAAGAGTTCCACATGGATTGAGGAAACTATGAAACTATATGAGCATGCTCATGTGGGTAAAAATTCCGTTTTTATAATAGAATTTAATGTTTTTTTCACACAATTAGTCGAGCTGTGTTCATGAAACTGTGTAGGGTCCCTCCATAGGCAATTAGAGGTGCAGGTTTTGCACATGTTTTGGCTAACCAAGCATCCAATTAGAGTGATCCTATATTTCATGGGTGAATTTACCATTTTCCAATGATTTTATAAGTCATATCCCTCCCACCAATTTATCTCATTTTGAGAATGTAGAGGGTTATTCCCTTCCATTGCAGGTTACACCTAGGAATAACCCAGCTTCAAGATATCTTTACCATCCAAGGATAGATTCATGAAATGTTTGTCTCATTGGATTCTTGTAGGTAATATCTCAAATCCATAGTATCTTTTCAACATTATTATTTATCTAGGATAAAAAATTATGGTAAAAGTTCATATTATCTATTATAAGGGTGTTAAAGTGTTCTTGATTTTTCTTATGATCCACGACAATTGAATGTATGATACTAGATTAGGATTGTTCTACATGTCTATATTAGGTGTTTTATGACTCATCCACCATGTATCACTGTTATATAAACTAGAATCATTGTGTGCAAACCAATTTAATTTTGTGTATCATTTTAAATTCATTTTCCTTGATTATAATCATTGAGATCATATTCTAGAGCACTTTCTATACATTATTATTGTTTCATTGGAGGTTGAAGCCTTAACACCATCCTCTCTATGTAGGGTGTTTCCTATTTATGTCGTGGTAACCCGTGTGGTTTTATCGTTGACATACTTTGGGTGTGTGTCATGACCCTTCTATTGGTAATCCCACTTAAACTAAATGACTAATTCATTGGTAAATGGGAAGAACCTTTATGTTTATCGGTGGACCCTTCTAACGTAAATGTTCCAATTAATTAACAAACCCTAAATATTTTAATGGATATAATATTATAGTTATCACATAGAATTATTAGATTATATAATGGATTTGATATTCGTATCATGTCCTTTTCCCACCATTTTATAGTTAGGAATGGAAAATGAATGGACTTAATAATAGACTACAAAACCAAAGTATTAAGTGGTTTTATGTACTTGATATATCTTGTCACACTAATGAATGGTAACAGAACAAACCAATTGGCATATTAAGAGGAATGAGTCTTTCATGGAATAAATTAAATAATAAATTTTTTTATATTGTTCTTATTGAATATATTGATTTTATATTTCTAGGTGTGTTCATACATGATCCATCATTAGATTCCCATCATAATTTCATGAGTATATAGAGGATTCCGTTATTATTTAAGGATCCAATTTCCAAGGGAGATACCCACCATGGAACATGGTCCTTGTCTACTAGAGAATTACCAAAATGAAATCATGGTATCCCTCCAATATCTTATTTTTGTTTTCGTACCTTGGATGTGCACTTTGAATCTATCTTGATGTATTTTAACATGTGGTGACATGGATACAACCCATTGAGCCAAATCATGATTAGAACATTCTTACCACGAATGAGATCCTTATAAACGATATGAAAATTTAGAGTTAAATTATTTGGTGATTCCCATTTAACAATAATTGAAACCCATATAGTCAGGTTGAATGTTATTATTGAGTTGAATCAACCCATGAGTACAAACATTCCTTGGTTACTTATTTAGATCATATTTTACTATCACCGTCATCATCATCAAATGCATTATTTGTTACCTTGGATCCTATTTTACTATTTTCATATTTTCATTATTCCATGGAAAAAATGGATCCCATTAAGTTTTCACTATCATATATATGTGTGTTTGACAAATATTATAAAGTAGTAAATAACTAACTAAAGGATTACATGTTCAGACACCATCTGAGGTTGACACATGTATAGGGTTTTTTATATATTGCACTATTATTTCTTCCATATATAAATAAATATTGTTTTTGTTTATATTCATATCCCGGATTTTATAGATTCCATTGGTGATGACCTATTGATATTAATCACAAACTATGTTTGGACCACTGATGGAACCCATGAATATTATATGTATTTAACTATTGATAATAGGATGTGTCCTGATTTGGAAAACAAATACTTCTTGGATTATTTAGTATGGATCATTCTAGAATATTACCAAGATATCACTCGGGTTTTTGGATCCTTTTTGGATTATATTAGATCCATTTTTATAGCATGTATTTTTGTCTTCATTATATCCAGGTTTTCCCTTTTGTAGATACATTGAATGAAATAATAATTTTGTATATGATTCAGTTTACAACTCCTGATTATTGTTAAATGATTATTGAGTTTTTATCATTTATTCCTACTTATGATGAGTTATAAATTTACCTTAGGTTTAGACAATTTTAACTTCCTATTATATATTTTTTGATCTACTCTAACATAAGGAAGTAATCATTCCATGAACACACCCTAGGCCCATACTACTATTCAGAAGCCTCTAGCTTACGGGGAGGTGGGATTGAGACAATGTGGCCCACTGTTTGGAAAACCTATAAGGGGAATTCAAGTCACTATATAAAAATAGATATTTTATAACTATATATTATATCTTAAGGAAAATAATTAACGAAAAGGGCGAGATAAAAACCCAATTTTGGAATAAACATGGAAATAAAGAATAACATTAGATTCAAGTAGAATAACATGATATCATGATGTGGTTGATCATAAAAATCGAGATATAGAGTAAAAAAATCATGTCATAAGATCAATGAAATGTTATGTCTCATTCCTAAGATAATCATCAGAATGTTTACAATTTCTGATGTTGGATTTAGGTTTGCACATCCATCCCTTACCAAACATATCTTGATATATAAATACTTACTCAATTTTTTTGAGAGATGTATCATTATATTCCCACTAATCACATAAATTGAAATAATATATATTTATGTCAAATAAGTAAAATAAAAAACTAATTAAGAGTAAGTATGATCAATCCCATGAGAAGGATTTGGGTTACACAATTCAGATTTAAGACAAAACAGAAGGCTAAATCATAAGGATTACACGTATAAGGTGTATTCCTATATTTTTTATATTAATATTTATGGAATATAAATAATTTTTTATCATCAATTTACATGAATAATATTTCCTCAGAAGGATGTATAAGAAAAAAAAATAAATTCCCTACTTAGGTGAAGCTTTATAAAACATGTGAAGCATATTTTTAAAGAATGAATGAAAATTTTATTTTCCAAAAAAAAACCCATGAATTGAAATAATAGTTATCTCTCTAAAATAAATTGGTACATTATAATATATTTATCATTTAAAAACAATTATTTGTATGATTGTATATATGTGGTAATAAATAATAAATTTCCCCTCCCAAGGATTACTTAAAAGTGGGAAATTAAAAGGGAACAAAAAACATGAATAAATCTAGTAATAATAGGGGTATTTGAATTGGTATATATATAAGGGAAATAGATTTGAAAAATATGTGTGTGAAATGTGAATAATATTTCATTACAAGTATAAAAATACAAATAACATATAACCAAGAAGTCATAATGGAGGAGTGGGAGATCCCTTACGACTTGGTAATTGTAAAATCCAAGATCCAATAAAAAGAATTTAATAGAATAAAAATTAAAACACCATTAATGGAATATAATTAATTAAAAATATGTAAAATAGGTTTCATAAACACAACTTAAATAGGAGTTGGTGCATAAATAAAAATTATGTCTCAATAATGGGAAACTGTTATAAAATACCATACAATATGAGTTAAAATTAAATAAAAACATAAAAGAGATGGAGCATGAAATTGAACTTCAAATGTAATGAATATAAGATTATTAATGGTATAATATTTAAAATTGGTATCATATGCACAATATAAATGTAAAATAGTGCATAAAAAACTACATGTCTCAACAGAGGGAATTTGGGAAAAAAACCTGATGAATTAAGAAACGTTATAATAAAAACATTTTAAAAAGACTGTGATGTTGAAGATTAAGGTATAATACTATTAATAAAATAAATATATGATATTAAAAATTCAATTTTCAATATACATTCCATTTAATATAAATTTCTGTATAATAGAAAATGTGTCTCAGGGAATAAAATTTTGAGGTGAAACCCTTATGGAGGTAGATTTTTTTTGAATAAAAAGTATTTAGAAGATTGTAGATAATATTCCTCTATAAATAACAGAAATTAAATAATGTGTTATAAAAAAATATATTATTTTTAATTATATAAAATAATAATAATTTTGTTTGTAACATTAAGACATGTCTCAGTGAAGATGAATTGAGATGAAACCCTTACCATGTTCCAGATGCATTTTTTATATGAACATAACATCCTAAATAAACAATTTAAGATTATTTAGTTAATTATTATGAACCATATAATTCTTTATTAATTAAATATAGTAAATTTTTAATCATATTAATTTTATTTATTATATATTTTTTTCCTATATTGATTATATGCAGTTCTTCATTGGATTTTTTGTAACTCCTAATACATGTTCATCATTGTAGAAAACATTATAAAATAGTTTCATAACATACATAATAATAATAGTGTTATGGGAAAAAATATATTAAATATATTATTAAGTACAACAATGATGGGTGGCGATTTTTCTTGAAACTCACTACTCGTGGATGCGATAGTTTTCATATATGCATTATTAATATTTCTATTTATTAACAAATGAGAGGGAAATAAAGTATATTATAATTTTAAATTAAATAAACATATATATTATATATATAATCTTTATTCATACATTATGTCTCTTTTGTCACAAATGAATTGTGTTGATGGAAAAATGTAAGATGTCGCTTTGTGGTGGTGCCGGTGGTACACGAACTCACTAAGATGATTTTTTTCCTTAGAGGTTGGAGATAAATAAATAAAATTTATTCTAATACTATAACGAAATATATTTATATTATTTATAATTATAAAATTATACTTTTATTAATATATTATAATCATAGTAGAATGACTAAGGATAAAATATTTTGAATGTGTTAATACTTAAATTGGAGGCTTGATGTTCTCTTAGAAATTCCCTCAAATGTAAAGGCCTTAAAATTAAATCAGTACAAATATGGATTAAAGATAATAAAAAATAAATATAAATGGTATTTAATGAATTATTTAATTTAACATTCAAAGTTCAATTGTAACCATTAAGGGGTGGAAGTGACCCCCTTTAATAGGTGAATTAAATGACACTTTTGGGGAATACACTTTACCCTTCAATGATATCACTACACTACTACCTACTCAATGGATATATATATTTCTAATAATAGACTTTGTGGTTATATAGGGTTGATAAATATTCAACCATTTCCTTCCTAACATGTCATAGACCTTCATTAATCCTTTTAACATAGGTTTTGTCATTTTAACGTTGTGATTTTTACCTTCATATGTAGTTTTTTAACAATATAATTTATAATTTTTGAAAAATATAATGTAACACGTTATATAAAATAATTATGTAATGAAAATAATTTATATATAAATTTAATCCATTTAAACTTTTAAATATTAGAAAAAAATTATAAATTTAAAAAATAAAATATATGAAAAAATAGTTTTTTTTGGAAAAAATGAATTATAACAATTAAGTGTTGTTTAATATCATTTATAAGTACTTATCAACTAAATTAATGTTAATATAATTAAACAGGGTTTTAAAAAAATATTAATGTAATAAAATAAAATATTTCATTTTTATTTTTTAAAGAAAAGTTACAATATATCAATAAAACAATTATTTTAATACAATACATTTTACCATTATTGTTGTAATTAACACTTATTTTACTAATTTTATGTTTATTCAAAATAATGAAATTTTCCTTGTTAGATAATATTAAATTTTTGCCCATGTATGAATTTAATTTACTTACATGAAATTCAAAAAAGTTAAATAGTCCAATGTTTTAATATAAGCACGCAAAAATAGTTTTACTCTGAAATATTACTTGAGATTAAAAATGTTAAATATGTGTTTTATAAATTTTCGATAGTAAACTTTTAAATTTTATATTTCTTAATAAATATATATATTTTATGTCAAAAAAATTTCATAATCCTTTATGTCATTCATGTAATATAAAAGTGAATGTTTTTATGAGAATTAGTATTTTTAATATTTACAAAAAATCTAAGATTATAGAAAAAACAAAAATATTCATATAAATATTATATTGATATTATAAATTCAAAAAATAATTAAATTCGGTCATATTAAAATTTTTATTAAATAAAAAATATATGAATAAAATAATTTTTTTACATTTGTTCTATATATTTTAACAGCTATAGTGGTTGTCTCGAATAATTTAATTCAATTTTAAGGATTTTTGGTTGGGTATGTAATTTTATTTAACATAATATACTCAAGAAAAAACATATTAACATGAAATAATCATTAATATATTGGGTCATTAAAAAGTGGGATCTATTGGGACATCTAATGAAATTCACATCTTAATATGGAATCAGTGTGAGAATAATGGAACAATCTGAAATAACTATTCTCATGTTTTTTATATTAGTTGGAGGGACTATTATTCTTATATTATTGAAATATATTAATGGGGATTATCTCCTACTAGGAAGAAATATGACCATAGTTCCATTATTAGTTTAGAATCTCATTGAGAATGAAATTTGTCTTATACATCAAGAATTATATAAACAATAAGAATGAGAGGGTTTCATACTACATTTAGCGGTGGAAATTCCTAGCCTATTCCATCAATAAATGGCTCCCAAAAGAGAATCTATTAGATATATTAATAAAAAAACTTCATGATGAGTTATAAAAACCACTTATCAATTTAAGGTATATTGGTTGATCCTACAAGTTCTCAATAGTCACACAATAACTAGAATATGTGAATTGGATTCCTTAAGGAAAATACAGTATACCATCTTGAGTGAGGGGGAATAATTATTATAGATAAAAGACTGTACCATTATACTCAAATAATCTCCAATATCAACTTCAACTCCTAATACCTCTCAATATTATATATTACCTCCCTTAAAATAGTAGTGTTTGTATGTTCACCCTAATAAGGATTGAAATAAGTCACAACATAATTTTGAATTTTAGGACCTAAATAAAATGGTTTAATATTTATAAAATGATTTTGTCCTTGTGTTTTTTTTCATATTATCCATATAGAAGGGATTTAAAATATAATCAATTAAATGCAATGTTTTAAAGTTTTTTTCAATATTTACCTAGAGTGTTACCAATACCATATAATATTGGGGTATCAGATCTAATAATTCATAATCTTTAAGGATATTATTCATTAAAGAATTGACTATAGATAGCTTACACAAGGCAAACCACCAAATATGTAACCATTGTCTCTTTTTTTTAAAAGTAAGGGGCTTAATGATAGTAAGTCACAAATTGGCTATTATAGAACATAAATGAATGGATTACTGGGACATCGATCATCTAGGAGCACACAATACTCATAGTTTTACTAGATCATCTAATTTTTTTCCCAACCCACAACCATAATTTAGTGAAAAAATAATAATAATTCTAATATTACATGACATCATGCAATCATTGATGATATAAAGGTAATAGGAAGAAGATCCCCCACTGGACCTCAAGCCATTAGAAACCCTCTAGGATTTCCCACACCATCCATTAAGAGGATGGACCCCATTTTACTAAATACAAAAATAGATACCACCACACCAAATAAAAATTTCATCTAATGATGTGTTATAATATAGAGTCATCAATGTTATCCACCAAAATGATCCATTCATTGATGAAGATGAGTACCCTTATGAATTTGAAAACCCCACATATAATGTTGGAGGAGAACATATATGTTAGGGAGACCATAAAATATAAACTCATTGAAAATCCAATTTTCAATGTAACATTTATATTGATGCCATATACATGGATATAACCCTGGGGTTAGAAGTCCAATGTGATCAATGGAAACAACAATATGGTCATGGATCCTATAGGGAAATTTTGTGTATAATCATTATATATGAATTTCAATTTAGAATTAAGTTTTTAATTAAATGTAAGAGTGTTAAAAGATGGATTCATCCCAAAACATAGATTGTAGCAATTTAATAAAACTCCATCCTGGTGATGGATTCACTGACACAATTATTGTCTTTCTTCAAGCCCCAATCTAGGTAAAAACCTCATGAGTGGATGTATAAACCCATTAAACGTTAGTATCGTATCATGAAGCATATGGATATCATCGTATCTAGGTTATCAATCCAAGATACAACATTCTAATAAATAATACTAAAAGAGGAAATTATAGATCACCTTTTAATTTCATATGAGATTGAGGATAAAAATTATACAATTGTGGAATATTATGTAGAGGATAGATCAATTGAATTCTTGTAAGTTCATTTACATCATAGACTATGACTGTGAGACTAATGTATACAAAATATTGAGGCCCTTTTATATATATAAAAATATTTACAATATTAATATTCACCTAACTATATATGAGTGTAGAATTGGGATAACTTTAATCCAGATTTGAACCCTTTTATGCAGTGGCTATTGTGAAGATAACATATCTCACTCCAACATTACAATTTACGAATATGAAAAAATCGAGTAGATTCCCCTTTGAATAATTATGTATACAACCCAAATTTGATATTTAATTGTTGACAATAATTAAAAGGTCGTTCTCTAAGATATAAAATTTAATTTCTTGCTAAGAAGACCCTGGAATACTAGGTTCATGTTTGTTCTCAAGTTATATTATTAATTAATAAATTACATTTTTAATTTTGAATTTAGAGAACTATAATTTGATAGTTCTCATATTGATACAAAAAAAATAGTAACGACCCGAATCCAGAGGCAATCAACTGGCGCCCAATTCCCGGTTCGCCACAAGACCTCAAGTGTGTTTCCCCAAACACCAGAGGCTGCCAACTAGCAGCGAGGGACTTTATGAGTCAGTGGGGGAACTATGCCCTCATTTGGTAAAGTATGCAGCGGAAGGAAATAATAAACAATAGTGGAAGTAGTGAACAACACACAACAACTGAAAATAAAGAGAAAAAGCAATGTATAATATAATAATGATGCAGCACGACACATGTTTCTATGAAAAGCAGTAAACAAAACAACGTGCTGAAATACAACTGAAACCCAAGTGGAAAAAGTAGAAAAGTAAACTCCAGCAGCATCTCAAGCCTATGCTCGGTCCCATACTCTCCAGCTCTAACTAGAAATCAAGCACATGAGGTAGAAGGGCCACAATCCATATCCACACGTGCAACCATATATCCTGTTTGGGACAAAAATCAGGACCCAAACAGGGTGTGAGACTAATCCCAGCAGGCAACCATCAAAAGATCTGTGCCCTACTGTCAGTGATCAATATTGCAAAATTAATGGAATTAAATGTAGCAGAGAAATAGGGTTACCCTAAAGTAACCAATCCTACAATTCTCTATTCACATCTATTTATTAATTTAATTCAATAATTTAATCATCAACCAAAGAATATAGCAAATAGCTCTATAGTCCAAAGGTATATCAAGTAACACAAAAAGTATCTCAGCAGACTACCTAAACTACAAGAAGTACAAACCCAAGCATGTTCTTTGTATTGGTGTACTTTTCACAACCAACCAACAATATTTATTACACTGACCCTCTGGGTGGCTTATGTGGGAAGACTGTTATGATAAAGCATTCGAACAATGGAAAAGACACTCGGAGGAAGGACTCAACGTCAATTCCCCCATATGGTCTTACAACGATACTACAGACTCTCTGAGGAAGCACTTACATCTAATTAACCATTTAGTCTCAATTCGATAATTATCATACCCTCTAATAGAGCACAAAGTAAATCCCCCTTATGGTCTCATAATGGTAATAATTAAACAGGCCCTCCGAGGAAGCACTCAACGTCAATTACCCCTATGGTCAAACAACACCAGGTTCTTGCAGCCCTGAGTAAAAGAAATCATACGTAAACGATTCGTAGGAGCCCTAAGTATGTTTAGAAACTAATTGGCTAATAGATACAATGCAAAAAAATCATTTAAACAGTAGACAACACATGCGATAATTCATACCAAGGCATGAAATTAATGCAACAAGGTTTGCCTCATAGGCAACCTAAGCCAAACAGCGATAAACAACCAAAATAAAGGAAAACACCCATGGGGTGATCCTTGAACATGCTAACAAGAAAACATTAATCATATAATAGCCTCAAGAGTACAAGAATTCTATGGAAGATAAATAATATAGGTTAAAAACCCTAACTTGAGATACCCAATACATGGATATCCAGCATATTTGCACAAAAACTCAAGGACATTCAACGTAGGGCATCAAACCACCTACCTCGATCATCGTAGATTGATATACTTGAACCTAGGCCTATGAATTGGCCTAGAATGCAGTAGATCTGCAAAAATTTATAAAAAGTTCAACCTCAGATAAATCACACGAGAGGAACAAATTGGAAACGAGGCCAAAGAAGAACCATGAACTCACTGATGCGATTCTATTGCAACTGATGGTGTTTGAATTAGAGAATCGGTGACAGATCGGTGGTTCGGAGAAGATTCGGTCACTTTAGACGCACTATACAAAATTAGGCGGAGAAGAATCTAAAAACAGGGTTAAGACGCGGCCCCATTCCAATTAATGAAATAAAGAGAAAAGTACATTGAGTGTACTTTTAGAGTATGCGGTGTGTACATTGGTGTTTCCATACTCCTCTTTAAGTGGCCTCCACATCACCCCACACGACCGTGTGTGTGGCCCGGACATGGCTAGTACATGGCCTCGCATGGCATCGAAGTACACGACGTGTATTTATAAAGTACACGACGTGTACTATGAAACATTCCATATTTTCCTCTTTTTCTCAAAAAACGGCCAGAAAAGGAAAAACATACCAGAAAAAAAGATCCAGGTTCTTACAAACTTCCCCCCTTAAAGAAATTTGTCCCTGAATTTCTTAACAAGGTGAAGAAGAAGAACCCTCGAACAACTCCAGCCATTATGATCGCATGTCAGCCCCCCTTTCCCATGTCTCATTCTATACATGGTCATGATGCCATAGCACCCGTACAAGAGGGATAGACCCGCCACAAAGTAACTTTTCACTATGATCAATAATCCTTATAGGATTCTCCTCAAATGATTCATCCTTATCTTGCTCAACCTCGTCGGGTTGAAAAACATGAGACGGGTTTGATAAATACCGCTGAAGCTGAGAAACATTGAAGACTTCGTGCATATCTTGGTACCTCTGAGATAACTAAAACCAGTAATCAACAAGCCCGACACTCTCCAGAACCTCAAACGGCCCGACGTATCTCGGTGAAATATTTCCCTATCTCCTAGTTCTCTTATGTTCCAACCATGGGGTAACACTCAAGAAAACCTAATCTCCAACCATGAACTCTAAAGGTCATCTCCGCTGATCAGCATAAGATTTCTTCTGATACTGTGTAGTAGCCATCATCTTCCGAATCAACTCCACCTTATATGTGGTTTCCTGAACAAGACAAGGTCCCAGTACAGCTGCCTCCCCCACCTCCATCCAACACAAGGGTGATCAGCACAACCTACCGTAAAAAGCCTCGTAAGGTGCCTTCTGAATAGTTACATGAAAACTATTATTATAGGAAAAATCTACTAGAGATATATGTTTCTCCAATGAACATCCAAAGTCAAGGACGCTTGGTCATAGCATGTCCTCCAGCACCAGAATCATGCGCTCCGACTAGCCATCTGTCTGGGGATGGTAAGCTATACTCATAAGTAACTGTGTACCCAAAGCCCTGTGTAGCCTCTTCTAGAAATGCGATGTAAAGTGGGCATCTGTATCAGAAATGATAGAACTCAGAAACCCATGCAAGAGTACAATCTCTCGGATGTACAACCTCCCAAGCTCATCCGCACCGAAGGTCTCCTTGATCGGTAAGAAATGTGCAACCTTCGTGAGCCTGTCCACTATAACCAAAACCACATCATTCCCTCGAGGTGATCTCGGTAACCCTGTCACAAAGTCCATCACGAAATTATTATATTTTCAATCAGGAATGGGTAACTACTATAGAAGCCCTACTGGTCTGTGATGTCATGCCTTCACCTACTGACAGGTGGAGCACCACATAACAAAACCAGCCACATTCTTCTTTATACCTGGCCACCAATACTGACGACGTATATCTCGTTACATCTTTGTGACACCAGGATGAACTGCCCAAGATGAAGCATGAAACTCCCACATCTTCTCCTCATGTATGTCTGTTGAAACCCACACACATCCATTAAAATGAAACACCTCATCATCACCCATTGTCCACCACGGAGTATGGTCTCCATCTGACACACCCTCCTGTAGGACTAGGTCTTCTGGGTCTGATAGCTTCCTCATTTGAACTCGATCTAGAAGATTGTAGGTAACAACTATAGAAGAAATAACCGCCTTTCTCTGTCTGTCATGCACATCCAAATGCATCTCAGAGAATAGAGCCATAAGATTCCACTTGCTGCTGGCCTCCCGAAATGGATGTAACTGAGTTCTCATGCTCAGTGCGTCTGCCACATCATTTCCTTTCCCATGAATAAAAGCAAGCTCAAAGTCTTAAGACTGTAGGTACTCGACCCACCTCCACTGTCTCAGATTTAAGTCACGCTACATGAAGATATACTTGAGGCTCTTTTGGATAGTATATACCACAAAATTCTCTCCCAAAAGATAGTGTCTCCAACAACGCAAAGCATGAACAACAGCATCCAACTCCAGGTCGTGCGTAGGATAGTTCTTCTCATGTGGCATCAACAACCGATATCCATATCCAAAAACACTATCCTCCTTCATAAGCACTGATCCAAGCACGATTCCATATGCATCATATAAAATTGTATAACACTTGCCTGGCTCTGGTAAAACTAGAATTGGTGATGAAGTCAATCATCCCTTCAGCTCCCGAAAGTCTGAATCACATGCTTCTAACCAAACATACTTCACACCTTTCTTACTCAAGCCCATTAACGGTGCTGTCAAGCGTGAGAAGTCATGTATAAACCACCTGTAGTAACCTTCCAGTCCTTAGAAACTCCGTACCTCGAAGACAATCTTTGGTTTCTCTAAGGTAACTACCTCTCTCACGATCCATGATTATTCCCATATCCATTTTTACTTGAACCATGAACATAGGATCCCTTTCAACTCTCATCTTGTTCAAAACACCAAGATCCTTTCTAGTCAAAGCATCTTCCACCATATTTTACATTCCTGGGTGGTAGTGAATAGTGCAATCATAATCTTTGAGTAGTTCAAGCCATCTTCTTTACCTCATGTTGAGTTATTTCTATGAGAAACTATACTTTAAACTCTTGTGATCGGTATATATCTCACATTTTTAACCATAGAGATACATTCTCCATATCTGCAAAGAAAGGATTACAACATCTAACTCAAGATCATGATTGGGATAGTTTTGTTCATGAATTTTTAAAATTTGTGATGCATAAGAAATAACTCTTTCATTCTACATAAGGAAAAAACCATGTCCTTTCTTTGAAGCATCACTATAAATAACAAACCCATCATTCCTTGATGGTAGATTCAAGATAAAAGCATTGACTAATTTTCTCTTCAATTATTCAAAAAATTCTTCACACTATTTTTTTCAAACAAATTTAACCCCTTTACATGTGATCTTGGTTAATGGGTTTACCAATCGGGGAAAATTCTAGATGAAACACCGATAATAACCTGCTAAACCAATAAAATTGCAGACCTACGTTATACTCATTGGTGCTAGCCATTCTTGGATGGAATTGTTCTTTGAAGGATTGACATGGATTCCATCCTTAGAGAAAATATGTCCTAGAAAATAAATTTCCTAAAGTAATAATTCACACATGCTAAACTTCCCATAAAAATCATTTCTTCTGAGGATTTTCAGAATAGTGCACATGTGATTTACATGATATTCATAGATTTTTGTGTATACCAAGATATCATCAATAAAGACCACTTCAAATTCATAAAGGTATTCTTTGAAAACTCTATTCATTATATCCATGAAAATAGAGGGTGCATTAGTAAGACCAAAAGGCATTACTGTAAACTTGTAATTCTTGTACTTGGTTCAAATTGTTGTTTTTAGAATGACTTCCTTCTCCACACACAACTGATGATATCCAGATTGATGGTCAATCATTGAAAAATATTGAGTTCCATGAAGTTGGTCGAAAGTATCATCAATACAAGGTTGGGGATACTAGTTCTTTATTGTTATAAAATTGATATCTCTGTAGTCAATGCACAACCTCATAGATCCATATTTCTTTTTTTCCAAATAACAGGGGCTCTCTATGGAGAAACAATAGGGAGAATACATCCTTTATTACTCAATTTCCCTAGTTGTTTCTTTAGTTCCTCTAATTCCATAGTTTCCATTCTATAAGTGGTCCTCGATATGTTCCATTAACCAAGAATTAAATCAATGGAAAACTCAATTTCTCGTTCTGGAGGATGTTTAGGTAAATCCTAGGGAAACACATCAAAATAATCTTGTACAATAGGTACGCCCTCTATTAAAACATTATTTTCTTCTCCCATAGTTATTTCATTCTATTCCTCTCTAATAATTTAATTTAGTTGAGCTATTGGGGGTGGATCTAGATAAGAATCAGTTGGTGACATTTCTGTTCTAAAGATAAGGTACTCTTTATTATCATCAAAATTTATAAAATCCTTCTTCTTATGATAAATTTTTCCATCATGATTTGAAAGCTAATGTAACACCCCAAGCTTCTACGGTACGCTTCTCTTTGAATAATGTGATAGCGTGTGTTGTACGCAACACCGAGTTCTAACACACCATAACTAATCAAACTAGCCGTTATGAATAGTAATACCTACTTTTTGAAATTATATATATTTTATATTTGAAAATGGACTTCATTTTTGGATTCGGAATATCGAATTTAGCCTAAGGTGAAATTTTGGTATATTTCGGATAACTTTCATATTTTGATGAATAGTGAAAATTACTAAGTTTTAATTAAAAACAACTTTTTTAATCAAAATAATTAATAGTGATAAATTATGAATTTGAGTGGTTTTAAAGTATATTTAGAATATATTTTTACCATTTAATATAATGTTGGTCATTGGAAATAATTTTACAATTAAACCGAACATAAACGAGTGTCAATCTTTTGATAGTTATTATCTCTTAAAAACACGCTTTTTGTTTTGACAGCGGGAATTAATTTTAAATTAATTTCTTCCACTTCTATGTTTTGAATTTAGGAAAATGGATTCCATATTTGGAATCAGGATGTTCAAATTGTGTAAATAGGTAACTTTTATTTTTAGACATTTTGAATAATTACTGCGGTAAATATTTTATTTACCATGGTTAAGGGTAAATCCGGTAAATAAGGGTTAAAAAATAATATTATAATAATACTAAATTACCCTAAAACGTGTCTTAACCCTATTGGTTGATACATGGTCGACCATGGGAATCTTTGGGTCTATTTTGGGACCCCATGGATCCACTTGTAAGTGATAATGACACTTTATTTTAATTAAGTTAAAATGAATACAAAAATGACACAAGCATATATCTTTTAGAAAAACAATTGTTACATAGGGTTATATATGTTGGATTTCAGATTATAAATATTCATTAGAAATCTAAAAAGATTTCCTACATAATGATATTTTATTTATAATTTTTAGACATTAAATAATTTATTTTATTTATGACACAATGATGATGCAGTAATTACTATAATAGTGAAAAATTTAACATAATTGATATTATAAATACCCAAATAAATATAATATGAAACTTTTAATGAATTAAACTAATTTTCTAGGATAATATGATATATTAGGATTGATTTAATTGACTTTGTTCGAAGTAATCAATCTGTTATGAGTTTCACAAAAATCAACTATTGAATAGTGTCAAAATTGACATAAAAGAGTTCTTAAACAAATATTATATTATTAATTGATATTAAATTCCTAAAAATCTATGGTTCGGCAAAGAGACTTATATCATGATAGTTTCATCATTAATGTACCACTTGGGGGTCGCTTGGATGTATATAGTAAGTTTATTAACCATATTATATAAAAATACAAAGAGACATTGTAAAAGTGAAACTAATTAACTTAGAGTTAATACTTAAAGATAAGGTTAATATAAGTACCCAAACCTTTCTAAATTCTATTGGTTGAGTGGTTTTCGACCTATCCCCACCTTAACCTTTTAATAATCAACTTTGGTGCCTTTAGAAACCGAATATGAATTTATTATAAATTAATATTTCTAACTTTTCCAAAGGTTCCCCTCACCCCTCTTATAAAAGGGCACTCCTCCTTCTCATTTCTTCAAACCTTAAAAGCCTTTGTGTTCGGCCAAACTCTGCCCAAATACTCTCCCAACATCCCTCACTACAACCTAGAGGCCTTAGTTTGATCCGAAAGCCAACCTAAGGAGCCCTTTTGATCAAATCAAAAGGAAGAACCCGAAGAAGAGGTAATGATTTCACCACCCTTCTCCAAGTTCATTTCTTCTTCCACTTCTTCTTCCTTTGTTCTTACCATTCTAAAATAATAACTCCAGTATCTCACATATACTGTGATGTTATTATAAATATGGTACAACCATATTCAGTATTCTATCCACCCTTTGAATAACATGTCACCATACGTGCGTACGTACGGACTACCGTCTCCACGTCGTGGTGTAATTGTTATTCAATATAATATTATTTGGATGGGTATAATAATGATGTGTAACTCATATAAATAATAAATATAACATGTTAATGATTCTTTATATATGATATACCATCCATTTATATATTATTTTAATATCAAAAGAATGATATTGTCGCTCGTGCGTACGTACGGACTACCGTCTCCACGAACGCGATGAGATTCATTCTCCATCGTATCCATTCAAGTATAATTATCATTTGATGATTTAAAAATGATGTTTAAGGACTAGATATCATTCTGGATATGAATAAGATACAACAACCATGGCTTATGTAACAAAACATATAAAAGAAAATGAGTAAGTTAACTCCCGAAACGACGATAATTCTAAGATATTATTAACAAATCAATGTTAAAAGATCATATATGATATCATATTATTATATATGATTCTTGTATAATTTAATAACAAATATTTCACCATTATACAGGAGGTTAACCTACCCCAACCAAGGAAAAGTACAAGTTAAGGGTTTACTGTACAACCTCTTCATTATCCAAGGTTGTTTATACGTAATAATCTACTGGGATCTCTTAATCATCCACATCCACGTTTCTTAAAAATGAATTTCAAAACATTTTTACTATTTACTATAATATGAGTTAAAGTCATTTATACCCTTTTTGACTTTTATAAGTGGTTTATAAAGGAATCTTTCGGTCGTTTTCAAAACAAGGTCCTTTTTAACCTTTTCGACAGAATTAAGGTAAGAATGTTTTTTTAACTTATACGGCGGGTGCGGCTATTTTCCGCCGTTATAAAATCTTCAAAGCTTCCCTTACAAGCTTATAAGAATATTTTCAAAGAAAATGTTTTATTTTATATGGATCTTATATTATTTCAAAATAAAAGGAGATATTTCTTTAAAAAGAATTTTGATTTCATCTATGTCAACATCCTTTGATGGATTTTAAGATTATTTGAAGTTGATTTATTATGATACAAAACTTCTATATGGTATTGAAGGTTTTGTGATATGTTTGACTGTGGATGTGCTATTTTTATACCATTCATAGTTTATGGTGAAAGTATTGACATTTCGTATGCTAGTTTTAATATGAATGTTTATGTTATGTTTAAACCTTTTCATATGGGAATGCATTGGACTTAATATGTGACGGGTGGAGCCCTCTATAGCTCCTCGATGCATCGGTAGGTCTCATGAGACAAACTAGTGTCTTGGCACAAGGCCTTGACAAAATCTTATTTGTAGTCTTGGCACGAGGACTTGGCTATGTGGTTATGATAGTCTGGCATTATGCATTCCAACATTATGAAAGTGGTTATTGATTTTTTCATGTGATTATTCGATTAGTAGAATATCCATGTGAATAATTAAATGGAATTATTTCATTTTATTTATGCCATACCATGTTGAAAGTTCATGTTTAAAAGGCTTTTGTTTTAGTTATACATTGCCTTAAATGTTTATTCTTATTGATGAAAGTTTCCGCTATATTGTTATCCTTACTGGGCATTTGAGCTCACCCCTTTTCTATGTTTTATTTTTCCCAGGAAGTGAAGATGTAAGTTATGAATGACCTGCAGGGATATTATGAGGGGATTATAGTGTGGACTGTGGAAACATTATGTTGTTGTAGTAGTTTTTCATTTTATGATGTAATGTAAAACTTATGAATATATCTAGTGTTTCCAAGGCTACTAAACCAATCGGTCTTTCGAGATTTGATCTTTCTTGTGATCATGCCAATGTTATGTAATAGTGCACCGACTCTGGGTAACTGGGGTCGGGGCGTTACAGTTGGTATCAGAGGAAGTTTAGTACAAACCTTGGAAGCTAGATTTAGATAAACTCTGATTAGAGCACGTAGACCTAAGATGAACTTTGAGGATTAGTATAGAAGAACTTCCTAGAATTTTGGTATTGTAGAGATTTTGTGAGTTTTCCAAGAAATACATCCCTGTCTGGATACGAGCAGGTAGAGGCGGCTCTGGCACAGATGTACCTAGGGGTAAAACCCGAAAACACCGCTTTGAGCTAGACTCGAACGGGAACTGGTGCACGACAACGGGCCTTGCTGCACTCTTGGTTACGACACTCCCGGGGGATATGCTTAGGATAACTCTCATTTTCTTTACAAATCATTTTGAAGGGATTATGAGTATATACTTACTCAAAGAAAACATTCTTATGATTATGGATTATATCCATAAATAGTTCAATTTATGTTAAGTGTTTTATAAGTATGGGATTATGTATTTTGATTCATAAATTGATATAGTTTATGCCATTGTTTAGAAATGGCACCTAGTGGAAGAAATGGAAACCATATCAATGCACGCACTCCATGTAGGGATTGCCCTCCTGCTCAAGATAATTATAGTGGGGCTGGTGATGCAACTGGTGCTGATCAGATAATCACCATACTGGGACAACTTACTCAGGTTATGAATAATAACCTTACCCGTATGGAGCACCCTGATCCGCAGCGTGGAGGATCAATGTTAGATCAATTCATGAGGCAACAACCACCAACATTCAATGGGAATACAAATCCCTTAGTAGCTGAGCAATGGATATTTTCCCTAGAGAAAATATTTCAGGCTTTGGGGAGCAGTGAAAGGGAAAAAGTTATCATGGCAGTTTACCGCCTCACTGGAGATGATGATCAATGGTGGTCATTGATTCAAAATATGAAGGAAGATGATGAAGTATCAAATATGGAATGGAGGGAGTTCAAAGATCTATTTTTAGAAAAATACTTCCCTCGCGACCATCGAGCAGATATGGAAAGGCAATTTCTGAGTCTGAGACAAAAGGAGGATGAGAATGTCACAAAGTATGAGGCTAACTTTACAAGGTTAGCGAGGTATGCTGGAGATTATATTCGCAACCCAAGAAGTAAGATTGATCGTTTCTTTGATGGGTTAAAACCATTTCTCCGTCGAGCGTTAGTCTCACAATCCTTTTCATCGTACGAAGACATTGTCTCATGTGCTATCAAGACCGAAAAGGAATTCTCTAAGTCTTATGACTTTAAAGAAAAGCAAGAGAAGAAGAGACATGCTGATCAATCTGGGAATGGAAATAAGGGGAAGAAGGGAAAGGTTGAATATCCATCTTGTGGTAAATGCGGGAAGAAACATCCTGGTACTTGCTTGAAGGGAATGGGAGTCTGTTACAAGTGTGGTGAAAAAGGCCACCAAGCTCATGATTGCAAGGGGAAGAAGGAAGCTACCAACGTTCAGTGCTACAATTGCAGGGAGATGGGGCATTATGCAAATGCATGTCCTAAGCGTCAGGAGAACTTACCTCAGAAAAGGCCAAGGGATCAAGGCCAGGCTTATGCTATCACTACTGTTGAGGTAGAAGCTCCGAAAGACGTGGTGGCAGGTAATTTAATGGTTTCCTCAAGTTTAGCAAATGCATTATTTGATTCTGGATCATCGCATTGTTTCCTATCTTCCCAGTTTGCTAAGAAAATTAGATATTTCCAATTTCATTTAATAAGGGAGTTGTCAGTTAAAACTCCTAAGGGAAGTATCGCTGCAACAAAGTTTTGTGAATCAGTCCCCATTAGAGCACATAAATTTTCTTTATCTGCTGATTTAATCATCATACCTATGATTGAGTTTGATATAATCCTCGGTATGGACTGGCTTTCGGACTATGATGCGAAGATTTATTGTAAGAAGAAAGAGGTTACGATTCTTGATGATAATGATAAGGAGCACCTTATTTTTAGAGCAGAATCGTCACCACCTAATTCTTATTTAGATCCACCCTCAATAGCTCAACTAAATTCAATTATTGGGGAGGAAGAGAATGAAATAACTGCGGGTGAGGAAAGGAATGTTCAAATAGAGGATGTACCTGTTGTGAAAGAATTTGTTGATGTATTTCCAGAAGATTTACCTAGACATCCTCCAGAACGAGAATTTGAGTTTTCCATTGATTTGATTCCTGGATCAAGGCCTATATCGAAGACCCCTTATAGAATGGCCACTGTAGAGTTAGTCGAACTAAAGAAACAACTAGAGGAATTGAGTAATAAGGGATTTATTCGCCCTAGTGTTTCTCCATGGGGAGCCCCTGTTCTTTTTGTTAAAAAGAAAGATGGATCTATGAGGTTATGTATCGACTATAGGGAGATCAATGCTATAACGAAAAAGAAAAAGTATCCCCTACCTCGTATTGATGATTTATTTGACCAACTGCATGGAGATCAATACTTTTCAAAGATTGACCTTCGATCTGGATACCATCAGTTGTGTGTGAAGAAGGAAGACATTCCGAAAACAGCATTTCGAACCAGGTACGAGCATTACGAGTTTACTGTAATGCCGTTTGGATTGACTAATGCACCCACTGTATTCATGGATCTGATGAATAGTGTTTTCAAGGAGTATCTCGATGAATTTGTGGTGGTATTTATTGATGATATCTTGGTATACTCTAAAACCTACGAAGATCATGAAAATCACTTGCGCATTATCTTGAAGACTCTGAGGAGGCATGAATTATATGGGAAGTTTAGCAAGTGTGAATTCTGGCATCAGGAGATTTCTTTTCTTGGCCATATTGTCTCTAAAGATGGAATCTCTGTTGATCCTTCTAAGACCAAGGAAATCCAAGAATGGCCAGCACCTACGAGTATAACTGAGGTACGTAGTTTTATTGGTTTGGCAGGTTATTATCGACGTTTCGTCCAGAATTTTGCCCGATTGGCTAACCCATTAACGAAGCTCACACGTAAAGGGGTTAAATTTGTTTGGACAAAAGAGTGTGAAGAATGTTTCAAAGAACTGAAGAGAAGATTAGTCAATGCTCCTATATTGACTCTACCATCGGGAAATGATGGGTTCGTTATTTATAGTGATGCATCGAAGAAAGGACTTGGCTGTGTCCTTATGCAGAATGATAGAGTTATTGCCTATGCATCACGACAGTTGAAAATTCATGAACAAAACTATCCTACTCATGATCTCGAGTTAGCAGTAGTGATCTTTGCTTTGAAGATATGGAGGCACTACCTCTATGGTGGAAAATGTGAGATTTATACTGATCACAAGAGTTTGAAGTATATTTTCTCACAAAAATAACTCAACATGAGGCAAAGGAGATGGCTTGAATTACTCAAGGATTATGATTGTATGATACACTACCACCCAGGGAAGGCAAACAAGGTGGCAGATGCTTTGAGTAGAAAAGACCATGGAGTTTTGAACAATATGAGAATTGAAAGGGATCCAATTTTCATGGATCTAGTGAAGATGGACATGGGAATAACCAGGGAAGGTGAAACATCAATGCTTTTTCAAATGGTTGCCAAACCATCTTTACTAGAAAGGATTAAGAGTTCTCAGACTGATGATGAAGAATTCCAAAAGAAGATTAAAGCTGTGAATGATGGGAGATTGAGAGACTTTGTGTATGAAGATGGAATTTTGAAATTCGGGAAGAGACTTTGTGTTCCCAATATACCTGATCTAAAAAGGGAATTGCTGGATGATGCTCATAGTTCCAATTTCTCTATACACCCTGGGAACACCAAAATGTATAGAGATTTGAAGGAACATTTTTGGTGGGACAACATGAAGAGGGAGATTGCTGATTTTTTGTCAAGATGTATGGTTTGTCAACAAGTGAAAGCTGGAAGGCAACATCCTGGAGGAGTCATGCAACCTCTTCCCATACCGGAGTGGAAATGGGACAATGTTACGATGGACTTTGTCATGGGGCTACCAAAGACTCCTAGAAGGAATGATGCAATATGGGTTATTGTTGATCGTCTTACCAAGACAGCACATTTTCTTGCTATAAGAGAAGATCTACCCCTGGAACGTCTAGCAAGACTATATATTAATGAAGTTGTGAGACTTCATGGAGTACCCCTATCGATTGTTTCTGATCATGATCCCCGTTTTACTTCAAGATTCTGGAAAAGTCTTCAGAAATCCCTGGATACTGAACTTCATTTGAGCACTGCTTACCACCCTCAGACAGACGGACAATCAGAACGGACTATTCAGACCTTAGAAGACATGTTGAGAACTTGCTCACTTGACTTTCAGGGTATGTGGGATCAATATTTACCTCTGGTAGAATTTTCCTATAACAATAGCTTCCATTCGAGTATTCAGATGGCACCATATGAAGCATTATACGAAAAGAGATGTCGTACACCAACCTATTGGGATGACGTTGGTGAAAGAAAACTTGTAGGCCCAGAACTGGTGGAGGAAATGTTGGAAAAGGTGAAAGTAATCAAAAGTCACATCAAAGCAGCTCAAAGTAGGCAGAAGAGCTATACCGATAATCGAAGGAAGGATTTGTAATTTCAAATCGGTGATCATGTTTTTCTGAAGGTATCTCCGTGGAAGGGAGTCATACGTTTTGGTAAGAAAGGTAAATTGAGTCCCAGGTACATCGGACCTTTCGAAATTCTAGAACGAATTGGGGTTGTAGCTTACCGATTGGCAATGCCGCCAAGTCTCTCCAAAGTTCACGATGTGTTCCACGTATCTCTATTGAGGAAATACATGCCTGATCCAACGCATGTACTCACCTATGAGGAATTAGAACTGGAACCCGATCTGTCTTATTGCGAAGAGCCTGTCAAGATTCTTGATACGAGAGAACAAGTGCTGAGAAACCGGACGACGCGTCTGGTAAAAGTTTTGTGGAGAAACCATAAGATGGAAGATGCAATGTGGGAACCCGAGGAACTTATGATGAAGAACCACCCGAGTCTTTTTATGCAGTAATACCCTAGAAATTGCGAGGACGCAATTATTTGAAGGAGGGGAGAATGTAACACCCCAAGCTTCTACGGTACGCTTCTCTTTGAATAATGTGATAGCGTGTGTTGTACGCAACACCGAGTTCTAACACACCATATCTAATCAAACTAGCCGTTATGAATATTAATACCTACTTTTTGAAATTATATATATTTTATATTTGAAAATGTACTTCATTTTTGGATTCGGAATATCGAATTTAGCCTAAGGTGAAATTTTGGTACATTTCGGATAACTTTCATATTTTGATGAATAGTGAAAATTACTAAGTTTTAATTAAAAACAACTTTTTTAATCAAAATAATTAATAGTGATAAATTAAGAATTTGAGTGGTTTTAAAGTATATTTAGAATATATTTTTACCATTTAATATAATTTTGGTCATTGGAAATAATTTTACAATTAAACCGAACATAAACGAGTGTCAATCTTTTGATAGTTATTATCTCTTAAAAACACGCTTTTTGTTTTGACAGCGGGAATTAATTTTAAATTAATTTCTGCCACTTCTATGTTTTGAATTTAGTAAAATGTATTCCATATTTGGAATCAGGATGTTCAAATTGTGTAAATAGGTAACTTTTATTTTTAGACATTTTGAATAATTACTGCGGTAAATATTTTATTTACCATGGTTAAGGGTAAATCCGGTAAATAAGGGTTAAAAATTAATATTATAATAATACTAAATTACCCTAAAACGTGTCTAAACCCTATTGGTTGATACATGGTCGACCATGGAAATCTTTGGGTCTATTTTGGGAACCCATGGATCCACTTGTAAGTGATAATGACACTTTATTTTAATTAAGTTAAAATGAATACAAAAATGACACAAGCATATATCTTTTAGAAAAACAATTGTTACATAGGGTTATATATGTTGGATTTTAGATTATAAATATTCATTAGAAAGCTAAAAAGATTTCCTAAATAATGATATTTTATTTATAATTTTTAGACATTAAATAATTTATTTTATTTATGACACAATGATGATGCAGTAATTAATATAATAGTGAAAAATTTAAAATAATTGATATTATAAATACCTAAATAAATATAATATGAAACTTTTAATGAATTAAACTAATTTTCTAGGATAATATGATATATTAGGATTGATTTAATTGACTTTGTTCGAAGTAATCAATCTGTTATGAGTTTCACAAAAATCAACTATTGAATAGTGTCAAAATTGACATAAAAAAGTTCTTAAACAAATATTATATTATTAATTGATATTAAATTCCTAAAAATCTAAGGTTCGGCCAAGAGACTTATATCATGATAGGTTCATCATTAATGTACCACTTGGGGGTCGCTTGGATGTATATAGTAAGTTTATTAACCATATTATATAAAAATACAAAGAGACATTGTAAAAGTGAAACTAATTAACTTAGAGTTAATACTTAAAGATAAGGTTAATATAAGTACCCAAACCTGTCTAAATTCTATTGGTTGAGTGGTTTTCGACCTATCCCCACCTTAAGATTTGAATAATCAACTTTGGAGCCTTTAGAAACCGAATATGAATTTATTATAAATTAATATTTCTAACTTTTCTAAAGGTGCCCCTCACCCCTCTTATAAAAGGGCACTCCTCCTTCTCATTTCTTCACACCTTCAAAGCCTTTTGGTTCGGCCAAACTCTGCCCAAATACTCTCACAACATCCCTAACTACAACCTAGAGGCCTTAGTTTGATCCGAAAGCCAACCTAAAGAGCCCTTTTGATCAAATCAAAAGGAAGAACCCGAAGAAGAGGTAATGATTTCACCACCCTTCTCCAAGTTCATTTCTTCTTCCACTTCTTCTTCCTTTGTTATTACCATTCTAAAATAATAACTCCAGTATCTCACATATACTGTGATGTTATTATAAATATGGTACAACCATATTCAGTATTCTATCCACCCTTTGAATAACATGTCACCATACGTGCGTACGTACGGACTACCGTCTCCACGTCGTGGTGTAATTGTTATTCAATATAATATTATTTGGATGGGTATAATAATGATGTGTAACTCATGTAAATAATAAATATAACATGTTAATGATTCTGTATATATGATATACCATCCATTTATATATTATTTTAATATCAAAAGAATGATATTGTCGCTCGTGCGTACGTACGGACTACCGTCTCCACGAACGCGATGAGATTCATTCTCCATCGTATCCATTCAAGTATAATTATCATTTTATGATTTAAAAATGATGTTTAAGGACTAGATATCATTCTGGATATGAATAAGATATAACAACCATGGCTTATGTAACAAAACATATAAAAGAAAATGAGTAAGTTAACTCCCGAAACGACGATAATTCTAAGATATTATTAACAAATCAATGTTAAAAGATCATATATGATATCATATTATTATATATGATTCTTGTATAATTTAATAACAAATATTTCACCATTATACAGGAGGTTAACCTGCCCCAACCAAGGAAAAGTACAAGGTAAGGGTTTACTTTACAACCTCTTCATTATCCAAGGTTGTTTATACGTAATAATCTACTGGGATCTCTTTATCATCCACATCCATGTTTCTTAAAAATGCATTTCAAAACATTTTTACTATTTACTAGAATATGAGTTAAAGTCATTTATACCCTTTTTGACTTTTATAAGTGGTTTATAAAGGAATCTTTCGGTCGTTTTCAAAACAAGGTCCTTTTTAACCTTTTTGACAGAATTAAGGTAAGAATGTTTTTTTTAACTTATACGGCGGGTGCGGCTATTTTCCGTCGTTATAAAATCTTCAAAGCTTCCCTTACAAGCTTATAAGAAGATTTTCAAAGAAAATGTTTTATTTTATATGGATCTTATATTATTTCAAAATAAAAGGAGATATTTCTTTAAAAAGAATTTTGATTTCATCTATGTCAACATCCTTTGATGGATTTTAAGATTATTTGAAGTTGATTTATTATGATACAAAACTTCTATATTGTATTGAAGGTTTTGTGATATGTTTGACTGTGGATGTGCTATTTTTATACCATTCATAGTTTATGGTGAAAGTATTGACATTTCGTATGCTAGTTTTAATACGAATGTTTATGTTATGTTTAAACCTTTTAATATGGGAATGCATTGGACTTAATATGTGACGGGTGGAGCCCGCTATAGCTCCTCGATGCATCGGTAGGTCTCATGAGACAAACTAGTGTCTTGGCACAAGGCCTTGACAAAATCTTATTTGTAGTCTTGGCACGAGGCCTTGGCTATGTGGTTATGATAGTCTGGCATTATGCATTCCAACATTATGAAAGTGGTTATTGATTTTTGCATGTGATTATTCGATTAGTAGAATATCCATGTGAATAATTAAATGGCATTATTTCATTTTATTTATGCCATACCATGTTGAAAGTTCATGTTTAAATGGCTTTTGTTTTAGTTATACATTGCCTTAAATGTTTATTCTTATTGATGAAAGTTTCCGCTATATTGTTATCCTTACTGGGAATTTGAGCTCACCCCTTTTCTATGTTTTATTTTTCCCAGGAAGTGAAGATGTAAGTTATGAATGACCTGCAGGGATATTATGAGGGGATTATAGTGTGGACTGTGGAAACATTATGTTGTTGTAGTAGTTTTTCATTTTATGATGTAATGTAAAACTTATGAATATATCTAGTGTTTCCAAGGCTACTAAACCAATCGGTCTTTCGAGATTTGATCTTTCTTGTGATCATGCCAATGTTATGTAATAATGCACCGACTCTGGGTAACTGGGGTCGGGGCGTTACAGCTAATCCATACCGAGAATTATATCAAATTAAATCATGGGTATGACAATGAGATCATCATATAGAGAAAATTTTTATGCCCTAATGGGAACTGATTAACAAAACATTATTGCAATGATACTTCCCATATGAGTTTTGACTGAAAACTTCCTTGTTAAATCAAAATGAAAATATCTATTTTTATTAGCAAGATGGGATGATAGGAAATAACATGATGATACAGAATCAAATAATGCATCGGCTAAACGTGAGGAAACCAATAAATTACCTTCCACCGCATCTTTCGTTTCTTCAACCTTAGTAGTAGTGATCGCATAAGATTAACCTCAATCCCTTGGACTTTTCTAGGGTAATGTTTCATGGATCTTAGGAAATTAATTTTCATAATGATCCATTTCTCAACAATTGTGTCATTCAAAATTGAGAGCCACTTTCATTCCCATGCAATCACGAGTTTGGTGGCCCTTTTCACTACACCTGTAACAGACTCCCATTCCCCTTAGGCAAGTACTAGGGTGTTTCATCCCACATTTACTACAGGATGGATATTCAAATTTTCCATTGTTCCCCTTATTTCCATTTCCATAGTGTTCATCATATCTCTTCTTCTCTTACTTTGCATTAAAGTTATAAGTCTTAGAGAATTCCTTTTCTTTCTTGTTAGCACATGAGACAATATATTTGTATGATGAGAAAGACTATGAGATTAATTCACAATGGAGAAACAGTTTTAACCCATCGATGAAAACATCAATATTACTCCTTGGTTTACTTATATAATATGTTTCATGCATTGAGAACCTTGTAACGTTAGCCTCATACATTGCAGCATTCTCATCCTCCTTTTTCCTCAAACTCAGAAATTCTCTTTCTATATCTTCTCGATGGTCACGAGGAAGGTATTTTTCTATGAAAATATAATTACACTCCATCCATTACAAATTGGATACTTCTTTATCCCCTTTGTGTTTTGAATTAATCACCACCATTGATCTGCATATCCTGTGAGGTGATAAACTACTATGAAAACTTTTTTCCTTTCGCTACTCCCCAAATCTTGAAATATTTTCTCTAAGGAACTTATCCATTGCTCAGATAAAAATGGATTTGTAGTCCCAATTAATATTAGTGGTCATTGCCTCATGTAGCGGTCTATCATTGATCCTCTACGTTGTGGATCAGGGTTCTCCATACGGGTACAATTATTATTTATAGCCTGTGTGAGTTTTCCTAGTATGGTGACAAGCTGATCAGCACCAGTTGTATCACCAGCTCCACTATAATTATATTGAGTAGAAGGGAAATCCCTACTTGGATTACATGCATTTATATGGTAGATTTGTTTATGAACCGCAATAAATAATTACAAACCTGTAAAACACTTAACATAAATTGAACAGTTTATTGATATAATCCATAATCATAAAAAATTTCTTTGAGGACATATATACACCTAAATTATTTATAATGGTTTGTAAAGAAAATGTGAATTATCATAATCATATCCCTCAAGAGTGTCATAACCAAGAGTGTAGCAAGGCCTGTTGTCGTGTACCAGGAAACCCTAGGTTATGCCCGAAATTCATTGCCAGTGTTTTCCCTCCTAGGTACATTTGTGCCAGAGCCGCCTCTACCCTCTAAAATCCAGAAAAGGATGTATTGCTTGGAAAATACACAAAATCTCTAAAATTACCAAAATTATAGGAAGTTCATCTATACAAATACTCAATTTCTATCTTAGGGTAATGTCCTCTAATCGATGTTATCCAAAATCTAGCTTCCAAGGTTTGTACAAAAATCTCTCTGATACCAACTATAACGCCCTGAAGCCAGTTACCTTGAGTCGGTGCATTATTAAATAACATTGGCATGATCCCAAGAGATCAATTCTTGAAAGGAATATTAGTTTATTATCCTTATAAGTCATAGTTACATACATAAGTTTTACATTACATCATTAAATAAAAACAAAAAAACAGATATCCTCTTTGAACACACTTATATCCCCTAGGCCATCGCTATAGGTCAATAATAAAATACTTCTTCACATCCTAGGAAAAATAAAACATAGAAAGGGGTGAGATCAGAAGATCAGTAAGTATAACAATGTAGCAGTAAATTTCATAAATAAGCATAAACATTTAAGTCAATGTATAAGAATAAAACATAACCATTTTAAACTTAAACTTCTGCATAATATGGAAAATATAATTCAAATAATAACAGTTACATATTCACATGGATATTATACTAGTCAAATAATCGCATGAAACATCAACAACTAATTTTATATTGATGGAGTGCATAACGTCAAACTTCATAACCACATAGTCAAGGCCTTATGCCAAGACTAAAAATAAAATTACGTTAAGGTCTTGTGCCAAGACACTAGTTTTTCTCATTAGACCTACCGATGAATCCAGGAGATATAAGAGGATCCACCCATCACCTACTAAGTCCAATGCATTCCTTATATGAAAAGGATGAAACATAACATAATCATTCATTTTAAAAATAGCATATGAAATTATAATAATTTATCCTTAAAACATGAATGATATAAAAATAACACATCCATAGTCAAACATATCAAAAAAACATCCATACAATATGGAGGATTGTATCATAATAAATCAACTTCAAACAAGGGTGAAATCAATTAAAGGATGTTGACCTAGATGAAATCAAAACTATTTGACAAAAATATCTCATTCTATTTTGAAATCATTTAAAAGTATAATAATTATAAAAGAAAACATTTATTTTGAAAATACTCTAATAATAATTTAAGGGAAGTATCAAAGGTGATATAATGGCAGAAAATAGCCTCACCAACCATATAAGTTAAAAAATCATACATTAATTGGTCAAAAAGGTCATAAAGTACCTTATTTGGAAAATGATGAAAATATTCCATTCAATAAATTTTAATAAAAGTCTAATGAGGTTATAAATGAATTTAACCCATAGTCTCATAAATAGTAAAAATGTTTTGAAATACATTTTTAAGAAACATGAATGTTGATGATAAAGAAGTCCCATTAGATACTCACGTATAAACAACCTCAGTTAATGAAGAGATTGTAGAATTAACCCTTAGCTTGTACTTTTACATGGTCGAATGTATGTTAACCACCTGTAAAATAGTTAAATCATAGTTATTAAATTATACGATAATTGCACACAAAAATATGTTATCATATATTATCTTCAAATATTGCTTTGTTAATAATATTTCAGTAGTATCATTGTTTCGGGTGTTAACTAATTTGTTTCCCTTTATATGCTTGGTTAAGTAATCGATGTTTGTTATGGATATGATGAATTTAATTCATATCCATAATTATTTTATGTTCATAAAAAGTTTTTTAAATTATGAAATGAAAATTATTTTTGACTGGTCATGATTGGGAAAGAATTCTTTCTTGTTCATGGAGATCGTAATCTGTACGTACGCACGAGCGATGACATCATTCTATAGATGGTGAAATAATATGTAATTGGATGGTATATAATATATAAAAAATCATTAACATATTATATTTATTATTTACATCAGTTATACTCATTATTATACCCATCCAAATAATGATTTTTTTAAGAAACAAACTACACCACGACATGGAGACGGTAAGCCGTACATACACACGTATGGTGAATTGTTAATAATTGGATGGACATAATAATCAATATGGTTTTACCATATTTAAAATAACATCATATTATGTATAAGTTATTGGGTTTATTATTTTGTTATGGAAAAAATTAAAGAGATGTGGAAGAAGAAAAGAACTTTGAAAGAGGTGGTGAAATTATTACCTCTTCTTCGGGTGTTTCCTTTTGAGTTGATCAAAAGGGCACCATAGGTTGAATTTATGATCAAATTAAGGACTCTAGGTCGAATTGATGGTAGTTTTAAGGATATAATAGTAGGGTTTGGTAGAGACAAATGGCTTTAGAGGTGGGAATTTGAGAGAAGTGGAAGTACCCTTTTATAAGAGAGGTGAGGGTCACATTAGGAAAATATTGAATTATTATTTTATTATACAATCATATTCAGTTTATAATGGCTCAAAAATGATTTAATTAAATGATAATGTGGTGATAGGTAGAAAAAATCTCAACCAATAGATTTTTAATAGGTTTAGGTCACCATATTAAACTTATCTTTTAGATCTAACTCTTAGATAAATAGTTTAACTTTTACCATGTATTCTTGTATTATTATAACAAATTGTTAATACACATACTATAAAGATCCAAGATAACTCCAAGTGGTTCATTATTAATGTATCTAACCTTATATAAGTCCTTTGGTTGATCCTTATATTTTTTGGAATTTTATATCAATTAATAATATAGTATTTGTTTTAAAAACTCATTGATGTCAATTTTAGAACTATTTGGTATTTTGTTTTTTGGAAATTAATAAAAACATTATAACTTCAAAAAAATAATTTCATAAACCCTAAAATTTAATATTAACTTATTAAATTAGTTCAATTTATCAAAATTTTCGATTTATATTTATTTGGATATTTATAATATCAATTATTTTTAATCTTTCATTAATAAAGAAATTAGTGTATCATAATAGTATCATAAATAAATTTAATATTTTAATGTCTAAAATTTATAAATAAAATTCCATTATGTAGGAAATATTTTTATATTTAAAATTAATATTTATATTATAATTTTTCTTATATTTATCCCAATATTAAAATGTTTTAGTTTTGAAAATTTGAATTTAAGACTTTTAACTCTTCTTCAAATAAAATAATAATAAAGGTCCTAATCTAATCCAAGTGGACCAAAAGGATCATATTTTATCCCAAAGGTTTATTTTGGATGAAATAGGCTTATCCAATATAATTAATACATCTGTTAGGGAAATAATAATATCATTTTTACCATTAATTGGAAAATTTACTTTTAACCGTGGAAAATAAAAGTCAAATATTACTCTTCACCAAATATTATTTTCATCTTATTGAACCACATTTTACTTACGGATATCAACAATGTCTCTGAGATTTTGGAAATTCAATTCATAGAAGATGTAAAATTAGGTTTTATGCAAATTCTCAAATGTGCCAAGTAGGTGGGTAAACGACGTCAAAAAGTTCAATAAAATATTATACATCTAATTTTATTGTAAAATGACTCCAATGAATTACATTGAACTAATATAGGTATTATGTATCTATTTTAACTAAAAATACATTTAAATAATATATAATAATTATTTAAATAAAAAAGTTGGTTTTAAACAATAACGCAGTAATTTTCACTATTTATCAAAAATTGAAATTTTTCAGAAAAATAAAAAAAATTACCCTAATCTAATTTTCATATTCTGAATCAAAAAATGAAGTCCATTTTCAAAAATAAATTTTATTAAATTTCAAAATGTTGGTATTACTATTCATAATGGCTAGTTTGATTAGTAGTGGTGTGTTAAAACTTCAAGTTGTGTACAATGCAAGCTATTGTATTATTCAAATGGAAATGTACCGTGGAAGCTTAGAGTGTTATAATTTTTATATCTCCATATTTTATAAATAACTTTTAAGATATATATAATTAATATATATTATATTCATATAAATTTTAGCATTTTTAAGGAAGATTGACTGTATTTCTCTATTTGGTCGATAATCATTTTTTCCATGTATATGTTCTCTACTAATGTTTGTAATAAGATTTTTTAGAATACTTTATGAATTTTAAAATTAATTTTTTGCCATGATTGTTTTTTAGAAAATGGATTATATTTAATCCTCTTTTCTTTTTCAGAATGAGCAAATTTATTATTTGTTTCCCAAATGTATGATAGGAATTTATTATTTTGACATATTTTAAATTAAAATAATATTGTGGAATCATGACCACTAAATTTTTTGAGGCTTTATTTAGATTTTATCAGGGTTCCCTGAATATAAAATTTTTTCCATAATAATTTGGAATTTTTTGAATTTAAAATAATATATTTTAAATAAGAAAACATATTTTCATCTTAAATTATTTTTTGGGTCTTATTATAAAAATTTCCACATATGATAACTTCCATGGATATTACTTCTTATTTATTATGTTATGATATAAGGATATTATTCTTATTATATCCATGGAAATTATATGATTAGATTGATTAAATTATTTTGAAAAATGATTATTTTCTCTGAGTAACCCTATAGTGACATAATGAATTCCTTATAATCTTTTGTCATTTATATGAATGAGTTATAATTATGTGAGGATTGGATTTTTTTTATATCTATAAAATGAATTTGGTAATGTGATATTGATATATCATTACATGATGATGATAAAAATTTACAAGATTATAAATATCTTTTTTTACATTTTCATTCATGAGTAGGATAAATTTATAGCTATTCCCAAATGATTATGAGTGGATATAATTGAATTTATCTATGTTAAAAAGATTAATATTTATTATACTTACGATTCCACATGAAAATTTTTTTACATTTGGATTTTTAATACTACATTAACACACTAATTGAGAATTCTTCTACAGATCAATTGATTTCAAAATCTATAATATATTTATTGTGAATATTTTATAGTTAAAAAAATGCACATTAATATTTAATCATACCCTTATTATTAAACTATACTATAATTATTCATATATACCATGTTAACCCATATAGATAATCCAGGCTCACCATTTCATAGGTTTTCCACCCCAATATAGGATGAATCATTCTAAGAAGGGTGTGGCTAATACGATTAAAATATGGGTCTATATTTGTGGGATATATTGTATATATTTCATAAAATAAGATGATTATATATATAGTCTCTAAATACATTAAAACATTACTATTCTTGTGAATGGATTATTATAAAATTCATTGAATAATATTCTATAATGATTCAATGTTTATATGTTTTTCCATTGAATTTCTTAAAAAAATTGTTTCCTCCATCCGTGTCTTAAATATTTTTGAAGTCATTCAAACATATCTTTTTTAATTTTACCATTTTAGTTTTAATGATTATACCATTTTTCAACCAAAATAATTTATTATTTATTATTAAAATAATAAAAATGTTGTTATTATTTAATTTGGTCAGAAATATTTAAAATTTAGAATCCATTTAATTTGATTAAATTATAAAAAGAGATGAAAATTATTTTTAGATTAATATATATAATAAGTGTTAAAAAAATTATTAACTTAAATATTAAAAAAGTTATAAAATAATTAAAATTGTTTTTAAAAATATAATCAATATTTTAAAAATTATTATATAAATTATAAAATGGATATTTCTTCTTGAAAATTTGTTTACAAATGTTAAAAAAATTTATATTGACTAATAATTCCATAAAAGGAATTATATTTTTCAAAATATTATATTCCCCTATTCACCTAAAAATAATTTTTTTAAAAAAATAAAAAATATACATCTTACACTAATATTTCCATGATAAATAAAAAAATGAAGTTATTTTATTCAATTTTACGTCATAAATTTTATAAATATTATTAAATTTAAAAAGAATATTTGTTAAAATTATTATACGAAAAAAACATTAGGAATATTAACTTTTTTCCTTATTTCTTGTAAATTACTAATTTAATTAGTTTTGACATGTTATTCAAATTATAATATATTACACATAAAAAAGAATGATTTTAGTCATAATATTTTATTAGTTTCATAGCTACACTAATTAAAATTATATTTAATGTGAACTTATATCATTTTATTCTTCTGTTTTATCAATATTTATATATTCTTCATAATTCATTTCCCACTATTTATACCAGCCATTTTTATGACTATAATGTAATGATAATTCTTTTTATTTCAAACAAACTATCAACGAAATTACTTATTTTAGGATGAATGATTTACTAAATATGCGGTTGTTACTAGATTGTTACCCATCATTTATATTTTTCGAATGACTATTGTGGTTATAAATAAGTATCCTGGATAGTATTCTTAAACCTTTTACCATGGAGGTAAATTGGAGTCGATAATATATTCATGGAAAACTTCATTCAATAAAATCAAAACCAAATGTTGTTTTACAATATTTTAACATTCTTGAAAATAAATATGAAATACCTTTATTTCATATTTAGTGATATTTACTATCATTAGCTAATGGAAGATTTATGTGTCTTGAACAAGAAATATTCTATAAATGTAAAGCCCAGTTTTATGCGCCATCCTTTATAGATTTGACCTCTAGATACAATTAGATCAGAATGGCCCCTAAAGACGAGGATTCCATTTTTATTAGTGATCCCAAGAGGTATATTATTATCAATTAATGACACTAGTAATTAAAAACCTGGTGGAAAAAATCAACATTTTATACATGATATTTTTAATACCGAATCAGGAGGACCATGTTATTATATTATAATGATTATTTGATTAATTTTCAAAGTTGTTGTGATCATATTAATAATATTGAAAAATTTAGAAAATATATTTTAGCATTGTGACATGAAGTTTAACACCATTAAATGTGATTTTGTTATAAGATTGATGAAATTACTCATCTTTATTGTGTGGTGCTAGGGAAATTATTGTAGACTAATAAAAGAAAAAAAATACTTCATTTATTATATCATTAGAACCTCAAGGATTGATGTGGAATCCAAGAAATTCTTACAAATATCAAGAGATTAATAATCAACCATTCTTGTAAATATTTATTTATTACAATGTTAATGATAAAGGTGTCACCAATAAATGCATTAATTATTATTAAAAGGCCATTAAAGAAGTGAAATAATACATACCATGTCCACCATCCTTCACGGTGCTATAAAAAGTGATACTACTCATACGCTATTTGGAAACCCAATAAATATCACTCATTACCCTTGATCCCCAAAAGAATAATGTTGGGGATTAATAAATAATATATTTTCTCTGAAAAAACCATTGCATTTGAGACTCGGTAATATGATATCTAGAATAATTTTGTTTTTATGGTCATAATAGTACAACAGTTGAGGCAATATTTTTTGGTCCACAATGTTAATCTAATATCTCTTGTCGGTCCTCTAATTAACATCATCAGTCATCTAATTCTAATGATTGATTTATCCCAGTGGATGGTCATTCTATAATAGTTTGATATCATGTCCTTCTCTAAGAAGTAAATCAATGGAATAAAAATTTATCATTTTCACAACGGTCACTCTATCCTAAAATAGTCTATGTTCGACATATATTCCCAATAATAATATGATTTCTACTTCAATTGAACCTCTCATCCATGATAAATCACCACTGATATCACCTCAACGAATCCCTTTAGAATACGGACAAAAAACATGAAACATTACTAGATAATAATGAGATTTTTCATATCCCCTTACAATGAATTTCTACCATACTTTTTCCCAATTATAGAGGGATACACTCACAATGAATAAAAATAAAAATCCATCCACAGTTTCTTGTAATTGTTCTTATAGATACCAATAACCAAATTGAGTACCACTATTGATTCAATGAGAAATATGAATCAAATATAGTTTTTAGGACCTTAAAAAATAATATATTGTTATATATTGTTTATGTATCAAATTATATGGTTTAAATCTCTCTCATTGTGGGAACTCTCACATTTAACATTTAAATAACACCTTAATATATTTTTTTACCTAATGCTATTACTAAATTAGAAGAACGAGAGCAGTACTAGATGTTTATTCATTGCACACATCATTTTGTGGTATATCCACTCATTAGTATAAAATACAATATATCAAATAGGTTGACTTAACCCATCCTAAAGGTGGGAATCCATTCGCAACAATAAATATCAAAACAAAATATATTTCTCCTATGATGGAATTCCTCTAAAATAAAATATTCCTACTAGATCAAGACAATAAGAAACATGTATTATTTTATACCACAAATTTAACCCACTATAATATGTTGAATTATTATTAGGTTATCAATAAATGAGTTCATATAGAGTCATCCTTAAATAAATTAACAATGATTACACCCTTTTTATTGTGTGTGAAGTCTACACCAATTCCTATAATGCACACATGATAAGAGCCAAGCTCTTCCACCATGTCAATAGAATTTGATCCTTCTATCTATAATTAATACAAAATTATTTTTTGTTCACAAATAAATATAATTTTTTTTCTAATACATTCCATATTCACTAATCAACCATGAAAATTATTGAAAACGTTAAAATATTATTATTCATATTTTATATAAATAATATATTCCATTGGGAGATATCCTCATGATATATCCATTATGTTCAAGAACATCCTTATTTAAAATGACATCTTCTCCACATTAAATGAGGTTAAATTCTAAATGAATTTCAATAAATACTATCATAAATTTTGTAATGTGAAATATGATTATTAAATTTGGTGTCACTCAAAAAATATTGCTATACAATGACTCTACCTTAAATGCCTCTGAGTTGTGGATGATGTATTAAGTAGGTAATATTCAGTCCAACCACTAATCCTGCTACTATAAAATAGAGAATAAAAAAGTATGGGACTTTAATAATATTATATATAATATCCATCAGAAAAAGGTGGACATGTAAAATAACACTTTTCATATATTCTCTATTATGATTTATGGGTATATTCGACCTAAAAATTTATTTACATATAAAAACCATACTCACATTTATATGGGTCAATTAAGGTAATTCCAATAATCATTTATTAGACTTCTCCCTAAAATTCCATATGGAATTTATATAGTAAAGATTGCAAATATCATATTCATCTACATAAATTAGGGAGACTAGATGGGAAGTTGTTTCACACACTGTAAACCTTATAGTTCCATCCAAATAAATTTATAATAAAATTCAATATGACTGTTTAGCTCTATTCACTTAATTATTGAGAAATATCATTGTCTATAATAACCCCCATGATACATGGGAGGAAATATGTGATTCACTATCCAAAATTTGAAGGACCACCAATATTATATATGGTATACTCTCATGGTTACTATTCAATGATTATGATTAATATAGAGAATATCATTTGAAGGAACATCCACAAAACATATGTTATAATCTAATGTTATAGTTCGCCTAAATTTTGTCAAATTTTCTCTTACAATTAATAGATGTGGTTACTTTCCTACGATGACATAATAAATAATAATTCATTGATCTCTTACTCCCAAGCCCAGCAAAAACATCAAATCGAATACCTAGTTTATCTATTATATTGAAGATCTATTTTTGTAGATTTTCATCCATCTACATTAATAGAAAATCAAAATATTATTCTCCCTATTTTTTTAATAATCTCAATTTCTATTACGATATTCTATCACAAGATCTATATGTGAAACGATTCATGCTACCTAATTATTCAAAGTAATCCCTGATATTCTATATCAGGCCTTGTTGTTGGATTAATACTCCTGTAATACCACACTAAGGTGATGAGACCTTAACTAATTCATTTAATTTCATCCCAATACTTTGTACTGCAATGGGACTATATCAATTTCTCTTAGAAATGATACTTCATTAACAAACAGTTTCCTCCCTTCATGAAATGTGATTTTCTTCAAACCCAGTATTATATATACCTATGTGTTAGAATAATTAAGGAAATAAATTAAAAACTATTTCTACGAAGACTTTTTATTTTTATAAATATTCAGGGATGGATGGACTTCTTTTCCATATCCCTGTTATAAATCTAAAAAATTAACACTCTCTCCATCCCAATGTCCAAAACCCCAATAACGCATGATTGGTTTTCTTCATTTTTTCGACACTGATATGCTTTCATTTCCTTTTTGGCCATTGGAAATATGTATTTAACCCCCCACCCTCACCCCCTTGTATAATGTTCCATGCTCTATAACATCAAACTACATGTCATTTGATCTAGTTTTATATTATGTTAAATTATATGATATACAATCCACAATATATTAACTGTATACTATATGGGGAATTCAATGTTGCACGACATAATAATTATTACATGAGATCTATATGTTTGTAAATATTTATTTTTTATGGAACCCATTCCAGGGATCCACACATGAAAAATAATACTTCATCTATTGAATATGAGATAGAACTATATCTTTATTTTTTTACCAAGAACTATGAAAGGAATGATTCATGTTCTTTCTACATACATTTTGACATCCATTTTACCTATATTGACCTATAAATACCATTCATCAACATTAATACCCTACCATTATATAGTTTATTAAATTTAACTATTCATGTTTTGATTCACTCATTCTTATAAAACGTTTTGAGGCATGGATCTTTTAACTTCTTTATAATCGTAGTTTCTGACACACACAAGACCATGAACTAGACATGATACCAAACTGGTTAACATCACATTTTCTAAATTTTATAAAACATCATATAACTAATTCATGTATCTTTTTTATTGAAACTCCATATATATAAGGTTTTATCCTTTATCACATCTTGATACCCATTTATTTAATTACCATGTCCACCTATTGATGAATCATGTATTTATAGATGTTTTATAAGAAATATGTGTGGATCGATTACAATTGTAACATATAGTTACCTTATTGTATGTATTATTTTACTCTTTTTTATCCCTATTAAATTTAGGTGTCATCAAGTGGTTCATATGATGGTTTTTGGATGGTATTTTTATGGTTTTTGGGCGGTGCATGGATGGTTCATGGTTTGACCAAACCACACCACTAGTTCAAAAAACTAACTAAAAAATTGTAGGGGATGAAAATTTGGCACATTGTTTCCAAAAATCTTCACCAACCTAAGGGAAACACAGAGCCAAAAATATTAGGGGTGATTTTCTAAGGATTGGTTTTCCTTAAATTCCCCCTCTAAGAAATCTATGAGAATGTATATTAATCCCTTGAAAATTTAAATAAAAAAAATAAAACTCCCTAGTTTGATCTCTAATCACCCCTATTATACCAAAAAATGAGACATTGAAAATTGGAGGCCCTCAAGAGGTGAAATTTACTCCTCCAATCTCATCCCAATACAGATTAGATCCTTAGTGAATTTCTTCAATCGCCTTTGTATAAGTTAATCTCACCCTGTATAGTTTATTGTTTTCTTATATTCGATTATAATTATTTAATGATATATCATCACATCCACAATAGATATGATCACTATTTTTATGTATCTTTATTCATGAATTTGTTATTATATATTCATTACCTTAAATATTTGTTCATTTTCATCATTTTAGGATCCATGCATTGTGATCTCTTATTTTAGATGTATGTGGTTATATAATATTTTTCACAAAAATTTAAAACTTATATTCCTATATTTATTTGAAATGAGTATTTCCATGATTAAAAAATATATAATTTAAATTATTTGATGTGTGATATTAAATGGCATGAAAATTATAAAAACCATCATATTTCAATATATTTTATATTATTTAATGAATTTGAGACAAAATTTACTACTTTATTTTGAAATTTAATTGATAATGTTACTGTTTTTTTAACCATCAAGAGAATATATTAAATTAAAAGATGATATTAAATTGTCTAATTTGAATATTACATATGTTTTTGAACACTACGGTAACACTTCACCCTGTCAACACAACTAGGGTTCCCATAGTTTAAGGACCATATATGGGAACCATATCATATAGTTCAATATATGGATTCTATTTTTCATATGATTCATTCTTCGGAAATTTTTACTATATCTCCTAAGATGAGTGAACTGTATCCTAGTTCTCCCACCTCAGTACCACCAACACCCAATTCACCTACCTTGAATCCTATTAATCCTTGACTCTCTAAAGACCTCATAGTATTAATTAACAAGCTATAAACATTATTTTAAACCAAATAGAATATATATTAAATTGATGTTTGGGATTAGAAATACTATATGAACTAATATTTAGGGTTTTCTCTATAACTTATAGCATCCTCATAGTGTCCAATGTAAATTATTCCCTAATATTGTTAATAATACTAATCTTAACATGTCCCTCTAATATAGTGTAACATTTGAAAAATTTAAACATTTGTGTCATCTGTGGGGAGGAACTATATTGCACACACATTCATAAGACACAACTATTATTCAATGTGGTGTATCCCCTTTGAGACCACTTGTCCTTTTCATCAAGATATCAACAGATATGGTGTGGGATGTATATATAAATATTGGCATCTAAATATGGTTAATCTCAATTCTATCTATATTAGATGATATTCCTTAATAATTCAATCGACTATGAAAAATATCATCATATTCCCCATCAATCAGTGAAACGCATAAGTGAATCACAAGATTAATATCCAACACACCATCAAAGGTCCATATTCCCTACGAGTCTCTCTCTATCAATGGGTTTATTCTAATATTAATTTATCCATATCCTTTCCTACTTAGTTTCCAGTATATTATTTGAACTAGAAAGATATATATATTATTAGGCCACACTCAAAAACCTATTTTCTCCCCTTTGATGAAAGACACATCCATAACACCCGACACTAAATTTCAAGGTTTTTTCATGCCATGTGGCCCTAAAGTATGGATATCTAACTACAAGAAAATTGATTATAATTAAAAAGGATGCAAATGATTCCTATTTGAGGATTAATTCCAAAACCCCATTAGTGTTATACTCATGACCTTTAATATAACCACATCGGTCCTTGATTCAAAACCATAAATGTAAAATGAGATGGTTAGGAATGCACGATTATAAAAAGAACCTCACTTAGTTTTGGTCATACTACTATAAATGAAACATCAATTGGTATTTATTCTATGACCATAAAACTACATTAACTTTCTCATGGCGGTATGAACGTAAAGAACCACCCTATTATTTTCCACATAATCATTAAGGGTATTTTGTGTCTTATTAGGTGGAACCAAACTATGGGATTCTCATTCTGATAATATGTATATATAAGAATCCCACTCATGGGATTGATACCTATAGGACATCACTGACCACCTCAATAAATCGAAATAAATTCTAGAGTGAAAAAATGTGCTTATTTTAACCATAATTTTATCATAAATTAATTTTATTAGTTTCAATAAATAACATTAAAATTACTTACTATTAACAGTACTATAACTGGTAAGAATTTTTAATATATGATAATATTTTTATAGTGTCCCATTAGAGGCATCAAATACAAAAATGGAAGAGTGGAATCGAATCCTATTAACTAATGCACAAACTACAGTAATATTGGTATGTCCTCAAGACCAAATACCTTATAATATAGATATATAGTGATTTAAAACATGATTGAGTGGGGGTCCATAGGATGTGATAATATAGACAGGAGAAATCCCAATTTCATAGTGATAGTGAAAAATAGACACATATAATTTTTATAAGTTCTAAATAAATTTTTTTGGAAGAGATAATGTGAAATTTGAAATTAAATACAATGAATAGGAAGAAAATTTCAATAAAATATAAAAAATTGGTAGTTTATAAAACATATAAATGATAATAAGTGTTTAATATAAAACATGTCTCAATGAATAGAAATTGATATGAAAAATTTTTAGCTTGGATTCTTTCTCAATCCGACATCATTAAAACTCATATATTATAAATTTACGGTTTATTATTATCTATATATAAACAAAATTATTATTTATTTAATATAAGTACATTCATTTGAAATTTATTATTATCCTTTTATTAATCATTTTTCAATAAAATTAATATTCTGGAGTTAATTGGATCATTCGCTTCATTCTAGCATTGTTATAGTAGTTCATATCCTAGAAATATTCACTTCTATTTGTCACCTCCAGGATATCAAAATTGACTACATATGTGTGTCTGATATAATTATAATTTCCAATGTTATTTCAATGATATTTTGTTTTTTATTTTTGTAATAAATAATTAAAATATCTTTCTTATAAATTTTGATTCATATAAAAGAGTTGATATTATAAATGAATAATATAAAATATATGTATATTCTAGAATTACGAAAACATATTTTGGTTATCATTATTACATAATATTACCAGTTTTTTTGTTTTATTTGAGACTACTGAGACACAAACATAGATATCTGGTGGATAAAACATAATCTATATATGCAAACACTAATACCTACTATAATGACCAATAATAAAATTCCATAATTATAATATAAACAGTAAATGTTGAAACAATTACACAAATAACTATGAAATCCCATGTCTTTCTTTTCCAATTGAGATTACTCACTATAAACCAATGATTCCTTATTTTTAAATATGTAGTCAACAACTCCCAAAAATTTTACTACGCGTGTTAAAATTCAGATATATCAAACATTATAAAAATCATTATAACCAGGGGTAAATGAATCAGTAAAAGGGTGATCTCAAATTCTAAATAAGGGGTAGTGTACAATATAAGATATCATATCATAAAAAATTCATGAATAATATCGAAGGAAATAATAATAATCAAATAATAACATATAACTGATAACATCAGCATTCCTTATATCCAGTAAAATATAAAAATGAATATAATCACATGGAAAAATATAAATGAATACATAGTAATAGAATTTATAAATTTGGATAACAAAATCATACTATAAAGGACTCATGAAAATACATCATATATAGACATCTAAGTATTACACTAAATACCCAATCATGTTTTCCTAATAAGACTGACTAATTCATTGAGGGGAAATATAATTTTATTCTTCACTAATTACAAATTATATCAAATTAATCCTCTTTAAAATGTAATGAATAAAAAATATAATACATAACCAACATTCCTTTTTAATCAATAAATATCATTATTGAAATAAATTATTATGGAATTTAAATATTTACATAGTCACAAAATATGACTTTTTTTTGGAAATTACCCTAATAATTAAAACTATATAAATAAATGGGTATCTTGTTAGTCAAATACTAGAATAAGAAATATTTAAATTGTGGGATTTATATGTAATATATGAATGAAATTAATAGACTAGGAAAAAATAAAAATAAAGATAAGTGGGAGATAAAGATTTTTAGGGGACTTAAAAAATAATAATTAGTTGTGGTATGAGTTATAAGTTCATAAGAAAATTTATAGGGTGAGACCTGAAATAATATAGAATGATCAATTAAATTGTTATTGGGAAATGGAAGAAAATTTTTAAAAAATTACAATAATTTTGTAACATGGTTGTATAAAAATAATAAAAGTCACCTCCAAAATCCATTTCAAAGTGAATAAATTCAAAAATTGAAAAAAAATATTTTAAAATCATTTAAACACTCAAAATTTTGAAAAAACTAATGGTAAGGATAATAAATATATAGTGGAATATAAAAATATACATATGTGGAATGAAATATCGTTATATACTTTTCTAAAACATAAACCATCATTCATGAAAAAATTAATTCAAAAATATAATGGAACAAGAAATTAATTTCTAAAACCAAGACACAATTAAGAGGAAGACTCATTACGAACAATGATTATAATAGAAGGAATCAATGCTTATATGGTAAATATTAAAAATGATATTCTATTAACACTTTGGTAATTAATTTGAAAAAATAACGATGTAGAAAAAGTTAAATGTATTCTATTAAAACCAAGGTAAAAGAAAACATTGTAATCAAACAGTTACTTTAGGAAGTAATTTAAAAATATATAGTTGGATTTTTGTTTTAATATATTGAATATGGATATAGTGGGAAAAAATCTATGGCTTTAATGGAGATATAATATTGATTCTACATACAAGAAATAATTTAATGGAAATATGATCCAAAAGAACATGAATTTTAAGAAAACATTTAAAACCCTAAAAATATAATGGGAATAAAATATAATATAATAATATTATCGAAAAAAACATCAATTCACGAATTTATATATTAAATATTATAAATCAATTAATATAAAATATGTTAACAATAGAAAATATGTTTTATGTAATGTATGAATCAAGGTAAAAGGAATATGGTGACCTAAAATGAATACAAAAATTCATAGGATAACTATTTGTTCATGATTAAGAAGTAAATTTTTTGGTATTTAAAATGTATAATGTTAAATTCTCAAGTAGTAAGAAACTTTTCTAAAAAATATTATTTAATAAAAAACACTTACCATAGATTCTAACTTCGTTGATCCTAATATGAAAAATTTCGTAATAAAATAACACTCCATTATAATCTATTTTATAATAATAAAAATATTTTATCTCATTTTATATTAATATTTGGTATTCATTTATTACATAGTTATTGATAATTTTTAATTAATATTGATCATCAGTGTGAGTAGTTTTGACTCATCCTTGTTTGTTTCGGAGTAATGGTTTTAATTATCATTTAATGTACTTGTTTTCATAATATCTAAAATTATTTATTAATAGATTATATATTATACCAGTATTATAAAATTTATACATATACATATATTTTCGGAAATAAATTTAAATTATAACAGACATATTTGTATGCTCAGTTTGGCCTATCATAATCCTTACGACCTTTTTCTTTTTATATAATAAATTTAATGTCAAATTTATCATTCCAGATCCTTAATAATTATTTAATATAAAATTTACTCATTATATAAATTTTTAATACCATTCATTTGAGGTGGTGATGTAAAATGGTATAAATTATCTATTGAAGTGGTGAACTGACCATCATACGAGCATCATTTTCATTTTTTGATTGATATGATGATGATACATAATGGTTATTCAACAAACATAATAACATTTTTTATATTAATTGTGATAATTTTATTAAACTAGTATTTTTATAATAGATATAGAGAATTATAATTATAAATTAATTGAATATAAATGAAAATGTGTGATTATGAGTTCTTAACTTACTCTTTCTGACAACTCTATTACTATTTAGATTAAAACTTTGAAAGTTTTTTATTGATGATATTAGAAACTCTTGTATGTTTATAAGATCATTACAATGGTTTTAGGTATGTAATTATCATGATAATACTCTTTAGTTGTGAGAAGATGTAGTGTAACATCCCATGTTAATGAAGAATAAGACATATTTCATATTTATTAAAAATTTTAAATTAAATATTAATTTTACTTTAAAGGGGTTTCTATGTTCGATAGCGTACCCGATACGCAACAACGGGATTCTTTGAAATCTTACGTTGCACACTAATAATATAATATTATTATTTTAAATGGTAGTTAATTCCTAGCCATTTTATTGGAGGGAATGAACAAAACTAACTACAATATGGTTATATATGTTTGTTAAATGTATTTACATTTATCCAATAAAATTTAGAGGCATAAAATGCGAATGAATCTAATTTAAGCATAATTTACTTTAAAAGGTCGATTTACCGCCTTTTACTAGGGAACCCTATTTAAATCAAGTTTTTGTCACTTTAATACATTCTAATTTACCAAATAAAATACTTCATTATAATGGTGACAGTAAAATTTACATTGTGTAAATTTTTGGGATTTCTCTGATAAAGTTCATTTTTAATGAATAGTGAGAAATATTGTATTTTAATTCAAAACAGCGTTTTGATCTAACTTATCTATATGGATAGATTATCTGTTTAATTGTTTTTAAAGTGTAATTAGAATATATTTTTATCATTTAATCCGATGTTGTTAATTGTAATTAATTTCATTTTGAAATTGGACATAAAGAAGTATCAATCTTTTGATAGTTATTGTTTCTTAAAAACACAATATTTGTTTTAACAACGGGATTCAATTTAAAATTAATTAATGAAACGTTTATGTTTATAATTTGGTAGAATAGAAATCATTTTTGAATTCAGAATATCAATTATATCTTAGGCTACATTTTTGGTATTATTCTGAAAAACTTCAATTTTTGATGAATAGTGAAACCACTTAGTAGTAGATAAAAAACTGACTTTTCATTTAAATGAAATTTTACCAATTCTATGAATTGAATTTCAAAATATGATATACATGGTAGTTATTTTTATGTAAAATTAGGTTCAATAAGATAAAAATATTTTTTGGTGAATAGTAACTTTTGACTTTTATTTACCGCGGTTAAAGGTAAATAAGGTTATTCTAGGTAAAAAGAATATTATAATAATTCAAAATTACCTTAACACATGTCGAAACCATATTGGTTGAGTAATTTACAACCATGGTCATCTTTGGGTCGATTTTGGAACACCTTTGAGCCAATTGTAAGTGATAATGACAATTTAGATTAATTAACATAAAGTAAAGGAAAATATGATAAAAGGGAATATCTTTTAGTAAATTAATTTTTAGAAGGGGTTATATAAATTATATTTTTGTCTATAAATATTCATTGGAAATATAAAAATATTACCTACATGATAGTATTTAAAAAAAAATTAGACATCAAATAAATTAAATAATTCATGACACAATAATGAAGCAGTATTTACTTCATTAATAAATGATTTAAATAAATAAGATTATAATGATTAAAATATTATTCAAAACATGTCCAATTCTTATTTTATGATTTTATTTCGAATGTGAGTCTTCTTAGCTTCAGCTATAATGATTTTTGGACCTTTTGAAAGTGAATATAATTATATTATAAAATAATATTTTCACACTTTCCTAAAGAGCCCCTCCTCTCCCTTATAAAAGGAGTCAACTTTTAACCAATTAATCACACCTCTCAAGACATTTGGCTCGTCCAAACTCTACCCAATTAAGCTCCCTACATTACTATCATCCTCATAGAAGCCTTACCTTAGACAGAAGAAACATCAAGAAGTCTGTTGGTTCAAACCAAAGGGACTTACCCAAATTAAAGGTAATGATTTCTCTTAAATTGTTTTCTTTTATTTTACTTCTCCGACCCATAAACTCTTTTTATTACATTATTTTTTAATAACACCAGTATCCTCAATATACTAGGATTTTTTATGAGAAGGATTCTAACTACCCTTACACACTCATCCAACTAATGGATAAAGAACATAATGTTTCTGTAAATGGAAAACTAAGGCCTCACGAAACGATGGTTGTTCAATTACATCTTACCGCCTCTCATGGTGTCCATTATGAAGGCACTGTATTTATAAATGATGTATATTATTTATATGATTTTTTTATGCTTCTTTACTTCCCATTTATAGCATGCCTTTATGGTTTCCATAGTGGGTAAATATGAAAATATCATTTGAGGAAGTGGAGACTGTCGCCCCCTTAGAGTGAATTGATTCATTAATTCCTTATGTGGGATGTATAAAGGATGGAGTTCATGATATTATATATGATATTATACTGGAATTATAATATACCTATGTATCATTATGTTTTATTTCCATTAAAATAATAAATAGAAATGAAACTAGCTTTCATGCGTACGTGCGTCTTACCGTCTCCATGAATGGTGCATTTCATTTCTTACCTATATATGTTATGTACAATTATAAAAACATTTATATACTAGATATATATGATATATATGATATCCAAATCATGAATATAATTCTGGATATAATTATCCTTTGACCCCATGGAAAACTTGTAAGTATAAGGTGTTCAATTTTTACTCAAGTACCAAATATCGACAAAATGAATGTTATTAACTTAAATGATTGAATAATGTTTATAACATAGTAATAAGTGATATAAAAGGAATAATAAACTTGAAAAAGGTTCTTAAGAAAGTAGAAATTGACTTTAGTTAATTATTAAGGAGATTAAAGAATGATTGAGTCAAGTCGTACACGAGGTAAGGGACTTCGTCTCAATCCCATTTCATTGAGGCATTTTTAGTTTTATACACGACTTTATTTTATATGGTGTATAAACCCCTATAACATTTCCTTTTATTAAAAGGGAATATTTTTTTATATGAATCGTTTTATTAAAAGACAAAAAAAGGAATGTATTTTTTATGTAAGCGGTGACAATGACATTTTCTCCTCTGCGAGTATTATTTGATCTTTGGCTTCCCTAACAAGCCGGAATGTTTTTAAAAGGAAAAATAAATACCATATACTCTTTTTACTTATTTTGGTATTGAAAATGATTTTAAGAATGGATTTATTATTTCAATATCTTGAAATGAAGTTTTATTATTGCAATGTAGAAATGTTATCTTTGTTTTATGCTTATGTTATGTGTTATGGTCATGTTATGGTTCTTGTGCATTATTTACGTATATGGGTGATTCCATGATAATTATAGGGCGGGTGATCCTGAGATAGATCTCCAAGGCATTGGGTAACATGAAGGAGGTAAACATGAATGTTTCTCCTAAGAGATTTAGGGAATATATTATGATGGGTATTTCAATGTAACTCCCTATATAGCTGTGATAGCTATAATGTATGTATGATATGGATTCCACAAGTTACCTTAATGATTAATGATTTCTATGTGTCGTTCATAAATCTTAAGATTTCATGAGGTAAGTAAATGATTTCATGTTTTGTATGTATTTATGAACAAATGAATTCATTCATTTTTTTATAAACCTTACTGAGCATTTTTTTCTCATCCCAAGTTTTGAAATGTTTTCACAGGACTTAAAGATGAATAGGGTAAAGGATGGGATCAAGGAAGAGTCATGTTATCTAAAATGTGGAACTAGACATGGATCTTTTTTTCAATAGTTTTTATTTTATGAAAAAAATGGAAACTGTGTAGATATGTATACCTTGTAATCTTTTGAGACATAATAGTTATGTCCTAATTCTCTAAAACTCTAAACCTCAAAAAGATCCTCAATATGAATAATTCATTTAATTCAATATTATGCAATGTTTAAGGCTGGGTCCTTATAGTTGGTATCAATGGTTGGTTTATATAACTTTAGATGTTAGGTTATTGTTAATGTAATATCAATAATGTAATTTATGTTAATATTGACATCATATAGAATTTCTAGATTTCCATGTTGCTTCGGCTAAGATATTTTTGTGTTCAGAATAGTTTTCCGTACAGGAAATAGGACAGCTGTGTTGGGAGGTCATCAAGAGGAAGACAACCTTCCAAATCAGCAACCTGGGATGGTCAGAATCAGAATAGAATAGTTTGATACATTGATGGAACAGTTGACTCAGGCTATAAATGGTGGTGGTATCCATGTTAGAGATCACCCAGATCAACCACAAAGGAACATGTCAGTAGTGGAGCATTTCATGAGGAAAAATCCCCCATCATTTAGAGGATCATCTAACCTTGTGCTAGCTGAAGGGAGAATTAAAGAACTAGAGAATATTTTTGATGTAATGTGTTGTTCAAAACATCAAAATTTTAGTCTTTCCATTTACCATTTTGAAGGTGAAGCTGATCAGTGGTGGTCGATGGTGAAAAATATCATGGATAGTGAGGAGATTGATGCTCTCGATTTAGATGAATTCAATGGTATGTTTCTTGAGAAATATTTTTCTGAGGTTGTTCATCTTAGGATGGAAACACAATTCGTGGAATTGAGGTAGGAGGATTACTTAGTGGCTGCTTATGAATAAAAATTCACTTCACTAGCATGGTATGCTCCAAATTTCATACGAGATCTTGATAGTAAAATCATCCATTTTTACTCAGGATTAAATCCAAAATATCGAAGATATTTAGCTTCTCGTGAGTTCAAAAGTTATGAAAAACTTGTTCGTTGTGCGGAGAAGGTGGAAATGGAGTTTTTTTATGATCATGTATTCTTTGAAAAACAACATAATAAGAGGTCAAGGTGGCAGGTGAAAGGGAAGAACTCTTCAAAAAAGTATAATGGTAAGAAACTTAATTTTATAGTTTGTGAAAATTGTGGTAAAAAGAATGCTGGGGAATGTCTTTTGAATTATGGTAAGTACTACTGATGTGGTAAAATGGGACTTAAGACTCATAATTGCACTGAAAAAGATCAGGGTAATTGTAAGACAAAATATGATTTACAGTCAGTAAAATGTTTTAAGTGAAATGAAATGGGTCACTATGAAAATGAGTGTCCAACAAAGAACTCAACCGAAGGAAAGCTGCCAAACTACAAGCCGAAAGGGGTGGTGAAATCCTTTGCAACTACTTCAGTAGTTTTTGGGCCATCAAATGATTTTGTGTCAGGTATACAGTTTGTTTGTTTAGATTATACCAATGTGTTGTTTGATTCAGGGTCTACACACTATTTCATTTCTAAGAAGTTTTCTACTAAATTAGGAATTCCATCTCCTGATATGATTATTGAACTTACAGTAAAAACACCTGGAGGAAATGTTGAGACAAAAAGAAAACATAAGAACAGTCTTGTCCTTGTGTGCGGAAAGAATCTACCTGAAAACCTTATTGTTTTGCCTCTAGTAGAGTTTGATGTTTTATTGGGAATGGATTGAATTTCTGTTTATCATGCTAAGATTGACAGTAGATCTAAAGAGGTTTCTTTTCAAAATTATTTTCAGTTTGTAAACAAAAATGAACCCTTGTTGTTGATAACATATCAGGAAGCTGAGAAACTAGTAAAAGATAGAAATGAATGTTACCTTGCACATATTATTGAAAAAAAGAACTATTCATATTAATGATGTTCCATTGGTAAATGAGTAGCTTGATGTTTTTCATGATGTGTTTCCTTGTATTATACCAGAACGGGAAGTTGAATTTACTTTTGACTTAGTTCCTGATTCTAAGCCAATTTCAAAACCCCCTTATCGAATAGCTAAAATTGAACTTTTTGAGTTAAAGAAGCAATTGAAGGAGTTATTAGATAAAGGTTTCATTTGACCTAGAACATCACCATGGGGTGCTCCTTTCTTGTTTGTTAAAAATAAAGATGGTTCAATGAGACTTTTCATTTATTATAGAGCATTTAATAACATCACTATTAAGAATAAGTATCAATTGCCTCATATCGATGGTTTGTTTGATCAGATCTAGGGAGCTCAGTAATTTTTGATGATTGACTTGAGGTCGGGGTACCATCAGTTGAAATTAATGGAAGAAGACATTCCAAATACCGTGTTTCATACTAGATATGGCCATTATGAATTTTTAGTTATGCCTTTTGGGTTAACCAATGCACCTACTATATCCATGGATCTTATGAATAGAATTTTTCGTGAGTTCTTGGATATGTTTTTGGTTGTGTTCATTGATGATATTTTGGTTTATTCCAAAAGTAATGAGGAACATGAAAGTCATTTAAGGGTTGTCTTAAATCCTTAATAGAAAAGAAACTATTTGGAAAATTCAGCAAGTGGGAGTTTTGGTTACAACAAATTTCTTTCCTTGGTCACATTGTTTAAAAAAATGTCATAACTATCGATCCTGCTAAAACAAAAGTTGTTGAAGAATGTCCAAGACCCACAAATATATCTGATATTCGTAGTTTTCTCGTCTTGTCAGGATACTACCATAGGTTTGTAAAAACTTTTTCACAGTTATCTAGTCCAATGACTAAGTTAACTCGAAAAGGTGTTAAGTTCATCTGGACAAAAGAATGTGATGATTTTTTTCAGGAATTGAAAAGTTGATTGGTGAATGCTCCAATTTTGGCACTACCATCCAGAAATGGTGAGTTTTTTATCTATAGTGATTCTTCATTGATAGGACTTGGTTGTGTCCTAATGCTGAATGATTAGGTAATTTATTATTCTTCACGTTAGTTGAAACCACATGAGTTAAATTACCCTACACATGAATTGGAATTAGCTTCTATTGTTTCTGAATTAGAAATTTGGAGGCACCATTTTTATGGAGTGAAGTGTGAAATATATACTGATCACAAAAGTGTGAAGTATATATTAACTCAGAAATAATTGAACATGAGACAGAGGAGATGGTTGGAATTAATCAAAGATTATGATTGCATGATCCTTTATTGTCCAGGGAAAGAAAATAAAGTGCCTGATGCTTTGAGTCGAAATAATAATACATCATTAAACATGTTACATTTGGAATGAGATCCTTTAGATTTTGATTTGATGAACTTTGGCATAGAAGTCATTGTTGCAGGAAATTCTTCTGTTTCGTTTCAGTTGTAAGTGAAATCATCTCAATCAGAAATAATTAAGAAAGCACAGATGGAATACAATGAGTTGCAGAAAAAGGTTGTGTTGGTTCAAAAGGGTATGTTTCATGATTTTAACATTGATAATGATTGTGTTTTGAGATTTAGAAAGAGTTTATGTCTGCCTTGTGATTCATAGTTGAAGAATGAGATGTTATGTGAAGCTCATAGTTCTTTGTTTTCAGTTCATCCTTGCATTAATAAGATGTACATAGATCTCCAAGAGTATTACTGGTGGGATGGAATGAAAAGATATATTACTGATTTTACTTTGAAGTGTTTGACTTGTCAGCAGGTTAAAGCAGAGTGACAGTTACTGAAAGGAATGCTTCAGCCTTAACTGGTGCCAGAGTGGAAATAAGAAAATATATCCATGAAATTTTTTGTGGGATTAACAAAGAAATCTAGAGGTAATAATGCAATCTAGGTTATAATTGACCGATTAACTAAATCTAATCATTTACTTCCTATTAGAGATACTTTTTCTCTAGATCTACTTGCTCGGTTGTATGTTAAAGAGATAATCAGGTTGCATGGAGTTCCCCTATCCATTGTTTCTGATCCTGATCCCATGTTCACTACTAACTTTTGGAAAGTCCTTCAGAGGCCATTGGGTATAGAATTAAATTTTAGTACAGCTTTTCATCCTCAATAAGATGGTAGTCAGAATAAACAATTCAGACCCCAGAGAATATGTTATGTGCTTGCTCGATGGATTACCAGGGAAGTTGAGACCAACATATTTCATTGGTTGAATTATCATATAATAATATCTTTCATTCCAGTATACAGATGGATCCATTTGAGGCATTATATGGAAAGCATTGTCGAACTCCAGCATTCTAGGATGATGTAGGTGAAAGTAATATGATGGGACCAAAATTGGTAGAAGAGATGGCAAAGAAAGTTTAGTTGATTCAGAAGCACATGAGAACAGCTAAGAGCAGACAGAAAAGTTATGCAGATAACCCAAGGAAGGATCATTCCTTTAAGGTAGGTGATCATGTCTTTCTCAATGTTTCTCCATGGAAAAGTGTGATGCGTTTTGGTAAGATGGGAAAGATGAGTCTGAGGTTAATTGGACATTATGAAATTATGGTGAAAGTTGGATCAATTGCGTATAGTGTGGATTTACCTCCAAGTTTATCCCAGGTACACAATGTTTTTCATTTTTCGATGTCGAGAATGTATATGCCAGATCCATATCGTGTTTTGAGCCCAGAGGTAGTTCAGTTGGAAGAGAATCTCTCTTATGATGAACAAATAGTTCATATTTTTGACCGTAGAGAGAAAATTTTGCGGAATAAGGTGATTCACCAGGTAAAGGTTTTGTGGAAAAATCATATGGTTGAGGGGGAAATGTGGGAATCTGAAAATTCTATGAGGGATAAATACCCCAACTTATTTTGATAAGTGAATAAAAATTGTGAGGGTGCAATTTCCAAAAGAGGGGATAGATGTAACAATTAAATGAAAAATAAGATATATTTCATATTTATTAATATTTATGAATTAAATATTAATTTTATTTTAAAGGGGTTTCTATGTTCGATAGCATACCCGATACGCAACAATGGGATTCATTGAAATCTTATGTTGCACACTAATAATATAATATTATTATTTTAAATGGTAGTTAACTCCTAGCCGTTGTATTGGCAGGAACGAACATAACTAACTACAATATGATTATACATGTTTTTCAAATTTATTTACATTTAACCAATAATAGTTATAGGCTTAAAATATAAATGAATCTTATTTAAGCATTATTTACTTTAAAAGGTCGATTTACTGCCTTTTAATAGGGAACCCTCTTTAAATATTGTTTTTTTACTTTAATACATTCTAATTGACGAAATAAAATTCTTCTTTAGAAGGGTGACATTAAAATTTACTTTGTGTAAATTTTTGGGATTTCTCTGATAAAGTTCATTTTTAATGAATAGTGAAAAATATTTTATTTTAATTCAAAACTGTGTTTTAATATAATTTATTTATATGGTTATATTATCTATTAAATTGTTTTTAAAGTGTAATTAGAACATATTTTTACCATTTAATCCAATGTTTTTTATTGGAATTAATTTCATTTTGAAATTGGATATAAAGATGTATCAATCTTTTGATAGATATTGTTTCTTAAAAACACGCTATTTGTTTGAACAACGGGGTTTAATTTTAAATTAATTATTTAAACTTTTATATTTATAATTTGGTAAAGTAGACATCATTTTTTAATTCGGAGTATCAATTATATCTAAGGCTTAATTTTTGATATTATTCTGAAAAACATCAATTTTTGATGAATAGTGAAACCACTTAGTAATAGTTAAAAAAACTGAATTTAATTTAAATGAAATTTTACCACTTCTGTAAATTAAATTTTAAAAATCTGAAATACATGGTAGTTATTAGTATGTGAAATTTGGTTCAATAAGATGAAAATAATTTTTTGTGAATAGTAACTTTTGACTTTTATTTACCGTCGTTAAAGATATATAAGGATATTCTACGTAAAAAGAATATTATAATGATTCAAAATTACCTTAACACTTGTCCAAACCTTATTGGATAAGTCATTTACGACCATGGGCATCCTTGGGTCGATTTTGGGACCCCTTTGAGCCACATAGAAGTGATAATGATAATTTAGATTAATTAACTTAAAGTAAAAGAAAATATGATAAAAGCAAATATCTTTTAGTAAATTAATTTTAAGAAGGGGTTATGTAAATTATAATTTTTCCTATAAATATTCATTGGAAAGATAAAAATATTACCTACATGATAGTTTTTTTTAAATTTTTAGACATCGAATGAATTAAATTATTCATGACGCAATAATGATGCAGTATTTACCTCATTAATAAATGATTTAAATAAATAAGATTATAATGATTAAAATATTATCCAAAACATGTCCAATTATAATTTGATGTTTTTTTTTCGAATATGAGTCATTTTATCTTCGGCTATATTGATTTTTGGACCTTTAGAAACCGAATATAATTATATTATAAAATAACATTTTCACACATTCCTAAAGAGCCCATCCTCTCCCTAATAAAAGGAGTCCACTAATAACCAATTACTCACACCTCTCAAGCCATTTTTCTCATCAAAAATCTGCCCAATTAAGATCCCTACATCCCTATCATCCTCCTAAAAGCCATACCTTTGGTAGAAGGCGCTTCAATAAGTCCTTTGGTTCAATCCCAAGGGAGTTGCCCAAATTAAAGGTAACAATTTCTCTTAAATTGTTTACTTTTATTTTACTTCTCAAACCCCTAAACGCTTTTTATTCCTTTATTTTGTAAAACCACAAGTATCCTCAATATACTGGGATGTTGTTATGAGAAGGATTAGAACTACACTTACACACACCTCTATCTAATGGATGAAAAACATAATGTTTCTGTGGATGGGTAACTAAGGCCTCACGGTACGATGATTATTCAATTACATCTTATTGCCTCTCATGGTGTCCATTATGAAGGCACTGTATTTATATATGATCTATATTATGTTTATTATTTTCTTATTCTTCTGTAATTTCAATTTATAGCTTTCCTTTATGGTTTCCATAGTGGGTAAATACAGTAATCTCATTTGAGGAAGTGCGGACTACCGCCCCCTCAAAGTGAATTGATTCGTTAATGCCTTATGTAGGAAGTATAAAGGATGGAGTTAACGATATTATATATGATATTATACTGTAATTATAATATACCTATGTATCATTAAGTTTTATTTCCTTTAAAATAAAAAATAGAAATGAAAGTAGCGTTCATGCGTACTTACGGCTTACCATCTCCATGAACGGGGCATTTCATTTCTTACCTCTAAATGTTATATACTATTATAAAAAAATGTATATACTAGATATATATGATATATATGATATCCAAATCATTAATATCATTCTAGATATAATGAAACTTTGACCACATGGACAACATGTAAATATAAGGTGTTCATTTTTTACTCAAGTACCAAATATCGACAAAATGAACATTATTAACTTAAATGATTGTATAATGTTTATAACATGGTTATAAGTGATATAAAAGCAATAATAAATTTGAAAATAGTTCTTAAGAAAGTGTAAGTTAACATTAGTTTATTATTCAGGAGATTAAAGAACGATCGAATCAAGTCGGACATGCGGTAAGGGACTTCATCTCAATCACCTTTCATTGAAGCATTTTTTGTTATATACATGACTTCATTTTATATGGTGTATAATACCCTTTTACTTTTCATTTTATTCAGATGGAATATTTTTTATACGAATCATTTTACTAAACGACAAAAAAGGAATGTTTTTTTTACTTATGTGGTGACAAAAACATTTCCGCCGTCTCGAGTATTATTTGATATTTTCCTTCCTTGACAAGCCGAAATATTTTCAAAAGGAAAAATAAATACATATACTATTTTTTTGTATTTTTTTATTGAATATGATTTTGAGAATGGATTTATTATTTAAATATCTTGAAATGTTATTTTATTATTTCAATGTAGAAATTTTATCATTGTTTTATGTTAATGTTATGGTTCTTGGGAATTATTTACGTATATGGGTGGTTCTTTGATAAACCTAGGGCGGGTGAGCCCGAGATAGCTCTCCAATGCATTGGGTAATGTGACGGAGGTAAACGTGAATGTTTCTCCTATGTGATTTAGGGAATATACTGTGATGGGTATTCCAAAGTAACTTTCTATGTAGCTGTGATAGCTACAATGTAAGTATAATATGGATGACACTAGTTACCTTTATGATTAATGATTTCTATGGGTCGTTCATAAATCTTATGATTTCATTAGGTAAGTAAATGATTTCATGTTTTTTTTTGTTTTTATGAACAAATTTTTTCATTCTTTGTTTTATGACACTTACTAATCTTTTATGATTATCCCACGTTTTGAAATGTTTTCACAAGACTTAAAGATGAATAGGGCCAAGGATGGGATCAAGGGAAAGTCCTTATGTCTAAAACATGGAACTAGACATGGCTCTTTATTTCAAGGGTTTTTATTTTATGAAAAAATGTAAATTGTGTAGATATGACTACCTTGTAATCTTTTGTGACGTAATAGTTTTGTCCTAATTATCTAAAACTCTAAACCTGAAAGGATCCTCAAAGTGAATAATTCATTTAATTCAATATTATGCAATTTTTAAGGCTAGGTCCTTATAAGTAAGGCGGTAAATTGGCCCTTTTATAAGTGAGAGTGGTGGATTTTTTATAAATATTAATTTTATAATATAAAAAGGGATAAAATATTTAGTGAAAGTGCATTCAAAAAACATAATTTTTTAGGATTTAATATTATTAGGTAATATAATCCTTCATAAAACTCTTATTGATGGGTTTCCATAATATTTCTAAATGGTACATCCTCATGTGGAACCTTTACTCATTTTAACCATTAATATGATAATAACTTTTTACCTTGGTAACTGATTTGTATTCAGTACAATAAAACTAAATGTTATTACTAATATAAATTATTTTAATTATATATATATATATTAAATACACATTATTTAATTAAATTTATATTTTATAAAAAATTAACATTAATATTAATATGCGCAAGGATATAAAAACAATTTTTTAAAAATTAATACTTAAACATAAAAATATTTATTTTGCATAAAGACATTGAATAATATTAATAACCTTTATAACATCCAATAATAATAATAGAGGAATATTATATATGACATGAAACCCCAATATTAGAAGATAATTTACCTCCTTAAATAATTATGATGTTATTATTTTAAAAAAAATTAATCTCATTGATAGATTGTAATGCTCAAAACATTAGGTTTGAACAAAACATTATCCATATTAAAATATTATTATATAAACACGACCATTATTACCTAGCCATAAATTTTCTAATTTTTAATATGAATAACTAAACTATGAAAATTATCTGGTTTACATGTGTATAAAATAAATTCAATGGGTATGTAATGACTATGAAAACAACAAGAATCATTTGAATGAAAAATATTTTTTTGAAAAGATGTATTTTTCTTAAAGGTAGACTAGTCATCCATTGCCGATATAATATAAAATTAATTTTTTAATATCAATTTCAAAACTATCCTTTGATGAATTTTTAATAATTTTATGAAAAAACTAATGTTTTAATGACTAGTAAAAATTGAATTTTTTTATTCAAAACGTGATTTTCATTTTATTTATATAAAAAGTTAAATTAAATTTTAAATTTTATTTAAAGTATAATTAGATAAATTATATTAAAATATAAATAATTTATGAAATTTTAATCAATTTCATATTTGATTTCCATATTAAAACATTATATACATAGGAATAATTTCTCTTGTGAAAATTGTACTTTCATCGCATATGCAGTTCAATTTTATATTAAATTATACCCCTTCTATGAATTGAATTATAAAAAATGGTTGAAATTTTTTTAATTATAATAATATTTTTATCCAATAAGATCATCTAAATTTTTTACCATAATTAATAGTTAAAATAGTAAAAAAAATATTGCGATTAACGTAAAATTGGGTTTATCGAGGGATAAAAAAATAAGATGAGGGTTATAATAGACCTATATAACTTCTTAAAACCCATTTAATGACCACATTTATACCCTATAATATATGATTTTTTAAAATTACACATTTATGTGTCTTGACGATTGAGAAAAACTTGAGTATAACTTTATCTTTTCAAAAATTCTATGTGTGTCCTCTTGCCCACTTATAAAACACCATCCACTCTCCTCCAATATTCACACATCCCAAACCATTTGGTTAAGTTATTACTATATAAAGTAACTTCCTTAAATTTCTCTTCAAATCCTATATTTATTTTTTATATGATATAGTTAATTAATAAATTCTTTTGTTGAAACCTACAATGGTCTCCCAAAGAAGTGGTAATTTTTATAACTTTGTTTTTTCATTTTATATATTCTTCTAAATCCTTATAATATATATAAAATATTATAATATAATAACAAAATAATATAATATTTACAAATATATTTTATTTTCATTAATTAACGAGATTAATCTTCGGAACCATCAATTAATTAATGATATTTTCGATCATGTATAAGGAGAACTACCGCATCACAAGACGATGTAACTCATTTTCATGAAAACCCATTAAAGGAGGGATATAATTATTTCTTTAAAAAAATTATATAATATTTATTCCATTATATTTTTATTAATTTATTATATAACATATACCTTCTTACTTTTGATTATTTGTCGGATATTAAAATATTGGTCATGTGTACGGTGGACTTCTACTTCGCCATGTGACATGAATCATTTTTCTCTTACAATTTTCATGAATTGTAGTAATGATAAATTTAATGAATATATTTGAAATTTATTATCTAATAATACTTATATAAATATATTATCACATCTAAATTCTTACCTTTCAATTCGTTGAAAAAAAATAATGTTTCACAATCGTACGTGTGGATTACCACCACAACATTGCAATGTAATTTTTTTTTCATCTTATTACTAAATGGATGGAAATAAGGATACATTTTATCAATATAAATTTTATATATAAAATAATAATGATTCTATAAAGTTTACATAATTTTTATTATTATAATGTTTCAACTATTGAAAAAAATTGGTTTCAATGATCAATCATAAGTACAACCTAATTTTCGATTAAAGATGTAATCCATTTTCAGTCTCTAAAAATAATAGATTAAAATAAATAAATAAATAAATTATATATTATTTTATATATTTATATCATGTTTAAAATATAATAGGTTATTTAATCATGATCTGTCATGACCCCCTCCCACCAAAGATGCCCCTCCTGAGATTGAAATGGTGAAAGGGAGATAATGACCCCCGAGTCCCGCTTCCAGTATGCCCCGGGGTGGCGACTAGCACCAAGGGTATGATTTTTCACAATATGGGAGGCATTACCCATTTTATTATTTAAGAACGGGAAATAGGACAAGTCAACCATCAAAAAGGAAAAGAACAAGTGTGTAGAAATAAACCCAAACCAAGCACACATGCATGTTTAAACAATTTTATAACAAGGTGCAAGTACAAGAATTCTCAAAGTACAATACCAAAAGAAAACAAGAGTACAACAACTGCAACAACTCCAACTGTCTGACTAGTAGGGTCCCGCAAAGCCCTGGTAGTCCTCCTGGAAACCTAAAAGCAAACGTAGGGTGAGAATACAAGTATTCTAAGTAGGGAAACCTAAAGCTCTCGTGCACAAGTGGGGAGACATCCTAATGTCCCGTGAGAACAACAGAAGAAACCTAGAAAGGAATTCTATCCACCCAACCTCACCAGCCACACTCACCAAAACACAAGCAGAACAGATAGTAGTATAAGAAACAAGAGTATTGGGTACCCCGCATCATTTCCCTTTAATTAGATGCTCTTCCTAACGACGAACGTCCTGATGCTGCCACACTCTCCCCGCTCTCACACACCTGGGCCTCACATATCCCGCCCGCACACACCTGGGCCTCACAACCACGTATCCCGCCCGCACACACACCTTGGCCTCACAACAACGTATCCCACTCGCACACACCTGGGCCGCACAACCACGTATCCCACACGCACACACCTGGGCCTCCCAACCACGTATCCCGCCCACACACACCTGTGCCTCATCCCGATGATTCTTGGGAAATAATAGAACCTTCCCGAAGATTCATGGGCTAAAGCCACCCCAATCGAAACCTACCCGAAGAGTCTTAGATGTAAGGTCGCCTCAAGTCATCACAACATAGGGGGGAAGGAGCATGAAGGAGCTAGTAACTAAGGGAAAAACACCCTCTCCGTTGAAATGGGAGTGTTCGGCACTAAGTGCTCAACATGGGTGGGGTGCGATAAAACAAAAAAGATACAGATATATATATACCAAACACACAGCCCAACCTATGGCTTCTAAACAGAGAAACTGAGCACGTGCCTTAGCACTGCTACTACGATGCATGAAAACAACAAACAACCCCAACCCCATTTAGGTTTTCATGTTTCAGCAAAATTAGTTTATTTAGTTTCTTAACTATTGGGAAACTATCCACGACCAACCACATCAATCATTCACAAAAATATCCCTGCCATCCATAAATCAAGTTAGGAAAACCCAAGCAACACAACCAATCCCTTCTTATTAACCAACCAACCCCATTGATTATTAATTCCGTTTCGTTACCAAGCCCCACCATTCATTAACTCTTCCACATTTTATTTATTATTCACAACCCATAGTCCGTTCATATTCAAACCATCCATGAATCCCCACTTCCAACCACCATAACCACAACCTCACTGAAACCCGTACATCATTATCCTTTTAATACCACTTATCACAGCCCCGCTGCCCGTTACGAACCCAACAATTTACACCAACCCACAACCAAGCCAACCGCAGCCCCGCTGCTCACCCTATCCACAACAACCCACAAAAAACCCCCATCACATGCAACATATCCAAGTCAACACCCACATGTTCATTATTCTATTTTGTTTAACCGGGGTGATCACACAAGGGTTACAGATTTTAAACAGCCAACTTTACGTGATTAACCAATTTCCACATTCCACAAAGTTTCCACCCATAAGAAAATCCAGAAGGAGAGGGAAACATTTAATTTCGTATGAAAAGGCCCCCAACGACCGTGATTTTTAGTAGGTATAAGCTCATTCAATTCACAACATAATATCATAGGATATAAAGTAATTGCAATCACAACTTCCCAACCCCACTATATAGGCCAGTTATTATCATTATTTAAATCGGTTCAAAATTGTTTCACATAAACAAGAGAACACCCACCCCGCATGATGTACAATCTAGGGAGATGAATGTCAGATCCCTACCTCAAAAGGTTCTGATCTCAACGCTCCCCCATATCAACCTTAGAAGACGTCCGTCGGTGTCCGTCACTTCTGTCGGGTCCCGGAAAAACCTCCTCGGGTGGAAGTCGGAAAGGAAATGCTGAAGGAAAGAAAAAATATCCATGCTTGGAAGTTTCGCCTCGTCGTTATGATCTTTTGGCCGCTGACGGATCGTAAATCAGAGCTTGGATGAAGAAACTATGTAAGAAAGAGCCTTCGAGTCTCTTGGGAGAACTCTGCTTAGTGGAAAGGGGAGGAGAGGGGTGAGTTGAAAGGAAGAGGGGACCCCTCCTTTTATAGGCGAGAAAAGGAAAAGTACACGACATGTACTTTATGGTACATGGCGTGTACTCGGTTATTTTACATGGTCTCCAAGTGGCTTCCAACATGACTCTGCGGCCGTTGACTGGTCAACACACGGTTTTGAGGGTAATGCATACGCGGGGAAGGACTACACGTCGTGTAGTTTAGACACACAGCGTGTACCCATTTATTGCACATGGTAAGGAAACAACTCCAAAATGGAACACGTCTGTTGACTAGTAACGCGTAGGCGGGGAAGGACTACACGACATGTAGAACTGGACACACGACGTGCACCAATTATTTCACACAGCAAGGACGCGGCCTTCATCATGGGGTATACACAACAAGGTGGTACAGGGCGTGTAGTTACACTACATGGCGTGTACTCATTTACTTCACACGGTGAGGACACAGCCTGTAACATGAGGTATACCCGGAAAGGGGGTATATGGCGTGTAATCAAACTACAAGGCTCGTAGTTTCAGAAAATCTGGAAAGTGTGGGAAAAGTCAATTTTACCCTCCAAAACAGTTCTTGACCTTATTTTTGACAAAGGAATGGGCCGGAGAGGTCCGGGCCATTACATCAGATAACTCTTAAAACATTCTCGTCCCTGAGAATTCAAAAACCAACCTAGAGGGACCCAACAGGATACCTCTTAGGGTTCCCGTTATAACCGGAACCCAACCAACAACCTTAATCATATGTGTTAGGAATTCCTTCTCTTATGTCGAGATATTATCTGCTTTAGGTGGCACTGACTCTCCTTCATGGGTTTAATTGCATTCTCATTAATGCATCTCGATTATTAATTGGGTCTTCCCACTTTCATACATTAGGATTTTTCAACTCGCACTACCCCCAACACCACACAACCAACACACTATCCAAACATGTGGTTTGGGGAAAAATTCCTTCTCCTATGTTGAGATATTATCCGCTTTTGGCGGCACTGACTCGCCCGCATGAGTTCAATTGCATCTGCATTAATGTGTCTCGATTAAGGATCAGGTTTTCCCCTTTCCCCACACATCCGGACATGTTACACACTTCCAGAGAACAAGGAAACAAAAGGTCTCACAACCGACAAGCCAAGCATTACATATAACAGGGGTACATAGTACAACGTCAACAGAATGCTCAGAAGATCAAGGGAAAAACAAAAGTCAAAACAACTCTGGGTATTGAGCATGCATCTGGGTCACCTGCTCCCAAGTGCTCTCCTCGAGTCCTCCATGCCTCCACAACACATGAACCAATGGAATGGTTCATCCACAGAGCACCTTCTCTTTAAGATCCTTAATCCTGACTGGTCGTTCCTCGAAGGTTGCGTCATCTCCCATATCTAACTCTCCCCAGTCGATAATGTGGGAGTCGTCGTGTAAGTACCGATGAAGCTGGGAGATGTGGGAGATGTCATGAACCTTCTCCAACTTAGGTGGAAGGGCCAGCTGATATGCCACATCACCAACTCTCCTCAACACCTCAAAATGTCCGATGATCCTAGGGGAGAGCTTTCTCCCCTTCCCAAACCTTCGCTGCCCACTTCGAGGGGAAACCTTCAAGAACACATGATCTCCCACCTCGAACTCCAAGGCCCTCCTCCGACGATCAGCATAAGTCTTCTGTCGGTCCTGAGCCTCTTTCATCCTCTCACGTACAAGATGGACTTTCTCTGTGATGCTTTGCACTACCTCTAGCCCATGAGTACCTGTCTCACCAACCTCTGCCCAGAAAATGGGTGAACGACATGGTCTTCCATACACAGTCTCATACGGTTCCATGCCAATAGTAGAGTGGAAGTTGTTGTTGTAGGAAAACTATACTAAAGGCAAGTGTCGTACCCATGATCCTCTGAAATCTAGAACTCATGCTCGTAGCATGTCCTCCAACGTCTAGATAGTCCGCTCTGTTTTCCTGTCGGTCAGGGGGTGGAAAGCAGTGCTAAGGCGTAGCTGGGTGCCAAAATCATGTTGTAACCCCCTCCAGACTCGTGAGGTAAACCGAGTATCCCAAACTGAGATGATAGTCTTCGGGACTCCATGAAACCGCACCACCTCATCTACATACCTCTGTGCTAAGGTACTCACCAGGCGTGACTCCTTAATTGCTAATAAGTGAGCTGATTTCGTCAGTCGATCCACCACCACCCAGATAACATCATAACCACCCTGAGCTCTGGGTAGTCCTATGATGAACTCCACTGAGATGTAATCCCACATCCACTCGGGGACATCTAAAGGATGAAACAAACCAATGGGAACCCGGTGTTCAGTCTTCACTTTATGACACGCTAGGAATTTAGCCAAAAACTCCACCACTACTCGTTTCACCCCGGGCCACAAAAACTGTTCCCTCAGTCCTCGGTAAATTTTTGAAACTCCTGGATGTACTGCCAAGGATGAGCTATGGATCTCACGGAGAACTCCCTCACGCACTGCCTCCGGAACAAACATCCTTCCATGGAAAAGCATCTGATGTCGGCTGTCCTCTGACCATCCCTCTGGAGATTTCCCCTAATCAACACGATCCCGCATCACTTCCGCCTCGGTGTCCCCCCAATGAGACTCTTCCACCTGTTGCAACAAGAAGGACTGCACCATCGTCTAGAACAAACATCCTCTAACACCTTCTACCCTGGCATCCAAGTGCAAGGAAGCCAACTCTCCCATCACCTTCCAAGCATCAGTGGATTCCCGAACTACTTCCTGATGCGACTCCCTTCTCAGTGCATCAGCCACAACGTTTCCCTTACCTTCAGTGTTAGAGATATCAAAGTCATAGTCTTGGAGAAACTTGACCCATCTCCGCTACCGCAGGTTCAGATCACTCTAGTTGAAGATATAACATAGGCTCTTGTGATCTGAGAAGACCACAATGTGCTCCCCAAAGAGGTAATGTCGCCGCAACTTTAGTGAGAACACTACTGCTGCAAGCTCTAGGTCATGGGTGGCATAATTACGCTCGTGAGGGCGTAGCTTCCTAGACCCATAACAGATCACTCCCTTCTTCTGCATCATCACACACCCTAGACCAAGGCCAGAAGCATCACAAAACACCTCATACAACAACCCTTCCTTTGGAAACCTGAGTATGGGAGCACTGACCAACTTCTACTTCAGGTAGTCGAAATATTTCTGGCACTGCTCGCTCCATAGGAAGACCTGGTTCTTCCTAGTCAAATATGTCAATGGATTAGCAACTCGAGAGAAGTCCGAAATGATCCTTCAATAGTAACCTGCTAACCCCAAGAAACTACGAACTTCTGCCACACTCTTGGGTGCTACCCAAGAAACAACTACCTCCACCTTCGACGGGTCCACCGATACTCCATGATGAGACACCATGTGCCCAAGGAAGTGTACTTCTTGTGTCAAGAACTTATACTTAGACAATTTCCCGTAAATCTAATGGTGTCGAAAGACTTCTAATACTGCCCTAAGATGCTCAACGTGCTCCTCCTATGATCTTGAGTAGATCATAATGTCATCGATAAACACAACGACGAACCGGTCCAGAAACTCTCGGAAGACAAAGTTCATAAGTCCCATGAACACAGCCGGTGCATTCGTAACTCCAACCGGCATCACCACAAACTCTAAGTTCCCATACCTTCACCTGAAGGCCGTCTTCGAGATGTCACTGTCTTTTACCCTTAGTTAATGATATCCAGATCGTAGATCAATATTGGAAAACCAACCTGCTACCCTCAGTTGGTCTAAGAGATCATCTATCCTTGGAAGGGGGTAACAGGTCTTGACCTTTACATGGTTCAACCTTAGGTAGTCTATGAATAGCCTAAGACCACCATCTTCCTTCTTCACGAACAAAACTGGAGCACCCCATGGCGATACGCTGGGTCGAACAAAACCCTTCTCCATCAGATTGTCAATCTGAATCCGTAACTCCCACAACTCCGAAGGTGCCATCCGATAACGGTCCATCGTAATCGGACGCGCACCAGGTTGTAAGTCTATCCCGAACTCAACGTCACGTCAGGGGGGGGGGTAGATTCACAACCTCCTCAGTAAAAACGTCAAGGAGCTCCCCCAACAACCTCTAGGACATCCATCATCTTTGTATCAGCTAGAACAACTGAAAGCCCGCCTAACAAAGAAAGGAGAGGGTTCACTTGCCGACATCCCACCTAATATCTCCTCTCACCAACAAAAGATATGTGATTCCCATCCACGTCAGAGAACACGAATCTTCTCTGGAAGCAATAGATAACGGCACTAATAGAAAACAACCATTCGATGCCTAGGATGACATCGTATGGCTGCATCTGTAACAGAAGAAGGTCCCCACTAGATCGATGTGGTCCCAACGTCAGCCCACATCTATGGAAAACACAAGATATGATGGTTTGGCCTCCAACTGGTGTAACCAGTACCAGTGGTATGGAAAGTCTCTCTACATCTAGACCCAAAGAATGGGCTAGAACAGGTGCACCAAAGGAGTTTGAAGCTCCCGAATCAAACAAAGAAGAAACACGAGTGCTGAACAAACAAATCATACCTCGCACCACCTCTGGTCCGGACAGAGCTTCCAACTCTGCTGCGTGAAACTGTCCATTCCCAGCTCCTCTGCCTCTCTGATTTCATCCACCTCCCGGACCATGCCCTATTCTAGGTCCTTGAGGATTACCCTGAGGTCGGCCTCCTCTTGCAAAGTCTTCCCTCGGAGGAGCATGGTCCTGCTACTGCTGGAAGGGCCTCGCCAACAACTGGTGCTGCTGAGGTGGGCGCAAAACATTCCCACCTCCACCGTACTGAGCTCGGGTCAGGCACCGACTCTGAACGTGCCCAAAAACTCCAAAAGAAAAACACCTAGGTCCTGGGCTCGTGAAAAATGGACGAGGACTCGAAGATCTGAACTGGAACTGCTGGGGCCTGCTCCCCACTGGCCTGAACCTGGAAGGTCCCGTCGCAGGAGACCTGTTGCTGACTGCTTTCCCCTTCGACGAGCTTGGCTGGTTCCCCTCTCGGGGTGCACCTCCCAGCGAGTTCATCCTCTCTACAACCTCTTCCTTCTTCTGTACCACAAAGTATGTTGGAATTGTGAAGGGGGTGACTGCATGATGGAGCGAAGGATGACGCGCCTCCTATAACCGTCTCGCCCAAGACTCCTCATCCGGAAAGAGATCTGGAGAAAAGCGTAGGAGATCCTTGAACTTGATCCCCAGCTCTCATACTGAAATACTCCACTGCTGAAGGGAGAGTAAATCCTGCCGCTTCTCCGCCTTGATCATGGAAGAAAGGAATTCCTCTAGGAATTCCTTCTCAAAGTCATCCCATGGAACCTCTGCCTCTATCCTCTCTCCGAGGTAGAGTGTACACCACTGTCACGCTGCACCTCTTAGCTGACTGACTGCTAGGGGAATCCAATACTCCCTCAGAGCACGGATCAAGGTAAAAGTGATCCCTAGCTCCTCAAGCCACCCCTCCATCTCTGTATCCGAAGTACTACCCTTGTACTTCTTGAGGGTTTGCCGCTGGAAAGAAAGGAGAGTCTTCTGCCACTGGCTATCTTCCTCCTCTCGGTCAATCCTCAGATGATCGACCGCCTGAATCTGTTGGGCCTCGGCTGTCTGAGCCACCCGGGGATGACGTCCAGGTTCCATAGCTGTATGGTAAACAAGGATCGCCTAAGCCCATGTTGTAAGGAAAAGATCAAGGTTTTATTTTATCATTTTATTTTAATTTCTTTACCAGAACAGCCAAATCAAGTAAAACAAAATCATGATGATGCATGTACCTTCCCTAGGGTATCTACACTGCAATCAATGTAGTCTCACTTGGTCGTTCGGTAGGCTCAGAGTCCTTGCATCAGATCACAAGGGGGCCCTCAAATCCTGCGTCCTATCCGGTCTTCCCTGGCCTATGTCATGCACCAAGATTAACTAACATTGTCGCCCTACCATCCCATGCAATCCTCACAATACCTAACTCCAGACTTCATCCTATCTCTCAACCATCACCTCTGATGCCATTCTGGCATGACCCCCTCCCACCAAAGATTCCCCTCCTGAGCTGGCAATGGTGAAATGGAGGTAATGACCCCCGAGTCCCACCTCCAGTTGGCCCCGGGGTGGCGACTAGCACCAAGAGTATGAGTTTTCACAATATGGGAGGCATTACCCTTTTTATTGTTTAGGATAGGGAAATAGTACATGTCAACCACCAAAAAGGAAAAGAACAAGTGTATATAAATAAACCCAAACCAATCCCACATGCATGTTTAAGAAATTTTATAACAAGGTGAAAGTACAAGAAAGCTCAAAGTACAATACCAAAAGAAAAAAAGAGTACAGAAACTACAACAAAACAAACTGTCCGACTAGTAGGGTCCCGCACGACCCTGGTAGTCCTCCTGGAAACCTGAAAGCAAAACTAGGGTGAGCGTACAAGTATACTCATTAGGGAAACCTAAAGATCTCGTGCACAGGTGGGGAGACATCCTAATGTCCCGTGAGAAAAACAGAAGAAACCGAGCAAGGAATTCTATCCACACAACCTCACCAGCCACACACACCAAAACACAAGCACAATAGGTAGTAGTATAAGAAACAACAGTATTTAGTACCCCGCACAATTTCCCTTTATTTAGCTGTACTTCCTAATGGTGAACATCCTGACGCTTCCACACTCTCCCCTCCTACACACACCTGGGCCTCACGTATCCCGCCCGCACACACCTGGGCCTCACAACCACGTATCCCGCCTGCACACACACCTGGGCCACACAACCACATATCCCACCCACACACACCTGGGCCTCACAACCACGTATCCCTCCCCCACACAGCTGGGCCTCACAACCACGTATCCCGCCCGCACACACCTGGGCCTCATCCCAAAGATTCTTGGGAAACAGTAGATCCTACCCGAAGAGTCTTGGGCTAAAGCCACCCCAATCGAAAACTACCCGAAGAGTCTTAGGTGTAGGTTCGCCTTAAGCCATCACAGCCTAGGGGAGAAGGGGAAGGAAGGAGCTAGTAACTAAGTTAAAAACATACTCTCCCATGAAATGGGAGTGTTCGGCACTAAGTGCTCAACATGGGTGGGGTGCGATAAAACACAAAAGATACAGATATACATATACCAAACACACAGCCCAACCTATGGCTTTTAAACAGAGAAACTGAGCACGTGCCTCGACACTGCTACTATGAAGCATGCATACAACAAACAACCCCAACCTCATTTAGGTTTTCACATTTCAACATAATCAGTTTATTTAGTTTCTTAACTATTGGAAAACTATCCACAACCAACCACATGAATCGTTCGTAAACATATCCCGGCCATCCACAAATCAAGTTAGGAAAACACAAGCAATATAACTAAGCCCTTTATTATTAACCATCCAACCCCATTGATTATTAATATTGATCTGTTACCAAGCCCCACCATTCATTAAATCTTCCACTTTTTATTTATTATTCACAACCCATTGTCCGTTCATATTCAAACCATTCATGTACCCCGCTTCCAACCACCATAACCACAAACGCAACGAAACCCATACATCATTATCCTTTTAATACCACTTATCGCATCCCCGTTGCCTGTTACCAACACAAAAATTTAAACCAACCCACAACCAAGACAACCGTAGCCCCGTTCCTCAAATTATCCACAACAACACAAAAAACACCCCCATCACATGCCACATATCCACGCCAACACCCACATGTTCATTATTCCATTTTGTTTAACCGGGGTGATCACACAAGGGTTCTAGATTTTAAACAGCGAACTTTACGTGATTAACCAATTTCCACATTCCACAATGTTTCCATCCATAAGAAAGTCCAGAAGGAGAGGGAAACATTTAATTGCGTAGGCAAAGGCCCCCAACGACCTTGATTTTCAGTAGGTAGAAGCTCATTCAATTCACAACATAATATCACAGGATATAAAGTAACAACAATCACAACTTCCCAACCCCGTTATATAAGCCATTTATTATCTTCATTTAAACCGGTTCAAAAGTGTTTCACATAAACAAGAGAACAACCACCCCGCATAATGCACAAACTAGAGAGACGAAGGTAAGATTCCTACCTCAACAGGTTCCGATCGCAATGCTCCCCCGGATCATCCTTAGAAGACGTCCGTCGGCGTCCGTCACTTCTATCGAGTCCCATAAAAACATCCTTGGGTGGAAGTCGGAAAGGAAAGGCTGAATTGAAGACAACTGATCCAAGCTCAGAAGTTCCGCCTCATCGTTACGTTCCTATGGCTGCTGACAGATCGTAAATTGGAGCTCGGACGAAGAAGTTATGGAAGAAAGAGCATTCGAGTCTCTTGGGAGAACTCTACTTAGAGGAAAGGGGAGGAGAGGGGCGAGTTGAAAGGAGTAGGGGACCCCTCCTTTAATAGGCGAGAAAATGAAAAGTGCATGGCATGTAATTTTTGGTACATGGCGTGTACTCAGTTATTTTACACGGTCTCCACGCGGCTTCCAACACGGCTCCACGACCGTTGACTGGTCAACACACGGTTTGTGGGTAACACATATGCGGGGAAGGACTACACGGCGTGTAGTTTAGACACATTGAATGTAATCATTTATTGCACATGGAAAGTACACGACTCCAACATGGGACACGGCCGTTGACTGGTAACGCGTACACGGGGAAGGACTACACGGCTTATAGAACTGGACACACGGCGTGCACCAATTATTTCACACAGCAAGGATGCGACCTTCAACACGGTGTATACCCAACAAGGTGGTACACAGCGTGTAGTTACACTACATGGCGTGTACTAATTTACTTCACACGGTGAGGACATGGCCTGCAACATGGGGTATACCCACAAAGGGGTTACATGGCGTGTACTCAAACTACACAGCGTGTAGTTTCAAAAAATTTGGAAATTGTGGGAAAAGTCCATTTTACCCACCATAACACTTATTGACCTTTTTTTTACAAAGGAATGGGCCAGAGAGGTCTAGGCCATTACATGATCCAATTAAAAGTACCAAAATTATTGAACTAAAGCATACATGAAAAACAAAGAAATTGTAATTAGAGATAGCGATTTTTGAAAATTATTTTTAATAAATTGGTGTTAAAAGACTCTATATAAATCAGATATTGAATAAATATATGATAATAGTTATATGTTATATTTATAATAAATCCATTTTTATTATATAGTAGGATTAAACTCATATGAAGGAACTCAAACATGAGGAAAGGGTTTCATATCTCACTTTTACATTTGTGATACATATTCCATATTCACTAAATATTACTTTTTATGGGATATGTGTTGAAAATTTTGATAATTTTTATTTTGAATCTAATTTTATTCATGATATTAAATGTTCAAATTTGATTTAATTCATTCATGGGGATTATGACCTAGATGATTCTAAAGTGGTGATGGTTTATTTCCCAATCAGCTCATTATTAATGGATGATTTTGATTAAGTCACCCTATGGTGAATTATTTGATATTTATATCAGAAAATAAATCTAGTTTACTATCACTTTTTTTATTGATGAAAATTTTAAAATAATAATATAATTCTTCCACACTATGGTACTATGTATTATTGGGAGTGTTTTTTAATAAAACATTACTACAATTCTCCATTTATTTGAAATTTATTTTTACGAAAACCCATGTTTCTTGAATATGTTTTAGAAAAATTTTATATCCATTTAAAGATTATTTATTAATGTATTTTTCAACCATTTTTTGTTTTTATAAAAAAATTGAGATGATTCTTCATTTCGTTTTAAATACATGTCCCATTTGACTTTTATTGGAAATATGAAAGGAATATTTGTTTTCACATGTAGGGTAGAAACCGAATCTTCCACCTTCATGAACAATCAAAATTTTACTTATTATACTTAAAATTTTTAAGAATAATATTTGTATAAAATTATTTTTTAATATATTTTATTATCTTTTATAAAAATTAATGTTAAAAGTTTATTTTCATCAAATATGCTTCTAATGAAAATTTTATAGTATTTCTATTCATTAATGACAGAATCCCATTATTATAGTTATAATCAAGAAAATGTATTTTCTTCATATATATACCTTATTCATTATTTGGATATTTTATGATATGTTTGACTGAGGATGTAACATTTTTTTACCATTCACAATTTTACATTGCAAAATATTTGATTTTATTTATTTTATTGGGGTATCTATTAATATTTAGAATGAAATTTTTATTTCAAAAATTTGTGTTGATTATGTTTCAAATATTTAATAAGAGTAATTAATTAGACATCAAATTTTATGGGTGGTGATCAGTTACATATATCCTCTAGATCCGTTTATTGGGCTCATAAGACTAATCAGTTATCCCAATTACACAGGTTACTACAAAAATATTTGAACTATATTATGAATGTTTTTTGAATTGTTCTTCTCATATACTACATTATGAATTCATGTATAAGAGGATGTGTTTTGTGATCTATCTGCAGTGATAATCTTTATGGAATAATTGTGTTCTCAAATAGAATACTTTTTGAAATCTGTATTTTCACATTATGTGAAATTCTAGTATATAATTTGTTTACTAAGGATACTAAACTATTATGTCCTTCCAGTCTTGATTCCTTGTATCTTGTCCTAATTTAATCATGTAAACACCGTATTTAGGATGCTAGGGTCTTGATCCTTAAAGTCTATATTAGAGAATGTTTATTAAAAACCTTTGGAATAAGATTTTGGAAAACATTGACTTGGTAACACAACCCAATAATCAGAATTGAGTAAAATATTGAATAACATTCTAATGTTTTCTTAAAAGATTATATTATGTGTTTTTCCCTATAAATTTTCCCCAATATGGATACTCTATGTGGGCATCATTTTTGAAAATATGTACCTTAGGGTAATTATTCTGAAAATGTTGTGTCAGGATTGACCCAACCATTACCTGGTATATGGCAACATGTTGTATTGTACACCTAGTTTGACACTCCTGGGTAATATTCTTATGTTAGATCACATTTTCACTGAAAACCATCATGGCGGATTTGAATTTATGAAGTCCATCAATAACCTAAGATAAAAATGAGGTGTCATATATTTAAAATAAGGATTCATGAATTTGAAATCCTAAAAATTATTCTTTACGACAATGTGAATTCTCAAAATAACGCATGTTTCTCAATAATTTATTTCTAGTTTTAGTCATTGGATATAACCATAAAAACATGATTAAAATTGAATGTTATACAAAACTTTTTCATAGGTTAAAAAATGAGATGACTACTTGGGTGAATAATATTGTGATTATTATTAATCAATTATCACGATATAGGTTTACCAAATTTCACCTCAAACATTACTAAGACTCACCATAGTATAGAATAATGGAGTATAATAAAAGATTTAACAGTGGATAATGTGGAAAAAATAAGGATTGGTTTCCTCCATGTAAATTTTTTTAAAGAGACACATGAGAGAGTCCCATAATATAATAGGAAAATGTATTCTGTATCAAATTCAAGGATACAATGAAAACAATTTATGAGAAAAAAGTGATTTTTTTTATTAAATTAATAGATGAAAATAATTACATTCTTTATGTATTATCACTAGTTTAATATTTTAAATGTGGGATGTATTTGAATTAATAAAATCAAGGACTTGGGAGGAAATTTCATGAAAAGAATAGTAATATTTTTATGTGTAATGGTTATATTAAAAATAATGATGAGACTATAAATGAAATATTAACGGAAGGAGGTATAAATGAATAAGATAGAAAATCATAGATGATGGTTTAACAATGAAGTGGAATTATTAATATTCTTGTGTATTTACTTAAGATTTATGTTACAAAAGTATTTTATCAATGAAATTCTAGTCATAATAATTATGATATGTATAAGGATTGTATTAAAATAAATTTTCATTGTGGATATCAAATCATATGTTGAATGATATTGATAAACAAGAACAATGTATTAGTGTAAATTTGAACATTTTTGTAAACACATGATTATAGGTTGATAACCCTGAACATGTTCTAAATTATGAGACAATAATGTTGAAGAGATAATTATGGGATATTTTTGGAACCATGAAATTTCATAGTGATTATAGGGTTTATCTTAACATTGAATGAGTTTACATAATGTTTGTGTTTATGGAGTATATTCCACAAATGTGGATGTTATTTTTCTTTAAGATTTCATCTTTTCATTAAGGTTTTATGGTGATAAAGTTATTCACTTATTTGAAATGTGTCATTAAGACCCACTTTAATTATCTAAGTAATATAATTTTGATTTAGTGTCCTTCCTTCTTAATTTGGTAATAAATAATTTTGTTGATCCATGTGGTAAACTATTTTTGAAATGGATTATGTTGAACTTTGGGTGTCATTGGATAACATTTTCCAACAATTTTGGATTTAGTAAAGAACTGATAAACAGATTTGTACTCTCTTATGGATCTTACAATCCATTAAATGATAATTTTAGTAGATCAAGAATAAAAATTAATTTTTTGTATATTCCATTCTTTGACTAAGAGACTATGTGGAAATTTATCAACTCACAATAAAAGGATTAAAATTGTCTTTTTAAAATAGAAATATTTGATTTAATTATATTTCCTTATATTCCTAGAAAATAAAATGATTCCTAAACTCTCGGAAAATGATCTTTAAAAAATAATATTATCCTAATACCTTCATATATGATGAATAGATAATCTATTCACCCATTAATGATTTATAGTTTTGTGGTATTTAAACATTTATAAATAATTGAATTTATTTTGATCAATGATCCCTATCACTCTTGATAATTATTTATGCATTTTTTCTATGTGCATAACTTTACATCCCACCTATGTTATACTAATTGGAATCCTAGCTATTTTATTATTCCACATGTCCTTATTACTCCCTTCCTCTCTTAGAAATATGATGTTTTGTTAACTTGTATTATTTTGTTGTATTTGATAAATATTATTTTGATATTTCAACCCCATGATTTTGGAGATCAATATTGAATTATGAGGATGTAATTTTCTTAATGGTGGTAGAATGTAACACCCAAATATATTAAGAGGAAGATAATATTTGATAATGTATATGATACAAAAAACAAATTTTATATGAGAATGTAACACCATAATTATTTGTGATGTATTTAATTTCAAATTAATTAATCCGCTATAATAGCTTTCAGTTCATACAACACCATGTTTGAATGAAATGTGATACACTATTAAAATGTTATTATTTATACATGACCATGATAACCTAGTCGTTAAGTAAGTGGGTGTGAATAGTAATAATCAATTGATGAAAATTATTTATTTTATACATATATAAATTATATTAAATGGATAAATATTGATTAATAATTAAATAAGAATCATTTTGAAGAAAACAATGTGTTCCGAAAAAACAAAACCATTCTAAAAGCCGGTCTAGCCACTCTTTTGACACATAATATTAAATTGTTTTTTAACAATTTAGAAAAACTATTTCGAATAAATAAATATATATTTTAAATATACATGTTAAAATTATCATTAGTTAAATTTTTTATAATTATCTAAAAAGAATATTTTTTTTATGAATAGTGAGAAATACTAATTTTTAAAAAAATGACATTTTATTTGAGTTAATTACAAAGATAAAATATATTTTAGTTAGGTTTTAATGTAAAATTAGTTAAATTATTCTAAATTTTAACTAATTTAGGTAATTCTAGTCAATTTTATATTTAATTTTTATAATAAAACATTTTATACTGATGGCACATTTTTCTTTGGAAGACCCCAATTTTTTCATATCTCTGGTTTAATTTGAAATTGGATTATACTAATTTTGATGGTTGAATGTTAAAAATGGATTAAATATATCACATTATAGCAATTTATATTATCGAATAATCTCAACTTAATTTTTTTTATCATAATTAGTATTTAATAGAGTAAAAATTAGTTACTGTGGTTAAGGTAAAAATGGTTATACTGAGGGTTAAAAAAGAAGGTGAGGTGTAAAAATGAATTAAAACAAGTAAAAACCCATTTTTATAGACAAATTTGACCATATAATCTATATGTTTCCGGAATTACCAATTATGGAGGCTTATGACAAGAACAAACTTGGGTATCAATTTTTCTTTTCAAAAAATCAATTGTGTCCTCTACACCACTTATATAAGGCCAGGCCCTCTACCTCTAAAATCACACATCCTAAACTATTTAATTAATCCAATACCTACACAAATAACATACCAAAATCCCTAAAACCTTCATATAGGCCATTTATAGATCATAATTCCCATCTGTTATGACATTAGGTTAAAGCTAATGAGGTTCTCCAAAAACGTGGAACAATTTTTGACTCTACATATTCATTTTATTTCTTCATATAAATCCTTAAAATATTTTTAATATATTATATTATAATAAATATATAATATTAAATATAATTATATTTTATTATTTTAATTTAATAAACTATTTCTTTATCCACTTTATTCAATTAGTAAATGTAATCATCGTTCAAGTGTATGGCGGACAATGGCCTTGAAAACCGATGTAATTCCTCTTCCATAACCACCATTAAGGAATAGATATAATAATGTATTTAACATATTCATATGATATTTATCACATGAATATTATTCTTTATTTATTAGATCACATATGCATTCTTACATTTCTTTCTATGGAGGATACTATGAAGTCACTTGTGTGTACGTTGTACTATCACTTTGTGAAGCGATGTGATTCATTTTTTGCATACACATTATATTAATGATATTAAGGAAAAATATAGTGAATAAATGTGATATTTATAATCCAATCATAAATATGGAAACAAAATATTTTACCTCCCTTATTACATTTTAATCTGTTGGAAAAAATAACGTCCTTTGTGTGTATGTCTAAACAGCCAACTCCATGTAGCAATGTAAAATTAATTTCAATTTATCTTCACATGGATGTTAATAAGAATTCATTTTATTAATATAATATATATATATATATTATTATTATTTAAATATTAATAAATATTTAATTTCTATTTGTTCAATATGTCTATATAAATGGAAATAACGTTCATGTGTATATATGGCCTATTGTCTCTATAAGTGGTGTAATCCATTTTCTATCTATAACGTTAAAAATTTATTATAAATAAATATATTATATATATATATATAATATTTTTATCATGTTTAAAATTATTTATTTAATTTAATATTTATCAAATTAATAGGTCCAAAATCATTGAACTAAGACATACATGAAAAACAATGAAATTATCACAAAAAAACAATGATTTTAACGAATAGTTGTTAATGAAATAGTGGTAATAGACTATAATAAGATCATATATATATAGAGGCATATGATTATGGTTATTTAATATATTTATAATAAATATTAATTTATTATAATGGATGTTCAAAGACATTCGATGGATGTTCAACCTCGTGTAACATTTTCACTTATCACTTTTACTTCTATGAGACTTACTCCATATTAACAATGTACTCTGTTATGTGGTGCATGTACTACCCCTTTTGATATGTTATATTGTGAATATATTTTACATTATGGTATTTAATGTTTTATTTTATGTTAATTCATTCATGAGGCTTATAATTAAAATGTTTCTAATGTTTTATGTGTTTATCAAACAATCTAATCATTATTTAGGATTAGTTTTATTTAAGTATCCATTAAAAGACTTATTTGATATTTATATCTTTAAAACAATTTATTTTATTCTCATATAGATATTAGTGAAATTATTAAATTAATAATACCATTTCCTACTCATTGGAACATAAAATTATTGAGAAAGAGTTTTTAAGGAATCTGGCATTATTTATCTCTTTGATCAAACTTCATTTTTAATCAAATAAAATGTTTAATAATAAAATTTTCAAAAAAGATTACATCCTTTTTCAAATGAATTATTAAATAAATTTTTAACCATTTTTTAATTTTATTAGTTTTTTTGAAATTAATATTTATGTCAATTTCAAATCATGTCTTGTTTAACATTTACCAAAAATGTGAAAGGTTTCTTTGTTTTAATGTGTATAGACTGAACTGACTTTTCTGATATCATGAACTCTAAATGTTTTAATCCATATATAAAATAACTAAAATTTTATTTTTTAAGAAATTTATTTTCAATGAAAACTATTTTCAAAATATTTTGTGATCCTTTAGAATAAAAAATATTTTCAAATTGGAAAAAAAGTTTTCCCAAAAGTGACATTAATCACATTATTATAGATTTTCATTTCATGAATGATGAAAAATTTCAATTAATTACCCTCCATATTGGATTAGAAAGTATTAAGGATATTACCTAGACTTCGGTGACATCCCCAAGACATGAAATTCATAAAATTGATGACAATGGATTCGATACAATTGGGGGATGATTGTCCCATTGAAAATAAAATTGGAAACCAAGAATCACATAACCTACATTATGCAATATAATTCATAAGAAACATTTAAGACAACTCAATGTAAAAAATAATGAACAAAAATTCCAAACTACATCCATGAACCTTGTAAATGTACTGAGTGGAAGATGAAATAAATCAATCCCAAAGACAATAGAGACCTAAATAAAACATCCTCCAACATAATCCATGATACAACTCCAAAATCCATTCTCAATTTATCATGATGAATCACTAAATAAATGATATATGTTTCTCATACATTTTTCTCCATAAAACAAAATTATGCACACCAAAGTTCCTGAACATGGGGGGTAATGAATCCCAGTATGTTTTCCCCAAATGGCTTCCCTAATAATGAAACTATGATAGAATAAGTTAGAACATTTATATAGAATAATACAAAATAGTTTATAACAAAACCAAATCTATTTCTAGAAATATAATTTCCAATCCCAAATAGTTTCCAAACCAAAACCATTTACATGGTAAGAAACAAAACAACACTTTAAACTATTTCACATTTCCATTTGGCATAACCCATTATATACCACACATACACACATCCACACATGCATTCCAATTTCATAATTCCATAGTCATGAGTGGTCTCTCACCAATCTTCCAAGTTATCACATGGTAAACATATACCAATGCCATAATGTAACACACACCTTCCAAAGGGTCACATTAATTTAGTTGAACACGTGCCAACAATTTATTCCAAACTATGCCAACCATTATAATAAATTTATATAAGATATTTATTTTATTGAAAAACATTATATTAATCCATTACTATACCAATAAAAATATACAAATTTTGAAAATCATCATTTTAAAAGCATAAAAAAAATCACTTGACACAACAACCAATTCCCATGAGTTTTCAAACCATCACTAAAGAGGGTTTATACCATGATTTTCTCATAAATTTATAAATAAATTTCTAGAAATTAAAATAATTTAAAACCAACACTTCATGTTATAATAGTAGAATTACATATTGAATCCACCTACCTCACAAACAATGGTGACAATGAAGAAGGGCACAATAACACCAATAAACCATGATGAGACTCCAAAAACTGGCCATAGATATTGTACCCTATAATTAACACAACTATAAATCATCCTAATTGGAAAAACAAAATTTATATAACCCCAAAATGATTCTATCAATATGTCTAGGTGAGGTAAAAAAGATAAAAATACAGAAAAACACCAATGAAGGGATACATACCATGAAATATGTCCTCCAACTTCCCATGAAACATCAATATATTGCATTTGGATCAAGGGGAATTTTCTCTATATACATTGGGAATAAATTAAAATGGGTAATGGTTGTATTATTTGAAAAATATGGGTTATGTGGATAAACTACAATTAATTCACAATTTTCATATATATCTTTTACCCATGCCCGACTAGGTCCGACGACTGGATCATGTGTTTAGACAAATCGTATGCCATTCCTTCATAAGAACTCTATCTAAAAAGTAATAGATTCTCCTCATTAAATGCATAGTTTCACAAACACATGTTCTGAACCATATCCCACTTTTTCACTTTTCACGGTTTCCTATAAGTGATGTATGGGTTCTACTAGACTTTATCTAACCACACACCTCTAAAAAAACACCCAAACTACTCAAAAATCTTCCAAACTTTCCGAAATTTATCCAAAACACTATACATAAATAAAAAATACTCACATACTTGAATTAGGGGATGATACACTCTCCCCACAATTGGAATTTCCATCATTCGAATGATGAAAAACACCATTGAACTAAAATTATTCAAGACATCACTGGATTATTTCCTTCTTACTTTCCCACATTTCATGTGGAATCTAACAGTGCCTACTTAAAAACCAGAATAGCTTGATTCTTTCTCCACATAAGAATTTTTGTTTCTTATACACGATTCATAATGGAATAAGAACCAACAAAGCATTCAACTCTAGGTCAATTTTATCCCATCAAATCACATGGTCAACATCATGCTAATAAATTTTCAACTAATATTCATGAAACCCATTATGAAATAAAAACTAATTCTTTTTTGAAATTACAGTGATATTTGACCAAACAACCCATTATAGTATCTAAAAATTTATTACTTATTTAGGATATAATGACCCCTTATTCCCAAAACAATTAGGACCAAGTCATATAGATATTCCCAATTACAAATGATTACTCACCTCATACATCAATAGTCATCGGTGATGATCCGCATACAATTTATAATGTCTCCGATCCATCTCCAAACTCTTCCTTAAAAATTGAATATTTTTCATTGTTTCTTGGACAAGGATTGGACAAACATGATAATTCTCACATGTTTCCACCCAACAATGTGGATAATAGAAAGGATTCTCGGGAAAATTCTTTGTGAAGAGATATATTTATAGAAGCATGATAATTGTTGTCGTATGAGATCTACACTAAGAGTATGTGTTCCTCCCATGAGCCACCAAAATCTCTAACCTAAGACCGAAGAATGTATTTTGAATTTTTTAATTCATTTATATACTTTATATGCCTATGGAAGATATATTGTACTCATAGTCAATAGAGTCCCAAGGGAATAATTCAAGGATTTCCAAAGCAATACATAATCCCTGGGTCTCATTCTAAAACTATCGAATTAGGTAAACCATTTGACTTTACCACTTCTCATATATATAAATATATATAAAATCCCTCCACCTTATGAGAATCATGATTTAGAATTAAATGGGCTTACATAGTGAGCCAATCCACTATATCCCATATGGAATCAAGACATTGAACCTTCCACAGGAGACACATAACAAAATCCACATCTATCTTCTCCCATTTAAAAAACATAATAGTTAAAGAATTCAACATACATATTGGAAACCTGTGCACTACCTTAATATTTTTACAATTGAGTAATCTCATAGATAACTCAACTACCTTATTTTTTATACCAACCCACAAAAATTGTTCTTTAAATACCTTTTATAACTTCTTTATCCCAGGATAAATGACACATATCGAATAATGGTATGAATAAAGATGTTTCTCTAAATAGGACCAATGTAGAAACATTCGATATCTAAACTAGACAACTAAAATCCCATCCATCTTCCATCCATCAATGGCCTCCCATCCATTGAGTTTTGAACTCATATAAACACATTTAGAATCACATTCTTGTGACTCAATATCATTATTACCCAAATAAAAAAATGAATCCTAAAAGAGAAACCCAATAGTACCTCAACCTCCACACTCTGTGTGCATTTTGGATATCACCAACATCCATACCCACTTAACTGAATCCCTTTATTCCACTGACTATATGAATTTCTACTTAATGAATCCACCCCTGAGTTACCTTTACCAGCTATATATATATCAAGTCCTAAAAAATATTTATAGATACTCCACCCATATTCTTGGTCGTAGATTCAAATCTCCTTGTGAGAAAATGTGTTTCAAACTATCATGATTTATTAACACAATAAATTTATCACCAAATGGGTAAAAACACAAAGCCATTAATGCATGGACTACAACACCTAATCCAAAATTATGTGTTGGGTAGTTCCTATAATGAAACAATAACTTTTTGGATCTATAATCTACAACATGACATCTCTTCTTAAGAAAAAATCTCAACCCTAATACTAAACATCACAATACACCACATACCCTTGTCAAATATCTACAAATATCAAGATAAGTGCTGATGTTAGGGGAACCATTATCTCTTGAGAAGGATTATCACATTCCAAGTTCCATTATTATGTAACTCTTTTCATTATCAAATCAATAATTGGTGAAGTTACTCCTAAGAAATCATAAAATACCCCTATATAATAACTAGTTATTCCAAGGAAGTTGTGTGTCTCAGTGAAATAATTTAGATGATTCCATGAAATCACACCTCAATCATTTTGGATCAACAGAAACACCTCATTATAATATAACATGTCCAAGTAAGAATACAACTTCTATCCAAAAATCACATTTTTGTAATTTTAAATACAATTGATGCTCCCCCCTGAATCCCAATAAAGTCCCCATGTGTTACTCAAGCGTAGCCCTTATCCACGAATATGCCAAAATTTCATCCATAAAAACCACTAGAAAAAATTCTCAATACATTTTAAATAATTTATTCATTAATTATAAAAATAAAACTTTTGAATATTTAATAACAAAAGGAATAACCACATACTCATAATGGCCATATCTCCTCCCAAAAGCTAATTTTGGAATATCCTCCTTTTGAAACCATACTTTTTGATATCCATAACGAAAATAAATTTTAGAGAACCACTTAGGTCACCTAAAATGAATTAATATATCATAAATTATTAGATGTGGATACCAATTTTTTATCATAGCTTGGTTATGCTTAATATATTTCACACACAACTGTAGTGTTATATAAACTATTTCAATAAAAAAACTGGCACTTCCCACAAATATGTTCAAGGATAAATGAACACTTTTCATTCTAAATCTCCCAAAATAAATTTAAATTCCCATAATTATGTTGGATCATTCTGGTAAATCATGTGTTAAATAAGACTTGTCCCTAGGGGGGATCAATTGTAAACACCACTTCTCTTTTGAGTGGAAACCCTAAAAATTTACTTAGAAAAACACCCAAAAATTGATCCACATATATTAGGAAACAACTATTCTCAATATCATCCATTGATTCCAATTTCATAGCTACTAGATAGTTGTAGATATGTCTAACTGGTTGTGATGACAAGATTGTTTCCCCTACCATTAAATTCTAGTATTTTAAAAGGATATGATTGATTCCATAATTAGTCATTAAAAAACCTTCTTGTATAACAATCGATTTGATATTTGGATATAGTTATCCAATAAATACCAATTATTATGTCATACACATCTATACCAACCATAGAGAAAACCCATATTACCATATCTCCAAGAATCATTATAGAACATACATTTCCCATAATGGTTCAACATTACCTTTGGACTAGATGAGTTTGATGTTTCGAAATAGAAGGAATCATCTCAACATAAAAACCTATAATATCAACATTTTCAGAAGAAGTAAATGAATTGGAAGAACTCATATAAAAAAATTATTTCAAATGGGTAGAATTAAAAATAATATAACCTTTCTCTATCGAATTTATGGACTGATCATCCACAAAATCATGGAATGCTCCATATAAAAACTTACTCACTACACATTTTTCTTTATTACCACATATTGATTTTCTTTATGGATGAGTTATGGTATTCCTAGAATTTACATGGATTGTTTTTTTCCAATGACGATACATATTCTTCATCCCTCATCCCATTAATGTATTTGATGTCTACGAAAAATGAGATGTTTCCCTAAAACCAGAACTTTGTGAAATGTGAAAATGTCACTAAAGATGTCCCATCATGTTTCAATCCTGGCATGTTATTGATGGTTCATTAAAATCCATATTCATGAGATCAAAATAACTAAATTGAAATAATATAGTTAATACTTTGGTACTTTAATGAAGATTAATTGATACAACTAATTGATTCTATGTCATTCCACTCCGTTGGAAATATGTGTCCCCCTTCCTCTTATTTAAAAAATTAGAGTTCCCACCATTTTTCAAAGGTACTAAAATTATTCCTCCTACCATAGTTCCTAATATTTATATTTATACCTCTATCCCTCTATTGAACTTCTCTATATGATCCATTGTACAATAATTAGAGATCATTTAGTTAATCTATTGCTTCAACCCTCAGTCAAAAATGTGTTCCATTAAGGACATAGTTATAGAAACATCGAGTGAACGGTGGATTGTATTCATAAATTTATACTCATACTCTATCAATGAATGATTTCCATACATCGTGATGATGAATTCTATTATTCTAAAAATTATAGACATATGAGGATATAATTGGTTAATGAACAATTCTTCAAAATCATTCCTTGATATGCATAGTTCTAATATATCCTCGACTGATAACTCCCACCAATGGCATCCATGATCCTCGAATATGCAAGTTACAATCCTGATTTTAATATTAGAATGTTTACCTATGAAATCAATGATCTGATGCATCCTATTCCAAAAAACCATTAATTTCTCAACTTATAAATCAAGCTAAATGATGGGTTGATGATACATCCAATTCAGAACCTAAAATGCATTGAAAATACTCTGAACTAGCTGAAGGTTCAATGATGGTGTCAGTGAGACCATATTCTCATTAAATTCTTCAAATTGGATCCTTCTTCACCTAACTTATTCCATTTCATATATCTGAAACCAAATTCAATATGGCCCCTCCCTAAAAACTAAAGGATTAAAATTTTAAAATTTACCACATCCCTACTATGACAACATGGTTTTCCAAAAATTTTCATTCCCCACTTTCAAAAAAATTTAATCATTCCACCAGACTTATTTTCAAAACATCTTTTTAAAATTTCAGAATCATGCCTATAAAAAATGAACTATTTTCAAATATTTCAAAAAATCGATACATTTTCACCTAATGTAAATAATTACTATAAAATGAAATATGTGTACATAGTGGTAAGTCATTGTTATGAACTAATCTCATTCTATTATAATTGGAAAAAAAATTTATAAGGAAAAAACTCCTAGATTTTTCTTAAAACACTTGTGTACTCGAACTCCTTTTTGATTTGTGGTTAAACATAAATAGGTTAGTTATGCATATTATTAACTACATTTTAGGTTTTGACAATAAAACTCATTGAAACCACCCAAACTCAAGGAATAAACTTGATTGAATTTGGTCAAAAATAATGAAAAACCACTAATAGTTATTCGAAAATGAATGACATGATGCCTAGGACTGAAACCATTTGCAATGTCCCACACCTCTCGATTGGCTAGGAAAGTTGGTAGGACATTATTGGCCTTATGTGACATCCCAAGTACAAAAAGGGTTGGAAATAAATTCCAAGATACACTATACATTTGGGATATTAGAATCACTTTGTAAATAAAACTATCAATCCAAGAATAAAATTACTTTCAACTGTTTTATGATTCATGAGAAAATTGAAATACAACTAAATTTAATAAAAACAAAAAAATATTCCAAACTAAAACCATGACCAATTTTAGTGTACAAAGCAGAAGAAAAAATCCAAAAATCCCTAAAACACCAAATATATAAATTTATGAGCTCCCAACATGTTCCCATATCTAAAACCATAATAAAAGTTTAAATAATCATGATGTGTCACTACAAAAATAATTTATATTTCCTTTTCCTATGTCTCTATAAAAAAAATATGCAAATTCTCCAATGTTCCCAAGTAAGAGGTGAATAATGAATCTAGGTTCGTTTTTTATAAATTGATTCCATGGTCAAGACACTATGACAGAAAAGGTTATCCCATTTATATACAATTTTATTAAACATTTTATAAAAAATCCAGATACATTTTTAGTACAACTATTTTCAAACTAAAATATTCTCTAAATAAATAACAGGGAATGAAACTAAAAAACCAAAAACAATTTCACATTTCCATTTTTCATATCTCATTCTATTTCACACATCCAAAAATTATTTCCTATGTGACAATTTCATACTCATTATTGGTCTCTAATCAATATACCTATTCATCATATGGGAACCATATACTAGTGCCTCAATGGAACATACCCATTCCACAGGGCCATGTCAATGCCAATAAATACACACCAACCATTTATTCTAAACCATTCCAAATCATAAAATTAAATCCATTTCAATAAAACTATTCTTTTATTGAAAGAATTTATATAAAAGAATCTCTATACTTCTAAAAATCCTTATTATAAAAATCATCATTGTAAAATCATGAAATAAATCACATTACACAACAAAAATTCCAATGATTTCATAAACCATTACTAAAGAGGGTTTTTATCAAGATTATCACATGATTTTCAAAATCAATTTTAAAAAATTCAAACATTTTGAAACCAATACTCCATGTTTGAATAAGTGGAGTCAAAATTGAAGCCACCTACCTCACATACAAAGGGGAAAAAAGAGTGGATCAAAAATAAAAATAAACCAAGTTGAATCTCCAAAAACCTTATTATATCATCTTCCCTATCATCAAAAAAACCATTCTTATTCATAATTAACATCAAACAGCCTTGATATACCCCTTCAAAATATATCTATCCTTCCAAGAGACGGTAAAAGAACTACCTAAATAAAACAACCATGAACAAAGACTTACAGGTGGATTCGTCCTCCAACACACCAAGTATCATTTAATGATTTCTTTAAAATCAAGGGAAAGGGTCTCCCCATCCTTTGGGAAGAAAATAAAATGTGTAAGGGGTTTATTAGAGGAATATGTGTGGTCAAGTGGCTATATTGAGATTGATCCACACTTTTAGGATCTAACCTTTAACAATGCATTGTTGGTCATGTGGTTAGGAAAATCACACAGTGACCATGCACTATCTTTTACCTCAACAAGAACATTTCACGGATGGGTTTCACAGTTATAAAAAATTTTCACCAAACTTTTATATTCCCTCTATCCCAAAAATTAAAATTTCTCATAGTTGGTTTCATAACATTTCCAAATTGTGCATCTAACTACGAACCTACCCATAGCCACTATTTCACATTTCATGCCTTCTTGGTAGTGTATCATGGTTTATACTAGTCAATGTCAAAAATTAAACATTATAAAATTTATAATACACCCCAAAACTCCTCCAAACCTTCCTAACTGCAAACTAAACATATTAAATATCTTAAAAACGTAAATAAAATGTCACTTACTCAAAACTGTGGGGTGGATCATCAGTAATTTATTATATTTCTGATTCACAGGGGATATGCTATATTTATTTCATCCTTGTTATTTTGTAATATGATTTATTACCCTTTGGAATGAGGATTAAAAATTTATTACCTTTCACCATATTACACTATATGATTTATGATTATGTTTTTTTATTGCGATAAGTATTAAAATTTAATATGTTTTTTTAAAATATGAATGTTTATTTTGGATATGTTTCTCCCCTTTACATAGATGAATGTACAGGAAATAATATTTGATGCGTGGCCCTCAGTTATAGTGAGCCCCTTGATGCATCAGTATGTCTTATGTGACAGATTAGTTGGCCAAATTAGATGGGGATGTACCCATAAAATTAAAATTTATTTTGAAAGGCCTGGACAACATGTTTCAGATGTTTCAAATTGTTCATTCTCTCATTATGAGATTATTTATTGATCTCCAAGTGATTATTAGACTAGTTAAAATATTAATGAATAAGTTTCAAGCTTATGTAATTGTTTACATGGATTTATATGATCATTATTTATTTCACCCGTATTATACTCAGTTTTTTAATTTAATGGAATGAGTTTTTGTTCTTTACCTTTCCATATATATTATTATTATTATTTTCATGATAGTTTCCACTATATTCTTACCTATACTGGGTATCTAAACTCACCCCTTTCTTATGCATTATTTTCCTAATGACACCTGGAAGTTTTTGTGATTAACCTGCAGGGATTTCTCATCTGGAATAATAGTGTTCTCACAAAAAATATTATGCATATTTGATGTTTTCTGATGTATATGAAATTCAAGTAAGTATCTAGTTTATTAAGACTACTAAACTATATGGTGCCTCATGAGCTTATTTCTTGCATCTTATACCATTATAATAAAGTACCACAAACATTTTACTACTAGGGTGGGGGACTTTACACTTTTAATTTTTATTGTTTGAATATTATATAAAGAAGGGTAATTATGTATTCAAACCAACCCATAAACTAAATTGAATCATTTTAATATTTATGTGATGGAAAATTAGATCAAAATGGTTTTTATTAAAATATAATATAATATATGATCCAAATTTTCAATTATTGGATTTAAAATTCTTAATTTCATAATTTTATATATTACTCCTTAAATAAATCTATGTCCTATAAATATAGTTTTTTAAATTTTATTCTAGGATCATATCATAATGATGATATAATGTGTACAATACTTTTAAAATCTATATTTCATATTATTCACCTAAAACTAAACATTTAAAAAAAGAAAACATTCCATCCTTAGTTAATTATGAGTATTTGAATACATAAATGGATTTAATCATATCAAATTCAATTTATAAAAGTTATTATGTAATGTTTTCAATGAATAAATAAAATATAATGAAAAAGGTTTTCTTTTGATTTATGAATTTTAATATTTCAATGTTCTTAATATTATTTAATACCAATTAATCAATTTTTTTTAATTTGGAAATACATTAAAACATTTTGGTATATCATACCCTTAAATTTATTCAATTTATATTTTTAGATAAACTAATTTATATATACAATAACCGTACTCTTCAAAATATATGACATTTTATAGTAAATAATTTTTATGGAATAACATTTAATTCAATTATTTATCTTCTAACCAATATATTTCATCAATTATTTTTTATTAGTGAGAATAAAATTATCCTTTAAATTATAATTATAGTATAAAAGGAATAAAAATAATAATTTTAGTAATAATTTAATTTATTTTATAGTTTTATATTCATTTTATAATCCTAATCACATATCAAATTTCATTCTCATAATATATTATTAATTATCTTTCAATGAAAATTATATTGAATTTCACTTTACTTTGGGGTTGTATATAATACAAGCTATTTAACGTAGAATTTTTTTAAATGAAAACAAATAATTAAATATCATTTTATTATATTCTTTCTCCATAAATATACATGTCATTGAAATTTCAATTTGTATCACCGATGAACATATATGTGGTTATTCTCAATATTGTCATGAACCAATATATTAAATATATAAAATGAATTTAAAAGAGAAGATAAAGATAATGTGAAACTTAAAAATCATAGATTTGGGTTGGGGTAAATTAGGTGTGTAGTCCGAACCTCTTATCTTGTGTCATGTGATGATTAAGTTAATAACCACCCATCTGTTTATAGGGTGACTGATCCTTAGTGAATCCAAGTTCGATACTACAAAAAAAATTTATCAAGATAATGGTATCATTTATAGGACACGACACACACATTACACAACACATATTTTAATATGTTATCCTATATTTTGATTTCATCATAGTTTTTCAACTAATATATTCTCACCCAGGTTCCTAATAATAAAACAACGTAAATTTAAGAAAATAATTCTTACAACATTCCATAACTAAAATTCCTGGAAAACTATATTCCAAGAAATCATATAACCCTTTAATCCTCCAATGACAAAAAATCTCATTCCAATCAATATATGCACTAATAATATATATAATATGAAAATATTTTAATGTTTTCCATAAATAACCTGTATTTTCTTATCATTATGTTACTATAAATCCCCCAAGGTTATAAATGTCCCTCAACTTATATTTCATAAATTGATAATACCATTTTAAAAATTAACCATAATTATATCAACAAAAAATCTCATAATAACGATAATGGTTATGTATAAATCTAACTTTTTATCATAAAAAACAAAATAAAAATCGTTAATATAACATTAACCACCAGAATAATCAATACGATAAGACCTAAAAAGGATAAATAAGACAATATAATTATGTATAACCATAAACATATTATGAATAATGGTATAGAAATAACTAAAATTATCCTCAAATGATTACATCCTAGATACTAATGTTTTTAAACCACTCTTGGATATCAACTGGTATGTTTATTTCCCATAACCCAGGATCTAGTTCTAAAAACATATTAATTTTAAACTTGGTTTGATACCAACTAATATGACCCCAACATAACCTTATATAAGTAAAATATCAAAAAAATATCCACTTACATATCTAATACCTTTTATTTTTAACATTTAAGAGATTTCATAAAAAAATTGCCAGAAAAACTCATATTCTTCAGAATAAATTGGAGTTTACCCACTAAAATATGGATAATTTATTTTACAATAATTGTTCAATATCACTAAATATATTCTATAAACATAGTACCCATTCTCCCATATCATACCTATAACTCTTATTTATATCAAGGGAATGAGAAAACATATAAATTAGGTTCTCAAACTCTTACTAAGTGGTTGTGTACAAAAACAGTTATCATGGAATTTAAAGGGAATGATTAATATTATAGGAATAAATAAAAATCAAAAAATTCTATTTAACAGATATCATGATCATGTTATATATATATGGATAAAATAACGTTTTATGTAACCACATTCAAAAATCATTACCTTCATAGTATTGGAATGCATAATGTTGGACACCATAAACATACTACCATGGACTCTATTATTGAAATCACACATTAGTGGGTAATTGTTATACCAAATACCCAATATAGTTTTTATCAATAGTCCTACTAATTCATTGTCCTAATAATTCATTGAGGGTCTATTTTACATTATTCCCCACAAGTCAACAATTAATTATAGATCCTTCATCAAATAAAATAATTATTAAACAATAAATTATATAACCATTATGACTTAGTAATCAATAAAAATCTATATTTAAATTACAAGTATACATAATGTAAATATTTACCCTGTGATAAAAAGGAAATTATTTTTGGCAAGTACACTTCAAAATGAAACGATATATATAAATGGGAAGTATATTAATTAAATACTATAAAACATGCTACTGAAATATTGGAATTGATATATAATATATCCATGATATTAATTAAAATCAGGTTAAATGATAAAAACATGGTCAAGAGTGTGATGATGAGTGACTGAGAACACAACCCTAAAAAAAGTTTGGTATCAGATATAAATTAATAAGAATTTTTTTATGGGTAATACTTCAAACATTGACAAAAATATCGTTTATTTTTATATAGTATAATAGTATTGAAATTAGACAAATACATTTCCCAATGCATTTGTATAATGCTTATAAAAATAAATTTTTAATTCACATCAGATATCAATTTAAATGGGATGAATGAAGATGCCTAAAACTATATTTATTTAGAAATTAAAAATAATTCATCAATGAAAAAGTGATGTTATTAATAAGAAATTTTGAATAAAAGATTAAAATGTATATAGCTGGAATGACATCCCTTGATTTAATCTTATAAAATATTATCCACTATTATTAAAACAAAAAATCCCCAAAATTAGAATATTAATTACCTTGGATAACCTTGACTATTTTTGGAATATTATTAATAATTTATGGTTATAAAATCATGACAAGGAACTCATTTGGTAAATTCTAAAAATTATATTCATTTTTTCAAGTTTGTAATGAATGTTAAAAAAATCCCATTAAATAAATATAACAAATATTGATATTAATTCATCATTATTAAGTTAAATAGTAACAAAATATTATCTTATGAAATCATTGAATTTAAAATAATGAAATATTTAAATAATATAATGAATATTTAAATACTGTAAAAATATTATAATCTATAAATTTGGGAGAAAATTGATCCCACATATGAGCAATAGTTTGGTGAAATTTTGAATGAAAGGGATGTCTGATTTCAACAATACATGTAAACCAATGAAAATAAATAAAATACAATATTATATATTTAAATAGTAATATAAAATAGAAAATATATATGTAATGTTAGTGGATAGAGGTTATAAATCAATTAATTAAGAGAAATTAATTGAAACCAATACGACATTGGAAATGTATCAATCAAATGGAAATGAATGATGTGTTCTTAAATCGAAGTGAAACTCTTATGAATTCAAATGTTTTTATGATTTAATAATTTAACATTGATATATTTTAACCATATGAAAATTAAATTGGGTCATAATAAAAAAAATGACTCAAAAAATTGAAATGGGAGAAATAACCCTTAACATATATTCCCATATAGTCAAGAATTCCCTAGACTCATTTATAATACACTAAAACTCAATTATCTTCTATATAAAAAACTACTTTTTAATAATTTCCTCTTTTTATTAATATATTATATTCATTTATTATAAAATTACAATATATTTTTACCAAATATAGATCATCTGTAGTGGTAGTATTTACCATTGATTTTTTATAGTGGTGTAATAATTTAATTTACCATTCAATGTTATTAAGTTTATAATATAAAAAATTATTGATTTATAGAGTATATATTATTATTTAAGAACAAATTCACATCTCCACATATTTTCTAAAATATATCTAAATTATAGAATATGACCTGGTATAATCATTTTTTGTGGTTAAATCACAGTGATCTCTATTTAATAATATCAAAACATTAATGGAATTTTTATCATTAAATAATATTAATATGGTCATAAATATAAAATTCAATCATTAAATTAATTTTTAGAACCATACCTAAAAATCAGTGGTGTAATATGTTACATTTCATCAATGGAAGTGGTGAACTGAAAAAAATACACATAAAGTTTTCATTTTATGAATTTATATAAGGTGGTTAGATAATGGTTATGAACTTACAATTATTGAATGTTTAATCAAATAATCTATTTGAAATCAATGTTTTATGAAACACCATTATAATTCTTGAATAGTTACATCTTGTATAATAGATTTTATTCAACCTATTTCTACATTCTCTATAATAGAGATTCTTCATCCTATATATTTTATAGAAGTTCACCTAAAAGAATTTATGATCCATCTACTAAAATTTTTCTTGGAAGAATTTTAAAACATAATCAGTTGTGACTTCATTAGACATATTCTAAAATAAATTGTAAATCATTGTTTTATGAACATTTAATTAATCTAGTAGATTTACTAAGTATATAATTTTTCAGTAAGAAAAATCATTGCAATATAAATGTGTTAAGAAGCCTGGTAAAATATTTACCTTTTATATAAAAACCATATTAAGAAATATTTAATGTATAAAATTTAAAAAAAATAAAACTTTTAAAGAATTTCATTGTTATTCTAAAAATTTAGGGATTAATTTTTTGATTTTTTTAACTCAAAAAATATTATACATTATCTGATAAAGATAAAATTATGGTTATCAATGCCTCTACACTATCAAGGTTCAACAAGATTATTATTAAAATATAAAAAAATTATGTCACTAAAATATTCGAAGTTGATAGTCAGGAAATCTCATGATTATCCTCTCATGATGCAGCATCTACTAGTATTAAAATTACATAGTATATTTCAAATTCATGTCAGAATGACTACTGTGATATTTTTATGCTATTAATTCAATTTTAAAAAAATTAATTGATCTTAATTAATTAAAATGTTTTGAGGATCATACAGTTACTTTACATTTTCAACTATAACTGTACAGTACATCATATTTTATTGATATAATGATGTATTTAATAGTTCATTTTATGTGAGATATAATGATTTATGATCATTTTATATACATTGGATGTATTTGTTGGAAATTTTTGTGACGATATTAAAGTTGTATTTTAAAAATCCATATATACCTGAAGCCTCTATTTTTGAGAAGTATTCTTCTCAAGAGGTTAAAGAGTTTTTAACAAGCTACATTCCTACAGTTGAGAACATCATTTTTCTTACATCATGTAATAAATGAGTTATTATTTCTTAAATTTGATTTAGGAATTGGAATTAAAATCATTGACTGGTGAAAAATTAATGCAGGTGAATTTATATAAATTAAATAACATAGATTTTTCTCATCTATATATAAAATTTCATATTAATTTGTAAATAAATATATTATCAAAATAAGAATGATATAAGGATAGTGAATGGTCATAAAAAATGTTTTTTCATGATAAAAAGATACCATGAATTACAATCATATGAATTACAACATTTAAATTACCATCATATGGACCACGATAATTTTTAAATCCTTGTATTGGTAAAAAAATAATTATTATACATTTTATACTAAATATTAAAACAATATAAATGTAGTTTTAAATTTTTTTTACTGTCATTCGAAAAATAAATACATTTTATAAGTTCCAAAGAGAAAAACACCATCCTTGCATCATGTGAGTATTATAGAGTTACTGAAGAAATATCTATGTTTGATTTTAATAAATTCCATCTTGAATTATATACGTAAAAATGTTTTATCTATTGTAATAGTTTCATAAATTATCAATTTGGTATGACACTAGTTAATCTCAATATATTGGAATACATATGCAATATTTTAATCCCAGCAATACATGTAATGAACATTTCAAATATTCTTGACCCATCAAATGCGCTGTGGTGTCTTGTTTTATTAGGAAAAAAATAGGATTTTCATGATGAAAATCTAGACAACGATACTAATTTATGTGAGATCCCAACTTCCATGGAAATATTATAATAAAATATCAATAACTATAACAATGATATGGTTTTTTATGTACATAATTATTTTAGTAACATAATCCATTATTAAATTATAATATTATTGTTATCATATTTTAATTTTATACATATATATTTTAAAATTCATATAATAATAAATATATTAGTTATAATTTTTTTACAAAAAACGTTTTTTTAAAAAATATGATATTTTTTCTTCCAAGAAGTGTTTTATTGATTTTTCAATTATTCAAAAATGTATATAACTATTTAATTTATGCACATTTTTACATAATCATATTTTTACCTTTTCCATAACATATTATGTTTAAAGAATATTTTCAGTATCATTTTTTCATTTTTAACTACAATAGAATAAGATAAATATTATTTTCCGCATTTTTCTAAAATTATTATTAATTTTGGTATAGAATATGATAAAGAGTGGTTTTTATGTTATATTATTTTATATAATTTTATAACTTTATTCAAATTTTTATATAACAAATAAATTTTCATAATCGTATTTATAATTTCTCCCTTTTTAATATCATTTATTCTGACATAATTTTTTTTAGAAATTTAGTTAACTACTTCATCATATATGATTAAAAATATGTTTTTTTAGTTTATTTATTATTTTTTCTATTTTAATTATTTCATCTATATTTTTTTGTAATAGTTCGATCTATATATTTATTTATTAGTTTTGTTATTATTTGTATTTTTAGGATAATGTCATCTTAGTCAACTGAGTCACCTCAAGCTTTTAAGGAGGATCATACACATTCTTATTATGAGGAGCCTCACTATCCATCTACAATGCATCCATATACTTCCCCAATGTAATAGAATTCATCAAGGTTGGTAAATTTGTAGAACATGTTTAACCAAATTATTTGTTCCTCATTCAATTACTATAGGATAAATATTGAGTTTTAATATAATAAGAACCGTATGGGTCTAAATTAAAAATAATTTAAATCTTTTTTTTTCAATGTTTTCTCAGGAGAAATTTATTATCATTGTTTTTTACTGAAAAATATTTTAAAAAGTGGTTATAGCTCAACTAGGGGACAAAATTTGGGTAACATCAGTTATTGTTATTTTACTTATCATGATATGTTTTTAATAATATAAGTTTTTCACTTATTATGAGATAAAACATGATATGCATGATAGAAGAGATCTCAGGAATAATTGATTATCTTTTTTAGGATATAGAAGGATTATAAATCAACCATCACATTATATTTCATTTTTCATTCAAGATAAAATAATACTACATTTGGTATTTATGTTTTTATAGATTATTATACATAGAATCGTTTTATTTAAAGTATATGAAAAGAAAAAAAATTAAGTGAAGTGTTATCATTTAGGTGAGTTTTAAATAATTATTTATTTTTATTCGTAATCTATACCCATTGATGAGATCTCATTTGGAGATCTAATACATATAAAATAAGCCTTCATAATTTATCTCTTAGAGGGTATATATTATTGGAAAAATAAATGACGGGTGAATGTTTTCAAAAACCAAGAGTGAAGTCATTAGGCTCTATAGAGGTTGACCCTCCTCTCCCAACTAGATAGGGAAAATATAGGAGGTACCAAATAAAAAAAGTTGAATATATATTATAATAGAGTTGTGGGGTGTATATTTTATTATTGTAAGGATTTAATTATTTTTTTCAACTCTTTATATATAGTGATTCAATGAAAAAAATTAACTATTCCATATTGGTATCCCTACAGGACAAGAGAAAGTATGGGTGCTTCCTACTCAATGGTAATAAATATTTGTTATACAAAAAACCATCCAAAACACCTTTGAACACCAGTATCCAAGGAAGCACTGTAAGAACCCTGATCTTCTTATCAGGTATGTTTTCCTTTTTCGGGTGTTTTTGAGAAAAAGATGAGTTTCTGGAAATTTATTAAGTACACGTCGTGTGCTTTATAAGTACACGCCATGTACTCAGTTACCATGGGTAGTCGTGTTCTGACCATGTAACAACCATGCACACGACTATGTGTGGTGACCTGTAGACCACCTAATGTGGGGGGTGGTATGGGAAAGTATACGCCATGTATTTTTTTCATTAAATGGACCTGGTTTTCATCTAATTGGTAGAAGGGTATTCTTCTTATCCTTCTTCAGCCAAGAGAATTTGTACGATGTCGATATTTCCCCAAGACCCAAATCGAGCATCTGTTCTTTGAATTGAACTCTGTTCGTTGCATTGGAATTGCATCTGTGAGTTCTCTCTTCTTCTTGAACCTTTTTTTCTGATATCTCTTCTCTCATGATTTATCCTCGATTGAACGTTTTAGACGTTTTTGTAGATCTACCACATTCTAGGTCAATCCAAGGGTCGACGCCTGTGTATATTGATCATATAATGCCCAGGTAGGTCGTTTGTGCCTTTCTATAGATAGTCTTTGAGATATATGTGCCAATGTACCCAATACCCTAGATCGGGGTTTTGCGTGTTTAGGGTATTGACCCAATTAATTCATGTTATTCTTACAAAGAATGAGTAGAGGTTAATTGTGGTGAATATTGTTGTTTACCATGTTATGGATGTTTTTTCCCATGCTAGTACCATTTATGACCTTTTGGTCAAGCTTTGCCTGTTAGGATATTACTTTTCTTTCCATGTCTTATACTGTGAGATGAAGTTATTTTATTTTGACATGTTTTTGTGCTATAGACTATTTATCAATGTAGTTCTTGAGGTTTACCTTGTCCTCTATCCCTTTCTTTGCTCGATTAACTTACACAGGGCTATGAGAACCTGGTGTAGAAGACCATAGAGAGACTGGACATTGCGGGCTTCTCTAGAGTGTCTGTTTGTTGTTACGATGTGAGATAATAGGGGTAATTGACATAAGTTCTTCCTCAGAGTGTATGTAGTTCCTCGACGTGGGTCATAGGTGGTATATGATGATGAGTGCTTCCCCATAGTGCATTTTTGTTACTAATACGAGTCTGGAGGGGGAATGGATGGTGAGTGCTTCCTCATAGAGTCTATGCATAAGCGGAACCAGAGGGGTTAGACTGTGTGTAATTCCCATAGGGTTCCTTATTCTTGTTTGGTAGAACCTGAGGGTTTAGGTTGTGAGTACTTCCAGAGGGTTACCAGCTTTGTTTATCTGCTTACTGATATATGAAATTGAATTCATTTGAACTGAGGATGGATTACTTTTTACTACAACCTTCTTAACACGTCGTGTGTTAGGACAACAAGTTGTGTGTATGGGGTGTTACACGACCTGGGTTGGCGTAGGGACGCACCCATGTGAAGGCCTAAGGGAACATGCCGTGTAGGAATTATACACACCGTGTATCCATTTCTTTAAAAACATACATTAATTCTTTCTCTTGATACCTTCTTACATTCCTAGTATTTGATCCTTGACAATATTGGTCTTAGGTGTGTGCTTGACCTTGATGATTCATGCCACCGAGACGTCCTTTGATTGTCCGCTAGTTATAGGGTAGTGAACAGATGCCATACGTTATTGATCTAGGACTACCATTAGATCTTCTAGTTGTGCCAGTCATGGCACCAACCATCATTCCAGACACTAGTGTTGATACACAGTTTCGATAGGGCTTTATAAGGTTCATACATACCTTTCAAGGAGCACCGCATCATGCCCCTTCTAAGGCAGACATTACGCGGGTTATCTAGCAGTAACATCCTCCCACCTTCACAGGGGAAGAGGACCTCAGGTTGTAGAGTCATGGTTAGAAGTCGTTATTTCTATCATCAAGCATCTGGAGAAGCCTACAAAGAGGAGGGTAAATCTTTCTATGTACATGCTTCAGGATTCTGCAAAGTGATAGAGGGATGTGATCTCATAGGTGGGACACCATCTGGTTATGGTGTGGGATGTGTTCTAGAATGCCTACTATGAATACTTCTACACGAGGACATTAAGGTATGATCGAGCCCAAGAGTTTATGAGTCTGAAGCAGGGTACTCTTTCTATTATGAAGTATTCTTCTCGCATCATACAGCTATAGAACTTCATACCATTACCAGGAGGTAATGAGTTATTCATGGCGGGGATTTTTGTGGACAGTATCAGGCATGACTACCGATCTCTGATAAACATCATCAGGTTGAAATCCATCACACCTATCGTCAACCAGGTATTGATCATAGAAGGAAATCTAAGGGATTATAGAGTTGTGAGTCAGGGTGGTTAAACATCTAGAGTTGGTATCCCTCTAACTAACAGCAGGGAGCACCGTAGGGAGTCTACGCATAGAGATCTGAGGAGGCGGGAGACTTCTTCTGGAATCTAGGTTGTGTGATACCAGTGTGAGAAGAGAGATAATACGAGGCCTCTTTACCCAAGAGACCTATTGGAATGTCGATCATGTGGAAATATGGGTTATCTTCAGTGATTCTATCAGATCATTTCACCAACAGCTGGTGATGGGAGTTCTTCTATGACTCCTTGTTCGGGAGAAGCACCACCAGTTTCTCATCAGGTTGGGAACTGGAGTTCTTCTGGTTGTTAAGACCGAGGTGGAGGTTCTGGTTGTGGTAGCTAGTCGCCAGGCTTTCAGTGACAATAGGGTGGGTTAGTTCAGAATGGTCTGGAAGGGACACAGGGTGGTAGTGCGGGTCCGACTTTTGTAGTTGAGAAGACCCAATAAGAGCAGGATCTTGGACCCTCTACAATTTGAGGTACAATCTTAGTTGCCTCTATTTTAGCTTCTGCTATTTTTAATATGAGGGATTCCCATAACTTTATATCTGTTGTTTTTTTGGAGATACTTGGGATTTATATCATTTCTTCTACTAATATCTTGATGCTAGACACACCGTTGGGGACAAGAACGACTATTGTACGGTAGTGTAGGAGTGCCCTCTTGAGGTTGGTGTGTGTCACTTCTTATGGGACCTTTATGTCTTAAAGATGACAGGAAATGAATTCATTCTCAGAATGGACTGTTTAGTTCCCTTCCTGGATGTTGTTCACTACAATCTTCATAGGGTGAGTTTAATGTCACCATAAGGCGGATCCATTATTCACAATGGAGAATGGGATGTCCATGCGAGTAGAGCAGGACCTGAGCATCAGGGGTTTGGAGGTGTTACAGCCCAGATATCTTGTCTATATCTGGTTGTCTAGGGGACTTCATATATAGACTTTCCTCTAGTGGTGGATCGTTTCAGGGACGTCTTTCCATAGGACATTTTTGGCATTCCACTAGAGCGAGAGGTGAAATTTTCTATTGATTTTTTTCCAGGAGTTGTACTGGTGTCCATACCTCCTTATAGGATTGCTACACTAGATTGGTAGGAGCTCAAGAAGCTGTTGGAGGAGTTTCAGGAAAAAAGTTTCATCTGACCCAGTACATCTCTTTGGGGTTCTCCTATCCTATTTGCAAAGAAGGCGGACGATACCCTCATAATTTGTGTGGATTATCAAATGTGAAACAAGATGACGATCAAGAACTGATATCCCTTGTCGAGGATTGATGATCTCTTTGATCATATTCAAGGTGCTCGGGTGTTCTCAAAGATTGACTTGAGGTATGGTTACCATCAGTTGAGTGTTAGACGATCTAATATACCTTTTACAGCCCTCCAGAGTTGGTATGGTCTATAAGAGTATATAGTTATTCCATTTAGTCTCAGGAATGCCCATGCAGCCTTCATGGCATTGGTGAACCGAGTGTTCCATCCATACATGGATTCATTTGTTGTAGTCTTCATGAGTCTACTCCCACACCCAACACAACTGTGCTACCCATCTTGATAACGTTTTGAGTACACTGATAGAGAAACATTTATATTATAATCTTTCAAAATACCACTTTTGGATGGACCAAATTCACTTCATGTGTCATGTTATTTCAATGACAGAGTATCGGTAGACCTAGAGAAGTTGAGAGCAGTAGTTTCCAAAGATCAGCCGAAGAACGTATTTGAGGTATAAAGTTTTCTAGGGTTGGATGGATACTACAGACGTTTCATATAGGAATTGTCACTCTTATAAGAACCATTGACGAGCGAAACTAATAAGGGTGCCAAATTATTGTGGTCAGTTTCTTGTGAGTCATCCTTTAAAGAGCTGAAATTGAGGTTGACTTCAGCATTGATACTAGTTTTTCGAGAGATCATCAAGATGATTACTATTTACTATTATACTTCAGGTATCGGGATGGTAGTTGTGTTTATGTAGGGAGAAGGAGTCATTGAATATGGTTCTTAGTAGTTGAGGCCACATGATAGAAATTAAATGACACATGATCTCGAGTTGGATGCAGTTGTTCATTATTTACACTATTAGAGACATTATCTTCTGGGAGAGAATTTTGTTGTTTTCACCGACCACAAAAGTCTCAAGTACATCTTCACTCAGGGTGACCTGAATTTGAGACAATGAAGATGGGTTGTGTAACTTAATCCCTTTGACATTGAGCTTGCCTATACTATTGGGAAAGGCAATGCAGTAGCTAATGCGCTGAGCTGGAGGACTTAGAAACTGGTAGTTTAGGAGCCCAGTAGTGAGTGGCATCTTATGGCTCTGTTCTCTGGGATTCATTTTGATGTTCATGACAGACAGGGGAAGGCATTTCTGTATTTGTTAGTACTTTCCTATACTCTTCATGATCAATTGTGAATGATTAATCTATCAGAATCTGAAGGCCTAGTCCTATGGGAAAGCATGTCAGGAGAGGTCCCTATTCCTAGAAAGACTGTAGGTGAGGATGAGATCTTGCATTTTTAGGGGAGCTGATGGCTGTTAATAGACATACATGTGGAGCTGAAATGGGACTTTCATTCCTCATTTTGGATAGTTCATCCAAGTGTCATGAAGATGTATTGTGATCTACACCATCAATTTTTGTGGCCAAGTATGAAGATAGATATTGTTGGTTTCTTCATGAGGTGTTCCACCTGTCAGCAGGTGAAGGAGGAGAATCAGTAACCAGGATGGATTTTACAGCAGTTACCCATTCCTAAGTGGATGTGGAACGACGTCACTATGGATTTCATGAAAGGATTGGCGAGGTTGCCTTGAGGGAATAATGTAGTATGGGTTGTCATTGACAGACTCACGAAGGATTCTCACTTCTTTCCAATCAAGGAGACTTTAAGTGTTGATGAGAAAGGAATATTGTACATCTGAGAGTTTATACGACAACATGGGGTTCCACACTCAATTGTTTCAAACATGGATTCATGTTTTACTTCTCGGGTCTGGTAGGGGCTTCAGAAGTCTTTGGGTACACATGTACTTTTGGCTACAACTTACTATCCCCAGAGAGATGGCCAGTCCGAGCATACAATTCAGGTTCTTGAGCACTTTCTTCAAGAATGCGTCCTGTATTTTTAGGTTCATGGCAGAAGAACACACCTCTTGGTGTGTTTTCCTACAACAATAGTTTAAAACAACTATTTAGAATGAACCATTTGAGGATTGGTATGGTAGGCCATGCAAATCACCCTTATGCTAGTTGGAGGTAGGAGAGGTAGCTATGACAGGACCTCGTCTTGTACAGGAGAAAACAGAACAGATAAAGATGATTCAGAAGAGGATGGCTACTATGTAGTCATGAAAAAAGTCTTATGCTAATCAATGAAGATGTCCTCTGGAGTTGGAGGTCGGAGATCAGGTTTTCCTGCATGTCACACCGTGGTTGGTACACAAGAAGATTAGGAGGCAAGGTAAACTTTCGCCGAGGTACGTCGGGCCATTTGAGGTTTTGGAGAGTATTTGGCCAGTTGCCTATCAGTTGTAGTTACTTCAGAGGTACTGGGCTATGCACAAGATATTCCACGTTTCTTAGCTATCCTAGACCCATATCATGGTTTTCAACCCGAGGATGTTGAGTTAGTAGAGGACACCTCATTCGAGGGGAATTCTATCTGTATTGTTGATTGAAGTGAAAGGGTTCTTCATGGCAAGTGTGTTCCTCTTTTATGAGTGTTATGGCAGCACATGCGAGTACAATATGAAACCTGGGAGAGGTAGGCAAATGTACAATCACAGTGGAAAGAGCTTTTCAAGGATTAAACTTCTTCGCCTCCTTTCTAGGAATAATCGAGTATGAATTTCTTAAAGGGTGAAAGTTTGTAAGAACATGGATCTTCTTATCGAGTATGTTTTCCATTTTCTAGTTCTTTTGAAAAAAAGATGAGTTTCTAAAAATTTCATAAATACACGTTGTGTACATTATAAGTACATGTTGTGTACTCGGTAACCGTGGGTAGCTGTGTTGTAGCCGTGTAATGGTTGTGCACATGGTCGTGTCTGGTGACCAGGGTACCGCCTAATGCGGGGGCCAATAAGGGCACATACATGCTGTGTACTTCTAAAGTACAGGTCGTGTACATTATTTTTTTCATTAAACGGACTAAGGTCATGTCTAATTGGCATAAGTGTCTTCTTCTTTTCCCTCTTTGACTGAGATTGTCCATACATCATCGATCTTTCCCTGATCACACGATCGAGCATCTATTATCCGAATCGAACTCTGTCGATTATGTTAGAATTGAATTGTGGAGGTATCTCTTCATCTTGGACCTCGATTCTTGATTTATATTTTCCCATGAGTTATCCTCGGTTGAATGTTTTAGATTTTTTGGTAGATCTACCGTGTTCTAGATCAATCAAAGGGCTGACTCTGGACTATATGCATCATACAACACCGAGGTAGGTGGTTTGTGTCTTTCCGAAAATAGTCATTGAGTTATTAGTGAAAAAGTGTCCAATACCCTTGATTGGGGTATTGTGTGTTTAAGGTTTTGACCCATTTAATGCCTAATATGCTTATAATTCTTGAGTAGAGGTTAATTGTTGTGAATATGGTTGTTTACCATGTAATGGACGTTTTCCCATGCTTGTAACATTTATGACCATCTATTCTACCTTTTCCTGTTATGATGTTTCTTTGCATTCAATACCTAGTACTGTAGGATGATGTGAGTGTATTCTGACATGTCGTTATGATATAAACTATTTAGCCATGTAGTTCTTGATGTTTACCTGGGACTCTATGCATTTCTATGCTCGATTGACTTACACAGGTCCGTGAGAACTTACTGTGGTAGACCATATGGAGAATGGACGTTGAAGGAGTCTCCGGAGTGTCTGTGTTCTGTTATAATGCAAGACCATAAAGGGAATTGACGTAAGTGCTTCTTCAGAGTGTCTGTAGTTCCTCGACACGGGATACGGGGGGAATGGGATGATGATTGCTTCCCTAGAGTGGCTTTTAGTTACTGATACGAGACTAGAGGGGGAACTAATGGTGATTGCTTCCTCAAAGAGTCTATGCTAAAGCTAAACTAGAGGTGTTAAACCGCATGTACTTCCCAGATAGTTGCTTTTTACTATTTGGTTGAACCCAAGGGGTCAGGCCGTGAGTACCCCCAGATGGTCACCTGCTTTGTTTAGTTTCTTATTGATATTTTAAATTGAATTCATTTGAACAGTAGGATTTTTTACTTTTCAGTAATTCCTTGTTTACTAATCCATCTTCATTATTGCCTGTCATATATATTCACTGACTGTTAGGCACAGATCTTTGGGTGGTCCCCTACTGGTATTTTGTATCACACCCTATTTGGGCCATGATTTTGGGACCAATTATATTATATTACTATAGGAATAGATAAGGGAAACACCCTTCTACATCAGGTACTTGATTGCTGAGAATTTTATTTTAACTTGTATGATATGAACAAGTTTTTATGATTTCATATATCCTTATTTATTTGAACCTTCCCATATAGTATTACAAGTTTATTTTCAAATAAAATTATTTGTCCTAAAATTGTGTTGAATTTTGAGGAAGGAAAATGTTTTTGAAGAAGAACGGATATTTTCTTCTGGAATTAATTGTCAGTGTTTTCTCAAAATTATTTTCCATCTATGATAACTCAATTTAAATAGGGTTATATTTATATCCCTATTGTTACTATGATTTGATTGTGTTTATGATGGAATTTTATTTAGGATATAAATTTGTCTAATCTTAGTTATGATGGAATTCTGTTTAAGAAACCCATTTTATTTCATAGGTTATGCTATGGTAATGTTTTTATGTTTATATGGAACACGTAATAATTATTTAATTATGAGATGGGTGGGACCTATATCTCCCTCAAATTCATCGGGTAAAGATTTATATCTAATGATATAGACATGACAAGAATGGAAAGTAAATATGGTTATGTAATACAGGGTTGTAATGAGGATTAAACTCATTTCAGTAAGGGACTTTTTCTGCTATGATAGTCTCGAAAATGAGACTTTGACTAATATGAAATGATTTTCTACACTTATGTGTGTATGCCAATAAATTTCATGTCATATGTTATGTCTATTGTGATTATAATGTATTTTTATTATTTGTCTCGGGACATGATATTGTGATCTTTTATATGTAGGATAATATTTTCAAATGTTATGTTCCTATGATAATGAAATGAATGATATTTTTCTTGTTTACCCTTACTAATCATTTGATATCACCCATTAATACATTTCTTTTACATAGGTCATGAAGAAGGGTATTAAGTGAAATTTTTAAAATAGGAATCTACTTATGAAGAAATAAACAGGAGACAATGTGGATGCTTTAGGAACAAGTTGTTTATGTTTCCTAGTTTCTAATGACACTAAACCAATATGGTCCTAGCATGGTTTTGTTTTGTTAGATAAAAATTTTCTTCAATTTTCAAGTAATATATATATATATATATGAAATGAATGGGTCGTTATATGTTAGTCCCATGAAATTTTAATGTAATATATTGAATGATTGATGTGCATAAGAAGTGTTATATGTTGGTTGAATTTTTTTTGAAATTAGGGGAGATTAATTAATTTTTTTTCTTTTCCTCTTGGTATTCTATATTTTATGCATCATTTGGGTTTAGTCATTTGGATTTTCGTTAATTTAATATTATTTTTGGTATGGTATAATTATTTTTATAGTTTCACTTTTGGGATGGGAATAAAATTTTCCCTAATAAAGATAATGAATTAAAATTATTTAATGTGGTTGTAATTAATTATTTTGTTACATTATTTTCCTTTTTATTGTTATGATTAATATTAATTATAATACCATATGAATTTAAATTACATATTTCATTATGTCCCAATACTCTATTCAAGATTATCCTCCACATTAAAATCTCTTATAAAACAAGAAACTACATATCATATTAATATTATAATGAATATTATTTGATTAAAAAACTAGTAAATAAAAATATATTAGGCAATTAAAAATTAATATATGTAGAAGATGTATAATTAATATCAATCTTTAATATCAAATAACTTTTAAATATTTTAATAAAATTAAATATTCCAATTTTAATTTATTACTATGATAATATATAATCATTAAATCAGATAATATAATTGAATTATTTCAATTATAATTTGGAATGGAATAATTTTGAGAACAAAATTTTTTTTAGAAGGTAATTTTCAATAAAATCATATATTATTTATACATTTTTATTTCATATAAAATCAAAATATATAAATTCATTCTAATTTCAATTTTAAAAAACTAAAAAAAATTAATTCCATATATTTATATTTCATGAAAGTGATTTTTTATATTTTTTCGTAAATATTTGATTTTTATGGGAATAGTGAATTTTTTTTTACTAAAATTATATCATTTTAAGCTATAAAAAAATTTAGTGTAACTTATAAAATGCCAAAAAGTTTTTTCATTAAAAAAATGTATTGAGGGGTAAAATTATAAATTTTTAAATAATATTATGAATATAAATAATCTATTTTTATTAATGAATGTAATATTTTCCAACTAAAAAAATTATTCATTTCTTTTTAATAAATAGAAATTTTGGTAATATTTGGTTATGGATTTATTTTAATGAAAAATATTTTTTTAAATAAACCTATTTGTATCATTGATTCCCAAAATTATAATAATTTTATACCACACATAAATTTTATGTGTAAAATACACTTATTCTATAAATTGGTTTTTATGTGTCGCATTCACTGGTCTTGAAAATTTATTTTATTTCTCATATATATTTTATATAATAAAATAAATTTAATATTTTTAAAAATTATGTCTTAATTATATAAAAATTTAATTATATATTTAGTAATTGGAGAAAAATATTTCTTGGTAAAAACTAGCCACCACTATAAAATACATCCATTTTCAGTTAGTCCTGTTATAGAAAACACACCTCCTGAATGTGAGTAATAATTATACCAAACATATTTTATTTTCATTTTTATATTTCCAAATAATTTTTTTGTTATTATATAAGGAAAAAAATATTTTATAATATTAATATTACTATTCTAAGAGAATATTTATTAACCACCAATCAGTTTTTTATTAAGAAAAAAACTCACATCCATGAATTGTGCGGTCAACTACCACTATGAAGGGACGAATTCATTTTTTCACCACCCTCTCTCCTTAATAGTTATAAGAGTGAAATTTGGGAATAAGTAACATATGTACAACATAATTTTTATTTTGAATATTGAAATTGTAATATTCCTCATTTCCATATCATTCGTCGAGAAATGAAATTATTAACTGTGTATTTTGAGGACTACTTCCAACAAGATGGAACATATCTCATTTTCACTTAGTTTGTTTATTATTTATTAAACCCACATAATAACAAAGAAAGAACATACAATTAAGCTAAATAAAATTATAATAATTATTTTTTAATTATATTATTAAAAAATAAACAAATTTCATATTCACAATCATCCATCAATTATTGTATGTCCATGTTTTGGTCGGTCTGACAACCAATTTGAAAAATGATATAAATTAATAACTTGTATGAATAGGATAAAATAAATATAGATAATATATGATTAAAATAGTAAAACAAATATATTTCATTTTATAAAAGGTTACCATTAATTTTAAAAACATTATTATGATACCAACATCCTTTCATTCAAAATCATTAAAACATGCTCATCATCAATTTCAACCTTTTGAATTGTATCGAAAATAATAGTAGAATTAACTTATAGAATTAAAACTAATTATAAAAAAATAATAACATTAAATTTTTTCATATGGTAATAATGAAATTTTTGAGACAAAATAATAACAAAACCAATATTAAAAATTTAGTTTAAAAATAAAAACATCAGTGATACCTAATATTGAAAATTACTGATATCTAACTAATATAAATATAGATTAAAATTATAAATAAATTTTATTAATGGTTTTATATATGAATAAGGTTTTGAAATAGATGATTTACATATTTATTTTTTGATACCTATGAATCAAAAACTTTAGTTGAAGTTAGGATTTAATGTAATGGTTTGTCTTACTTCAATTTATTCTAATGAGTTACAAACTCTACTATTTAAATCTAATTTTTTATGATATATTTATTCTCCCTAGTTAAAATTTTATTATTTAGTTTATTCTTCATTAAAGAGTTTTCATGATTCTTCTTTATAACCTCATTTTCAAATGGTTCTTGCATCAATAATTTGGTTACTCGAAAAGGGTTTTTTATTCTGAATTACAATTTATTTACATTTGATTATTGTTATGAAAAAATTATATTTTTTATATTAGACATGATTAATATTGTTTATATTAGATCATAAATTATATTTCATGGTATTTAAATTTTTTTTATTCTATGCTCTTTTATGGGGGGTTTAATTAAATGTTTCTATGGATGTAAGTGTTTATTTCCACAAAATAATTCATCCATTCATTTATTTGAAATTAAATATCTATGGACTCAATTTTGAAACTATTTATTTATTTGAAATTAAATAAAATCCAAAAAGAAAATGAATTCGAACAAAAAAATGTAAAACATATATATTATTTTATATTCACCTAGAAAATTATTGGTGAACATTAATTAGTTCATATGTTATTTATTTTTAAAATTTTAAAACCATTTATTTGATATTTCAATCAATAAAATAATTTCTACATTACTATTGTGTCTTAATTATTTATAATTATTTAATCTCTAAAAATTATATATAAATTCTCATGTTGTAGATAATTTCATTATTTTATTGGATACAATTTATGTTTGAAGTATTATCATGTTGATCACTATATTAAAATTATTATACTTTAAAGATGTATAATAGTGACATGTTGTCTCATTTTGTTTTAATTATAATTAAATCACTTTAATGGGAAAAAATCCATTAAAATGAATCAATTAAAACTCCTAGGTGGTATTTGTCGAAATTAATTAATAAAATTGGATTTTGGAAGTTTTTAGGGTAATTTTATTATCTGTACCATATTGCTAGTTACCATAATTTACCTGATTTACCTTTAACTATAGTAAATAAATTTACCGTAGTTACTATTCATAAAATTCAAAAACAAGTAACCTATTAACATAATTTGTACCCACTGATTCCAAATATTTAATCAATTTTTCATAATTTAAAAAATATAATTGGATGAAATTAATTTAAAATTAATTCCAATTTTTAAAAACAAAAAATTGGATTTTAAGAAGTAAAAACTTATTAAAAGATTGCCATTTGTGTGTGACCAATTTAGAAGTAAAATTAATTCCAATGAACAAAATAGGATTAAATTATAAAAATTAATCAAATTACACTTTATAACCTATTAAAAAGATAATCTAACTATATAAATAAATTATACGAAGTGGTAGTTGTGAATTAAAATGTATTATTTTCATTATTCATCAAAATATTAAATATATCAGAAAAATATAAAAAATTATTCCAAAGTAAAATTTTATTTTCTACTACCTAATAAGAAGATTATTTTGTAAAATTGATCATATAAAAGTTCCAAAACTAGATTTTTAATTGGTTCTTTATTAAAAGGCGGAAAATATGCCTTTTTTTAATACTACATTTATCCAAAAAGTTGATTTTTTTATATCAGAACCTAGAAAGTACATAAGATGAATCTTAATCTTAGAAAAATCAAATTTTTTCTTTCTATTCATAAACGATAGTTTATATCTATTAAATAAAAATATTTTAAAAATATATTTTTGTTTAGTGAAACATAGCATTGTGTACAACGCAAGCTATTGAGGAAGGTCGCTCTTGCATGAAGTGCAAGACATGTCAGTGTTACGTTTACTGCAAGCTTCATTTGGTGTTTCATATAACATAATCAAAACACGGTTATTTTATACATTGAATAGAATCTATACTCAGTGTTGCATGAAATTAATTTTATCAAAAGAACATCAAATTTGGTGTAACATAAGCCCATAAAAGTATTGCATATACTGCAAGATAATATGGTATTGCATATAGAAAAAGTTAATGTTAGTGTAGTGTACAACACAAGACATCAATGAAATTAAAAATAATCTATCTTATAAAATCATGGGTGGTCACATGCATGAACTAAATAATATTTCATGTTGTTATAACTTTTCAATGATTTTAATATTACATTATATGTTTTAAAATTTTTTAAGGATATTTTTTTCTTAATATTTAATAAATTTGTTATTTCAAATAAATTATATCAATTTTAAATGGATTCTAAAAATATTTTATTTTTTAAAAAGTTTTTTTCAAAGTGGAAATACTATTTTCCTAATGAAATATTTTAAATTATATTTTAATATTACATTATAATTTTTAATATTTATTTTAAAAGAAAATAATATAAAAAATGATTAATTTTTGAAAAATTATTTCCAATGAAATTATTTATTCTTTATGAAATTTTTCATTCAATTTATCTTTCAAAATAAACTTAATTCTAAGATGAATTGATTTTATGTAATATATTCTTTAGTGTGGATATAAAATAAGGAAATTTTTCTTGTTATTTAATTGAATGGGTTATGTTTATGATGACATGTTTTTTATGAAACTTTTTTCTCATCCATGGGTAAGACAATGATAAATTTTTTATGAAACCCATTTAATTCTTCCTAGGCCATGCAATCATGAAATTTTGTAAATGAGTATGAAACATATCACTTTTATAGATGCTTTGTTATGATTAAATTTTACTCAATAGCATATAATTTAATGGGTTATGAGATGATGAATGATTTATGATCTTATTTACCAAATCTTTGTGATTTTCATTATATGATGGGTGGGACCTATATCTTTCTACAATGAATTATGTAATAAATAATGTTAAATGTAATCAAATGGTATATTGAAGGTTATCATATGACCAAATAGAAGGGTATGTGGGTTGTTATCTAAATCCAGAAGTAGATAAAAATTTGGTCAACCCAAGCCTAACATGTTATGAATGTATTGGTGGGTTTCCATAACATTATATTTTCTATGATTATAATAATTCCATAAGTCATTTTCTTATGCCAATGTTATGATCTCAGGATTCATGTTCTTTGATTCCATTATTATTCATGTCTTATAAAATACCACCCATTATTCGGTGTCTCAAGATTCAGGTCTTTGATATGCATGATATGGTTTTCATATGGTATTATCATGTTCTTATAAACATATGTTCATTTGTTTCTTATATATCATCATTGTTTACCCTTAATGATCATAGAATATCACCATTTCTTTTGTCCTCTTTCCTTTGGTTATTAACAAATTTATTATGTATGATATGTTAATGAATTGTTATAGTTTTGAAGATCATAGTGTGAGGTGATGTAGTTTAGGTATGGACCATTTTATTATGTTACCTGTTTCCAATTGCACTAAAATATTTTTTTCATCAAGTATGTATTTCTATAATGTAATATATATTCATATAAAAATATGTAATATCCATGTATGAGAAGCCCGGGTCACTACAGTTGGTATTAGAGGAATGCTAAAGTTAACCATTAGAATCTAGTATGATAAATATTTATTGATATCCATATGTATATTTCTAAGGTTATGTCTACGGATGTCTCTTGGTATAAATCTAAGAATGAGTCTAAGAATGTGAAAATTTCCATGACTTTTTGTAAATGATAGCGAAAGTGGATTCTAAGAAATTACATCTATATATAAATACAATAACTCAATGAGGATCTAGAACAGATCTACCAAGGGGTAATAACTCTAAAATGGGTTTGTCGATTAGGACTCTATTATCTCCTAGTTCACAACAATGATCTTTTCTAAACACATATTTTTACACTCTGAGGGAATATTCTTTAAAAATTAAAAAAATCTTTATGAACCATCATGAAGGATTTAAATACAATTTCACTATGAATGGACTAGGATAAACCTAATGTTTCATAGGATAAAAAAAATTTGTGATGAATTAGATATCCTATAAGAAATTTTTTTAGGATTATGGGGTTTTCCACTATGATTATTATTTCTAACACTATTCTTTTATAGTTTTAATAAATAGTTAGAATCTGAAGAAATCATGTTGACATTGAATCAGATGGAAAAATTAGTGACTACAAAGAAACAATTTGGAGGATTATTAGAGTAAATACATATTTTCATTATTACAAATTAGATATCATGATATATGATTAAAATTTTAAACATCAGAGAAATTCCCGACCACTCCAAAATGAGGAATATGCAATTTTATGAATTTTTATGTGGTATTGAACGTAGAAGAAATGTTAGGTCCACAAGGATGAATACCCTGAGAGGGGGGGGGGTGAATCAGGGTATGAAAATTTTAAAATTAAATATCGTTCTGAAATTGTTTCGCTGTTAATAAAAACACTATTCTCTCTCTTTCCTATTGCACACTATAAACAGAAAGTAAAGCAAGCACATGAAACAACAATTTTTACTTGGTTCACCGCTAAGGGATACGTTCAAGGAGAATACACCTAAAGGTTTTTGGATGTATCAAATTAAACTAAACTTCACTAGCTATGGATTACAAGGTTCAGGCACAGTCACTCTGTCCCAGGATCACTGCCTTTACAATGTTTAGGTTCAGCTCACTGCTTTCCCAAGGGTCACTCCTTATTTCTCTCTCTAGCTCATTGCCGGTGGAGAGGATTACCTTCTTCCTCTTCCTTTGCTCACTGATCTGGAAAGGATCCACTCACAGTTTATAGACCAGTAGGTATCGTCATTTTCATGAAGTAATGCATCTTTCTCTGTATTTAGATGCTCTTTTAAAGTCCATATTTCACCCGTAGATGAATATCTCTTTGCACTGAAGGTATCAGGCAATCATCCAGCATTCACGCAGCCCTGAATTACCACCGTGAATCAACCATACTTGGTAGGAAGGTCTAACCCGGCACACAAGTATCGGCACGCAGGTCACAACTAGCGTGCAAGTCACTTCAAACACTTGTGCAGCACAATCTTCTGAAACTCCAAACCTGCGCGACTCAACCCCCTTTATGCCCAAGCCAATATTGGCGCGCAAATACCAACTGACACACAACTTCAATCACTAGCGCGCAAGTACACATGCACGACCAACACATCTACGCGATGGGAGATCTAATTTTTCTAAGTGTTGAATTCCATTTCAAATGAGGAGGGTTGGTCCTGTATTTATAGGCATTTGGTCAACCTACGCGGCGGCGCACAAGTCTTGCCTCACCGCACAAGTCCTGGCGTACAGGTTTCATCTCTTACAAGACACCTGCGCAACCCTATTTCCTTTTCCATATTTTGATGATCTGATCTTGAATAACATATGACATGCAACTTTCCAACCCTCCTAGGCACTGGTGCATAGGTCCTTTCACGACGTGCAAGTCACCTGCCCGACCACACCAATACCTGTGCAACCCTCTTTCCTTTTCCATATTTTGACCTTATGATGTTGAAAAACATTAGTCAGGCATGTTTCCTCTCCTTCAAGTACATGGCGTGCAAGTCCATTTTTCAAAAACCACTTTTCTTCATTTGTCGATTTTCAGGCCCAAAAATTTGGCAAACACAGGAAATCGGCACGACCTTGTATTTGATATTTTTGTACCACCTCCAGATAATCCATTCCTTTGTCGATGTTCTTGAATCAAACATGGATCATTGGCCACAGTCATTGAACTTGACATGGAACCATAAAATCCCCTTTGTCAACAAATTTGTATGTCATGGTTTTCATTGTCAACAAACAGAGCACAATTGTCTACTTTGTCAACAAAAACAATCATATAAAAAATGATTCAATGATACCTTGAGGGAATTTTCCCCCACAGTAATGATTATTTTTCTTCCTACATGTCTATAAGGTTGAAATAATAACATGGATGAATATAAAAAATAGAGGGGAAGATGTTATCTGTGTGGAAAAAAATGTTATATAGTCACAAATTTTTGAGGAGATTAATGACTTATGCGTGGGGAACATGGGCATTACCCAAATAAATTCCCTGAATGAAGAATTAAATTATAGAACAAGGAATGAACTATTATATTCCAATAATATGATGTGGAATGATTAGATTATTCTTGTATTTATATTTATGAATTACCTTATATAAATTGTAAAATAAATCAGGATTTTTTAGTATATGTTTTTCATTATCAATTTCAAATAATAGGTTTAAATATGTTTATGACTTAGAATTGTTATTTAATTAAAAGGTGATATTAATATAAAACAATTTAATAAGGTAAATATAACCCTAAACAATTTCATAATGTTTAGATAATGATGTTGGGATAAAGATATGATTTATTTGGATAATTTAAATTGGATTGTATGGGAGACCTTTTAACTGATAAATTATTTGGGAAGAAAGTGTTTTAAGTTATCATTTTTGGAGTTTAAAACATTAGTCTATCTATGTTATGTATTCAATAATATCTAGTTTTATTAATGGAAAGAGGAAGAATGCATTTCTTAACTTAGTATAAATAATAATTAATGGTATTTCCATGTTTCAAGAGAATACACGATAAATATATTCATATGTTTTCTATATGACATTCAAGAGCTACATTATGATATATATAAGGGATTAATGTTTGTTCGATTTAGGAAAATTAATAAATATTTAATTTTTTAAGGTTGATAAGGTTATCCATTTTTGTAATTGCATAATATAAACTTTTGATGAGGTTTTAGAGATTAACGAATTACTTTCCCACATGAAGATTTATCCATATTTGATAACTAATGGTAGATTTTTTTTATAAAACTAGATATATAATGAATTAATTATAAATATTTTTATGATTTTATTTATTGGTTTATACATGAAAAGAAATAATCTCTCATAATAAGAGATGAAGATGAAATTGAACAAGGAACGACCAAAGGATGAACTTGTTTCTATGAAATTATAAAATATCAAGTGCATAAATTTTCATATGTTATGAGTTTATATAGAAAAGTAATTCCCTAAAATTATAAAATTAATTATTAAATAAAATTGTTTGTTGAAATCATAATTTTTATGATATCAATGGCTTTTTTACGCCTTTTTTTATTATGGTTTTGTGGTCATTAAACTTCTTTGGATCACCCACTTTCTTGTAAAAAATTATTTATATCCCTCTCTATAAATATCTATGTTATTATTTTCTCTTAAAAGTAAATTTTTTTTATTTCCCACATATTTTATCATATTTGTAAGGCTATTATGATTGATTGATATGCCTTTTTCTCATCTCCTTCTCTTTTTCAAGGGGATGTTTTGTTAACACTTTTAAGATGTGGGTTTCTATGAATGAATTTTAAAAAATTAAAACATTGATAAATAAGAAGAATTTTAAAGATAAATTCATTTTAATGGAGTATAATGTTACAACCATCAATTTTGAGAAATATTTTTTTTCAATTTAATTTATATTTTTGTACATATTTTGTTACTCGAAACAATGTATTTTTATAGCATGCATGATAGACAACACCAAAATTCAATGAACAATGAAGTAATATGCTTTTAAATATGTCTATAATAAAATAGACATTAAATAATATGGTATAAACAGTAATAAAAAAATAATGAAATGTAGGTATACATTTCTCAGTCAATATAATTTAATTAATAATTAATCAATCAATTTTTTTTGTAAAGTAATTATTTTCATCAAAAATATGTCTTCCTAAAAATAATTTTTACATATTTTTATGAGCAAATATAATATTTAATTTATAAATTTTTTATAAAATTAAAATAATATTTATAATCAACATACCAAAATTATGTTATAGTAACATTTTTAGATTTTCTAGGAATATTTGATTTTTCAGTAAATAGTAAAAAGTGAAAATTTTTGTAAAACTATCACTTGTTTTCGACATAAGTAATTTTAATGCTTGATTATGTATTAATGTAACATAATTATGATTTTGATATGTTTAATCCACTTTATAAAATTTTAATGAATTTTATATTCTATTTTAGTACACGTTTGTTTTTTGGTTAAAAGGGTATTTTCTGAAAAGATTTTTAATGTGCATATGTTTCTCCATATTAATTAAATAAAATAATCCCTAATGGGAAATTTTTATATTATATGTATAAATTATCAGCCAATAAACATTACTTTATTTTCATAAAAGGATTATTATTTTACACATAGTTAATATAAAATCATCTCGTATAAGAAGAAATAGACTTCAAGAAAACCCATTATTTCATCACCCCTATGGATTTTGTTTTAAATTTAAATTTACCAATTTTATAATATTTATTAGAAAAATTAACTTAATATAATCTATAAATTGGGTATAAAAATATTGTGAACGTTAGAACATTTTCTCTTAAAAACCCCACTTTCTCATAACATTTGTGGGATTAATTTAAAATTTAAAATTTAAATTTTTGTGATCAAAATTTGATAAAAGGATTATTTATTTTGAGTAACATTTATTTATTTTATTTAATAATTTTAGAAATATTTTTTATCATATAGAATATTAAAAAATAGAAAAAAAATTATTTATCATGAATAATGTGAAAATATGTTTATCATGGTTTAATTGAAAATAATAAGCCTTAAAAATAACAAAAAAACATTTTCTAAATACCTTTTATGGAAATTTTTTGTGAGTATACATTGGATTTTCAATAATTGATCTTTATTGGAGATTTTTGACATAAAAAACATGGGTGGAATTCCTTCCTTCAAAAAAATTACATGTGTGCCAAAACCCTCACTGATAAAAGGTTACTGCTTCTCCTCTGTATTTCACACCCTATAATCCTTTTAGATTGGCCATATCTGGCTCAAATCACATAAAAAAGTCCTTAAAGTTGTTCTATAATCCTTATTTATGACATCAATCCATCCGAGGAAGGCTTTATGTGCAAACATAGGGAGGATTCTTGAAGAATATGTATCATTCATCAATGAGAATTTTATTTATTTCTTCCTCTACCGCCATGAATTAATATTTTACCATGTTGATAAAATATCTACTATATATTCTACATACTTAGATATTTTATAAAAAGTTAATTTCTTAAAACCATATCCACATATATCAAATGCGTTATGAAATCATCATTCATGCGTGTGGTGAACTTCCACTTCACGAACCAATGTCATTCATTTTTCCATTACAGCATCTCATGGTCTGACATAATTATAGATTTAATATTTATATATGATATTTATGATATTATAATTCTTATATAATTACTATATCACATTAACCTTCATTATTTCAATTTTATTAGAATGTGATAGCATCACTCATGTGTGTGGCAGACAACCGCCTTGTGATGTGATGTGATTCATTTACGCTTTACAATGAAGTTAATAAGGATGGAATTAATGATTATATGTGATATATAAGAAGTAAAATTGATTTTTAAAATAATAATATATAAATAAATTTTATTCAATTTAGTATATCCAGAAACTGAAAACTACTTCCATGCGTATGTATGGTCTGCCGTCTCTATGAAAAATGTATTTTATTTTCAATGACTATGTTTTATACATTACTATAAATATATTGTAACAACCTAGTAATTTCTTTTGAATTTTTGAATTCAATAATTTATGAAAAATAACATTTTAAAATTAATTTTATTAATTAAAAAGTCTTATATTTCAAATTTATAGCATTCAAATTTATTTCAAATTAATTTTTAAAACACAAAAACTATTTTACAGTATTTTTTATATAAAATATTATTTTAATATAAATATATGAATTTTATTATTTTCACAAAAAGATTAATATTTTTTAATAAATTATTTAATTAAATATTTTAAGAATAATATATATATATACTATTAATATTTATTTTTATGAGAAAAAATTATGTTATTAATATATCCACTATTAATATGACACCCTAATATTTTATGATACATTTCTTCACAAATAATTTGAATTCACTAGATATATTATATATACACATCACTAAGTCTCTATGAAACCACACATTTTATAGTTATAACATTTACTTTAAACTTAATTTTTCTGCTTCTATGTATTGAATTTCAAAAAATAGGCATAAAAAATTGTGTTCAATAAGATATAGAGACTGATAAAATCTACTAAATTTTCAGTGAATAGTAACATAACCCTTATGAATAGTAGCGTACCCATATTAACAGTAATTTTACCCTTATAAATACTGATGCTTCAGTATGAATAGTAACCTTACCCATGTCAGATTAAATAAAATTTAGGCACCTTATTAATGAGAGTAAATATTTTAAAAAATTAATAATGATATGTTGGTATTTTTATGAAAAAAAAATTTTTAATTAACTTTTCATAATTAATAAATTAATTTAAAAGATAATTTATTTTCATAAAATGTTTTTCATAAATCAATGTTTTTTTCTATGATATTGGGAAAATTTAATGGGTCCTTAATTAATTTTTCAAGGTATTTAATTAATTTTTCATGAAAATGGAGAGCTTAAAAAAATTAAATTTCTGATTTTTAGAATATTATTTACATAAATTGGACTTCATTTATAGACTCTAAATATCGAGAGATAGTCGTGGTGAATTTTTGGTATTTTTCTGAAATACATGAATTTTTGGTGAATAGTGAAATTTGATAATTTACAAAATATGTTAAATAGATGAATTTTTGCATTATTATTGAGAAATGGTTGATTTTAATTTCCATTGGTTCAAAAAAAACATTCAATTATTTCTTTTCTAGTCATAATAATCAATACTACTCATAGTCCTGAGCCAAAATAATAAAATAATGATTACAATAATGGAAAAAACCCTTCTCTCCTCTACTATAAATAGCACCCCTCTCCTATTCTTCCAATCACAACTCGCAAGATTTGAGTATTACCTATGATCATAAAAAATAATATAACACCCCATGATTTCATAGTAAGTTATTTTCTTTAATGTAATTCAATAGCTTGCGCTAGACGCAGCACTGGGTTCGAGCGCCCCACGACTTACCAAACTAGCCGTTCAAAAAGTAGTTATGAATAGTATCAACTGAATTTTTAATTTTATGTACTCTATATATTTTTAGAATCTGTATTATGTGTTTATAAGACATAATATAAGAAAAAATTCACTTTCTCATATAAAATAATTATTTATAAAAAAAATACAATTTTACCACCTTTTAATGGAAACCCCCTTTTAAAACCAATATTTGACACTTTTATATATATATTAAATTTAATGAAATTAAATTAATATATAGAATCAAGACATAAAAATTTATTTTGGAAAAATTTGTGGTACATTTCTGATAACATTCATATTTTGATGAATAGTGAAAAATACAATATTTTAATTGAAAACAACATTTTTAATTGAAATAATTTTTAGTGTTAAATTATGATTTTGAATGTTTTATAAGTATAATGAGATTTTATATTTATCATTTAATAAAATTTAGGTCATTATAAGTAATTTAACATTTAAATTTGACATAAACACAGGTCAATATTTTGATAGATTTTACTTCTTAAAAACCCGCCTTTTCATTTGGAAAACAAGAATTAATTTTAAATTAATTAAAGAAACTTATATGTTCTGAATTTGGTAAATTAGAATTTATTTTTGAATTTATAATATCAAAATTTTCTTACGGTGAATATTTGGTATTTTTCGGAAAACTTTTATTTTTTGATGAACGGTTAAAAACACTGCGTTATTGTTCAAAAACTGAATTTTCAATTAAATAATTATTTATTTTTTTTATTTAAGTCAATATAGATACATAATACCTATATTATTTCATTGTGATTCATTATAGTAATTTTTATAATAAAAATAGATGGATAAAAATTTATTGAACTTTTTACCGTCTTTTACCCACCTTCTAGGAGAATTTGCAAATTTTCATAAAACATAATTTTACCACTTTTGTGAGTTGAATTTCAAAAATATGAGGGAAAAATTTGACATCAGTATGTAAAATGTGGTTCAATAAGATTCAATAATTTTTGGTGAATAGTAACTTTTGACTTTTAGTTACCACAGTTAAAAGTAAATTGGGTAATTAAAGGTAAAAATGATATTATAATTACCATAACACATGTCCTAATTATATTGGATAAGTATAATTTGAACAAAAACAAAAATGTGAATAAAATATGATTCTTTTGGTCCACTTGGATTAGATTAGTGCATTTATAATTATTTTATTTAATGAGTTAAAAGTGTTAAATTCAATGTTTAATAACTAAACCATTTTTAATATAGGGTTATACATAAGATATATTCGACTATAAATATTTATTAGAAAGCTAAAAATATTTCCTACTTAATTGTATTTTGTTTATAATTTTTAGAAATTAAATATTTAAATTCATTTATGACACAATTATGATGGAGTAATTACCTTATTATTGAATGATTAAAATAATTGAAATTATAAATATCCAAAGAAATGAAATTTGAGGCTTTTTATGAATTAAACTAATTTTATAAGTTAATATGACATGTTAGGGTTGATTAAATAATTTTTATTCGAAGTAATCATGCTGTTATGATTTTCCCAAAAACCAAATAATAAATAATGTCAAAATTGACATAAATCAGTTTTTAAAACAAATACAACATCATTGGTTGATATAATATTCCTAAAAATATAAGGATCCGAAAAAGGGCATAAATAATATTATATATGCCATTAATGAACCACTTGAGGTTCTCTTGGAGGTTTAGAGTATGTTAATTAACCATATAGTGTAAGAATACAAGAAGACAGGGTAAAAGTTAAACTATTTAACTAATAGTTAAATCTAAAAGATAAGTTTAATATGGTGACCTAAACTTGTCAAATAACTATTGGTTGAGATGATTTCGACCCATAACCACATTATCTTTGAAATAAATCAACTTGGAACTATAAGAAACTAAAAATGATTTATACCGAAATAATAACTACATTACCTCCTACATAATGTGATGTTATTATAAATATTAAGTTATTTTCTTCTTCCACTTCCTCTTTCATTGATGTTTTTATACCGAAATAATAACTACATTACCTCCTACATAATTTGATGTTATTATAAATATTCTACAACTATATTTGTTATTCTACCCAAACTTTAAATGACAATGTCACCATACGTGTGTACGTACGGCTTACCGTCTCAACATCGTGGTGTAGTTTGTTATTCAAAAACATCGTAATTTGTATGGGTATGATAATGAGTATAACTGATTTAAATAATAAATATAACATGTTAATGATTCTAAATATTTGATATACCATCCAATTATATACTATTTCACCATCAAAAGAATGATATTGTCACTCGTGCGTACATACGGATTATCGTCTCCACGAACATGATTAGATTCATTCCCCATCGTAATCATTGAAGAATAATTTTCATTTTATGATAAAAAATAATTTTTTAGAACTTAATATAATTCTGGATATGAATCAAATACATCCTATACATAACAAAAATTACTTACATAACAAAACATATGGAAGAAAATAATCAGTTAACAAATAGAACAATGATACTACTGAAATATCATTAACAAAGAAATTTTAGAAGATCATATATGATATCAAATTTATGTATTTGGTTCATTTATAATTTAATAACAACAATTTCATGATTATACCGGAGGTAACCTACCCTATACTAAGGAAAAGTATAAGGTAAAGGGTTTGTTATCTCACTTTTAATTCCATAAGATTTCTATTATTCACCACTTATTTATTTCATGTGGTGTACTATGTACTGCCATTTTATATATATTATCATAATTCAATTTATATTCACGGTAATCTGTAAGTTATTTAGTGTTTATTAGATTTTGGTCTTATGACTCGATTGATTACAACGTGGTAAAGGGGTTTTTATCTCACTTTTATTCCCACGAGATTCATGCTATATTTTACAATATTACCTTCTGTGTGGTGTATATACTACCCATGATTGTATTATTTGTGTAATATATATTAATTTATGGTTATTTCCATCATCATTTTATGATCTTTATTTTATTTGGTGTATGATTAATAATTAATTTGGTGTATGATTCGTAAGTTACAAAATCAGTAAGGGAATTTCAAATTTCAATTTCCACTCATTCGATTTTATGAAAACTTCATTGATTATTTTACTCCAAGATTATGTGTGAAAACACTATTTATTTACTTATGTAGTAATTTCCACTCCTCATGGCATGGATATACATTTGATACACATAATCAATCCATTGATAAATTATCAAGTCATTGATATGATCTTGATAAGAGTAATTTTAACTCAATTTCTATTCATTGAGTTAATAATCCAAGTCATTGGTGTTGTTTTTTCAAAAAAACGTGTTAATATCCTCTGATTAATTTACACTAAGTATACAATCATATTTAGTGTATTTATATTTTTCACAAATAATTATTTCAATGATTTATCCTTAACATAAAGATACAGTCTTTATAAGGAAATTCATCTCAACATACATTCCATTGAAACTTCCTTTTTATTATGTGCCAATTCACTTTTATTTGGTTTATATACTATAATTTGACATAGTATATCATGAATCCATTTATCGTCATGCTATTATAAATGTTTCATTACCTCAATTATTTGTATTCATGAACTCTCATTTGGTTATGAACTCTAACTAAAATATCATTTTAAATGTCTTAATAATTTATTCCTATAAATCTTTATCATTAATGTACATGATTTAAAAATGGATTTATGGATTTATTTATATGGACATTAATGTTTTAAAATTACAAATCCTTTTAAATGTTTCAATTTGGTATGGGACACTTTGATTCAAAAATCTATTTTAAAGGACATCATTGATAAATAGTGCGACACTTAAATATTTTCAAGAAAAAGGGGATATTTCTCTCAAATAGTTTCAATGACTATTTTCATCTATGTCAATATCCTTTAGTGTATATTATTCTTGATTGAGGTTGATTTATCATAATATAATCATCCATATTGTATTGAATGAGTAATGTTTGACTGTGGATGTTCTATTTTTATGCCATTTATGGTTTGTGGTTAAAATATTGACATTTCATATGCCTGTTTTATTTTGGATGTTTAGATTATGTTCCATCATTTCATATGAGGAATGCATTGGACTTAGTAAGTGATGGGTGGAGCCTGCTATTTCTCCATGATGCATCGGTAGGTCTCATGATACAAACTAGTGTATTGGCACACGGCCTTGACTAAATCTTATTTGTAGTCTTGGCATGAGGCCTTGACTATGTGGTTATGATATCCGACATTATGCATTCCATCATTATGAAATTGGCTATTGATATTACATGTGATTATTTGACTATTATAATATCCATGTGAATAAGTAAATGACATTATTTGATATATCTTTTCCATATTATGCGGAATTTTAAGTTTAAAGGGCTTATGTTTCAGTCTTATATATTTCCTTAAATGTTTATTCTTATTTATGATTGTTTCCAATATATTGTTATCATTACTGATAATCTAAGATCACCCTTAATTATTTTTTATTTTTTCCAGGATGCAAATAAGTATATTATAATTATCCTAAAGGAATAGGCTAAGGGATATAAATGTGTTCAAAGGGGACACAATGTCTTTATTTCATGAGGTAATTTAAAATTTATGTATCTATCTAGTACTTCCAAGGATACAAAACAGATCAACCATTCAGGACATGATTCCTTCTATCATGCCAATGTTATGTAAAAATTCACTAATTCAGGGTATCTATGGTCGAGTGTTATAGTTGGTATCAGAGGAAGTTTAGTACAAACCATAGAAGCTAAATTTTGAAAAACAATAATGACACTAGTGCAGAAAACGTTTTTTACGTCGGTTATTTTTCATTTTTTCGTCGGTTTCTAGCCGACGTTAATACGTGCGACGTTATAAATAAGGTTTTTGACGTCAGTTATTTAAAAACCGACGTCAAAAACATAAAATCACGAGTTTTATCACGTCGGTTATTTTAGAACCGACGTGATAAAGAAAATGGGAAGGGTTTATCACGTCGGTTATTTAACAACTGACGTGATAAAAGGCCTGAAAAATAGTTTATCACATCGGTTATTAAACAACTGACGTGATAAACAGGGGCGAGGGGGGTTTATCACGTCGGTTCATATAGAATCGACGTGATAAACTGGGGTGAGCGTGGTTTATCACGTCGGTTCATATAAAACTGACATGAAAAACTGGGGAAGGGGGGTTTATCACGTCGGTTATTCAATAACCGACGTGATAAACCATTTCCCAGACCATTTATCATGTCGGTTATTCAATAACCGACGTGATAAACCATTCTCCAGGACATTTATCATGTCGTTTATTAAATAACCGACGTGATAAACCATTCTCTAGGCCTTTTATCACGTTGGTTATTTAATAACGGACGAGATAAACCATTCTCCAGGCCTTTTATCACGTCGGTTATTAAATAACCAACATGATAAACTATTTTCCAGGAATTTTATCATGTCGGTTATTAAATAACGGATGTGATAAACTATTTTCCAGGCATTTTATAAGGTTGGTTATTTAATAACCGACGTGATAAACCCAATATTTTTTTTAAACAGAATGCAGTCATCTTCTCTCCACCATAATCAACAAGAAAACAAATCAAGAAATCGTACCACAAAAACAGAAGTAGATCAAAATTAAGCATGTACATAGATAACATATAAAACATACCCCCTAGACAGCCCCACCCTCATTTATACCCCATGGACAGCCCTCCTCCACCCCGTTGGAGCCCTCACCCTCATGTATACCCCCTGGACAGCCCTCCCCCACCCCATTGGAGCTCCCACCCTCATGTATACCCCTTGGACAACCCTCCCCCACCCCATTGGATCCCCCACCACACTCCTGGACTTCCCTGACCCCCGGACACCCCCAAACACCCCTCAACAACCCCCCACCTGCCTGAACAGCACCCCCTCACCCCACTTGACAGCCCCCACCACTCCCCAGGACATCCCCAAACACCCCTGGACAACCCCCCCCCCACCCCTGGAAAGCACTCCCACACCCCTGGACCGCCTTCCCACACCCCTGGATATCCCTGCCACCCCCCAGGACTGACCCCCCACCTCACCAGACAGCCCTCCCAGACCGCTGGATACCCCCAACCCCACTAAACACACCCCCACACCCTTGGAAACCCTCCCCCACAGTCCCAAATCCATACCATAAAAACCATCAAAAGTAGACCAAAATAAGAAGTAGAGAAAAATTAAACATTCACTTATATAACATTCAAAACATACACTGTCAGCTTCAAAAAAAACTAAATCCAACCTAAACAACTACCAAATACACAATTAAAATGACAATATTCAAAATTACATTTTACATTACAAACAACTAAAATTCAATCAAACCTGTAAAATAATTTGACCACTCCACTTGTACGTGTTTGATGTCTTCATCAGTATAGGGTTGAGGGTCATCAAAAGCTACAAATGAAAAAGAAGATAGTTAACATGTATAATGAATAAATCAAATTGAAATATTATGGAAAAGTTTAAGAGGAAATTGTACCAGGTCAAAATTCACAATTGTCCCAATTTTAATTATTTCATACATAAATCTTAACATATAATATCCGAATTCAATGATGCCTTTTTGTTCATGACAATTCTGTTTGAATAAGTGTAAATTCAATATATTATTTTTATGTAATAAATCAAAAAGTACAAATTATAAATGGAAATTTACCTTCGCATTTACAAATATGATCTTTGTATTTCTTTTCTTTGTGTTTTTTCGAAAGTAAACCCATGCACTGTTAGAAAATAATATGAATGGGGTAAATTTAAAATTCATTATAATATATAAAACTATTGAGAAATTGAAACTTACTTTTCCAATATATTCTTAAAACTTTCCCGCACATCACCATGAACAGAGCATATCCAATAAAGAGCTTTCTCCCTTGGGAAAAAAATCCCTAGCATCCAATGATCACTGATAAAAGGAAATTTAATGTTAGTGATTTTTTATGTTAAAAGTTAATTAACTGTTTGAGAGAAATGTGTTTGATACCTCTCACAAAAAGGCATCATCCAACATTATGTGATTATATTCTTTTCAAATATTTCATCAATATAAACCATTCTTTGTTCCTCATTCAATGCACATGCTTCAGGGGAAATCAATTGCGGGTCCATGAATCCATATATTTATGTCAGCTCATTCCTATCACAAATTTTGTAAAGATACCTAATACAAAACATACATAAGTATACATTTTTAATAAATATAACGCAGGGAAAAGGTGTTAAGACTTACATGGAAACAATTTTCACCACATTGATGCCCAACTTATCTCCAGTAACAAGCTCCATGATATCAGTTTTTGTAATCCCCACACTTATTTCACATCCACAAACATAAGATTCCATTGGAAACTCATAAAAACCCAACAACAAATGTGAATATCTTGATAATCTGTCAAGACCACTGGAATCTGTATCTGATGTCATAGCATGTTGTCTATACAGTATTTATTTAGCTTTGAAGTATTCCTGTAAAAAAATTGAAAAATATAGTAGTTTTCAAATGATAAAACAAATTTAATAAAAAATAAAATAAAAGATATAACATTCATACCTCTATGGTAATGAGTCGAAGAAGTCTAGATGGCCAAACTAAAAAATGGCCGATACTCTGTCCAACTGTCACCACCTCATCTGTAGGTATTGGTACCCTAGCTGATCTATCAATAATATCCTGTAAAGTGACCCTCTGATTCTCTACCTCTAATTGTTGATGATGAACTGTATCTCCTATGCAATATATCAACTCGTATGCTATTATATGATGTTGAGAATCATCAACATACAACTCGCAATATGTAGGAAGTTGCGGCGTAGGCGTAGGAGAAAAAATGGGGTCTACAGGCTGAGGTGGGGGAGTGGGAGCTACTGGCAGAGGTGGAGGATAAATAATGGGGTCTTTAGGGGGAGGTGGAGGAGTGGGAGCTGCAGTCTGAAATTGTCTTTGCATTTCTGCAAACATAGACTACACCGACTCTATAATCTTTTCCTCCATCGTCGCATTAATATTTTGAACTTTAGCCTCCAAGTATTCTATTTATTTTATAAACCCCCTCAATGTTAGAAGTTAAAGAACGTGGAAACACTTTTCTTACCAATACACCTGCCAGATATCCTCTTACACGACCAGGATGTTCGGGCCTTCCCAATGCTTCAAATAAAATATCTTCCCTCCCAGTAGCTATAAATGTCCCCTTTGAACTCTGCTCCTCAAGAGAGTCCTGTATTAATTAATTGAACATTTCTGTAATGACTGAAACTTATATGAAGAAAAAAGTTAACTTAAATAAATTAAATAGATATCTTACAATCCTCTCAGCTACGATTCTCGATTCTTCCGAAAGATATTTCCCTTTTTTCCCTTCCGAGATCTCTTCTATTTTTCATGTCTAGATGGAGGGGATGGAGGGGCCACCTCTCCAGAGCTTGAAGACTCAACTCGTATTTGTTGAAATTTTTCCGCCATCATTTGTTCTTCCAATAATGAATACCCTCCCCGAGATAAATTATGAGGGTATACATTTTTAGATTGTTTCTCCTGATGAGCATTCCTTGTTTGCTGTCATTTAAGAATAATAAATCATTAACAAAACATTAATAAAATCATTTATATAAGAAAGTTTATAAAAGTTTACATTGCCCTTACTAGAAATGACTCTTTTTTTCTACTTTCAATAAACTCTCTCCATGTGTCTTCATCTATAAAAGGATATATACGACATGGATTATCGTGGCTCCTATGACCATAAATGAAATCAGATGAGAGGGTTGATTTGAAATCCCTCCATCTCCTAGCAGCCAACGATAATCATTTCTTCCTGACTCCTCCAGTTTCAGGAATATCAAATGTCATCTTATAAAGAAGAGGTTAAAAATATTATATATACTAGAAACATTAAAAGAATGGTCAAACAATGACAAAAGATCTTACCAAAATCGTCTCCCACAACTGAGAGATAATCTCTTTATCCACACCTCTCCAATCATCATACAGAATGCTTACTTTGGTCTTTGCCTAAGTTGCAACAAAACTCTTAAAATCATTGGCATTCAGACCTCTTGGAATATCATCATCATCAAACTCAACGACTATTCTATGATCCTGCGTGTGGGCAAGTGATAATTTTGGTAAACGTGTGCACCCACGTTTACCAACCTTTGAACTCTTTGTTATAATAGGATCATGTGAATGTTCATCCCCAGAGGTATGACCAACAATATGCTACTCTCCAAAATCATGTGGTTGATCATCTGAATGATCTGTCATTATCCTTCAAATCAAAAAAACAAATGCCAGTTCACAAATATACAAATTCAAATATTTTAATACTACGGTAATCAGAAAATAGAAAAGTGTACTAAGTTACATAATAGTAAACATTGGTAATATGGTAAGCATGTTAAACAATGGTAAAGATGGCAAAGATGGTCAAGATGGTCATGATGGTAAAAATGGTAAAAATGGTAAACCTGGTAAACATTGTAAACATGGTAAAGTAATTGTCAGTGAACAAAAATAAGCATTTTAAAAGTCATGTAATGGTTATAAACATGATAAAGTAAACTAAAAAAACTTAAAACAAACAAAAACATATACTTATTTTATTTTAAAACATGTTTTAATAAATAAAAATCTTACAATATCTAACATTTATGGAAAATATAAATGTAAACAAGAAATAAACATATATTACCTGTAATTTTAGGAATGTACAAATGGATTTTTTTCCCAAATACCTTCGTCGTGATCGTTCCTTATGGCACAAACTATGTCTTCAACATGATCATCATTATGTTCTGTTAATATTTCCATAGAAGTAGGGATCTCACATAAATCAGCATATTCATCAAGTTCATCCTCACCAACATATTGTTTTTTCCCTTGTAAAACAATAGCCCACTACATATCTGATTGATCTACTACATAGAAAATTTGTTTTGCATGTGTTGCCATTATAAAAGAATCAGTTGTGTCTTCCAATCTATTCAGATTAACCAGTGTCATTCCAAATTCATCGTGTCTGACACTGTTGTTACCGTTAAACCATTTACAGTTAAAAATGGGAACTTTAATTTTAAAGTATTCAACCTCCCATATGTCTTCAATCACTCCATAATATGCACTTGATGCAGAAATTGGGTTTCTGTCCTTAGCACTCGAAAAATGCATTGCTTCTGCAAACACCAATACACCACTATTCTGAACTACACTTCTATTGTCCGGAGGTTTTGTATGAAATGTATAACCATTAATGTCATAACCGGACCATGTTATCACATTTAAACATGGACCACTCACTGTCCATTTTAATGTCTCTGATACATCTGATCTACCAAGCAAAGTCTTTTTAATCCATGACAAAAATGTTTTTTTGTGCTCATTCAAAATCCACATTTCTTTCTTCTTTGGATGACATTGTTTCAACTCATTAATATGCAAGGTGATATACGGTTGAGTATCAGCTATGTTATTCAAGATGTATGATTCTAACTTCTTCATCTGTTCAGCTGACAATGATTTTACTTTCAAGCCGCGAATCCCTTTTCCCTCATTATTAACTCGTTCATGGCGAGATGGAGGCAAACCTATGTGTTGCGCTGCAGCCAAATAGCTCATACAAAACTCTGCTACCTCTTCAGAAATATACTTTTCAATAATGGAGGCTTTAGGTCGATATAGATTTTTAACATACCCCTTTAATATTTTCATATACATTTCAAAAGGATACATCCAACGAAGATATACAGGTCCATAAAGCTTTATTTCTTGAACCAGATGAATCATTAAATGCACCATTATTTTAAAAAAAGTTGGAGGAAAATACATTTCCAATTGACAAAGTATAAAAATTGCATCATTTTCCAAAATGTTCAAAGCATTCACATCAATCTCCTTGTTACAAATTGAATTGAAAAAATAACACAACTTCATTATAATCTTTCTGACACGAATGGGAAGTATTCCACGCAATGCAACTGGTATAATTTGTTGCATCATGACGTGAAAATCATGTGATTTCATACCTATCAACTTCAAGTCCTTCAATGAGACAAAAATTTTTACCTTAGAAGAATAACCTTGAGGCACTTTGGTATCATGAAGACACTGACAGAAGCTAATTTTCTCCCTCTTCGATAATGTATGACAAGCCGGGGGAAGAAGTGTTCGTCTTCCTTTAGGAGTGGGAGCTAACTCCAAACGTATTCCCATTGATAGTAAGTCTAATCATGAATTCAACCAATCTTTAGTCTTTCCTTTAATATCTAACAATGTTCCAATCAAAGAATCACAGATATTCTTCTCCACATGCATGACATCAATATTATGTTTAACTTCATGATACCTACAATATGGTAGCTCAAAAAAATTGACATTTTCTTCCAAATATGTCTATCATTACCAGATTTCTGTGTCTTTCCCAATGTCACGTCAAGGTTTTTCACCCTCTCAAAATACAGATCAGGGGATAAAGGATTTGGAGCAGTATCAAATTCTTGTGAGGCATTGAATGGATTTTTTAGTCTTCTATAAGGGTGTTCCATAGGAAAAAACTTTCGATGACCCATGTACATTGTTTTCCTCCCATGATGCAATTGACAATAAGACGTCTGTTGTTTGCAAATTAGACATGCTTTATTCCCTTTAACACTGTATCCAGACAAATTTCCATACGCTGGGAAGTCATTTATAGTGAATAGAATCATTGCATGCAGTTGAAAATATTCTATTTTATAAGAATCATACACCCTAATACCATCAGCCCATAAGAGTTTCAAATCATCAATCAACGGTGACAAGTAAACATCAATATCATTACAGGGTTTCTTTGGACAAGAGATCATTGTACTCAACATGACATATTTGCGCTTCATATAAACATCAGGAGAGAGGTTGTAAATTACCAATAAAACAGGCCACGAAATATGTGTGCTACTGAGTGTTCGGTATGGATTCATTCCATCTGTGCACAAACCTATTCTGAGATTTCTAATTTCATTTCCAAATGTAGAATACAGCGCATCAATTTTCTTCCATTTTGGAAAATCAGCTGGATGACGTATTTTTCCATCACATAATCTCTCTTCAGCATGTCATATTAACCTTTTTGCATCATGTGGATTAGAAAATAAACGTTTGAAATGATTAATTATAGGAAGATACCAAAATACCTTTGAAGGGAGCTTTGTACTCACTACATCAGCCTGTGATTTATCTTTCACCTTATACCGTGATGTCCCACATTTAGGACACTTTGAAAGAAATTAATATTCCTTCCTATATATAATGCAGTCATTCGGATAGACATTAATTTTCTTGTATCCCAATCCCATCAGGCATAATATTTTCTTGGATTTTTAATGTGAATCTGGAAGATCGTTATCTTTTGGAAGAATGTCTTTCATCAACTGTAGCAGCTCTGTAAAACTTCTGTCACTCCATCCATGCTTCGCCTTTAGGATAATCAATCATAACACCGCTAAAAAAAAGTAAAATCTATACATCCAGGATATAATGGTTTTTCAGCATCACCATATAGACGCACAACTATCGGTTATATCTCAATTTGTTCTGCTACAATATCGCGAATCATTTCTTCAATTAAATCGGAGTTACCATCTTCTGAATCATCATCATCAGTGACATTCCGTCCAGTTTCACCATGCCAAATCCAAGGGCTGTAACTCGGATTAAAACCATGACAAATCAGATGATCTTTTATGTCTCTACTTTTCAACTTCTTCATATTCAAACATTTCAGGCATGGACAGAAAAAAATGTCACTACTGGGAACATTTCGTTTTGAAAATTCCAAAAAGGCATCAACACCTTCCTCAAATTCATTGCTCATTCGATGTTCCGTAATCCAACGTCGACTCATTATTACCTATAACAAATATCAACAAAAAATATATATTTTTAAGATAAGACAAATATATTTTTATATGAAAAAAATAATAATTTGAATGTAAAACAATTTAAAATATAAAACAAATCTATAGGTATTTAAAAAAATATGCTTGAATATTATTTTTAAAACAAAATATAGTTAGATAAAATAGTTTTAAATTTCATTGAATCAAAGAAAACCATGACGACTACATAGTTTAACATTGATTGCGGTTTTGATGTTTTAATATATTAGATAAACTACCTTTTTAATATGTTATTAATGGTTTCTGTAGACCCTAAATCCATTTGGTAAATATTTTCACACAATTATAAAAATCAATGGAAGTGTTTTTGGGAGGAATAAGTTCAATCATTTGATTTTTATGTCTTATATTCTATAACAAAAGGAAATGTGGATACCAAAGCCCTTACTTTGGTTTTTTATTCTCAAAGGGTTTGTGATAAAAAAGAAGAGTATAAGTTGATGTATATGATAAATAAAATAAAACTATATTTTATTTATGGTTATGATAGAATGAATTCATACCATATCATTTAGGATCTACTCCCACCAAAAGTAACCCTCCTCGGTTTGAAATGAACAAATTTAGATAATTATGCATGAATTCATACATGTATTGTTGTACATAAACCAAAAAGAATATTATTAGTACTAAAAGTAAAACTAGGAAGAAACAATAAACTCTATATACTCATGAAAGCTACTCCACAACACTTTCATGATACTAACATCTATAAAAAACTACAAATTTCTTTTAAAAACCAAAAAAATTGTTTATGTTTATGTATGGTGGGCATAACATGTATACATAGTAAGATCCTCCCTAAAACATCTCATGAAAATGTTGAGGAAGCACACTAAATCCATATAAAAAAAGGAATCTAAATCATCACCTAAACAAGGAAAAATAGTTTCATATACTCACTATGGATCACTCACAAAATAATTCATATAAATAAACCTTTTCGTATAAAAAATTATACATATATATATATATATTAAAATTAAGGTTCTGGGGTACCACTTCTCCACTAGTTTTTCTCTCACACCACAATGCGCTAATCCACAACACTTCCATGATACTAACATCTATAAAAAACTACAAATTGCTTTTAAAAACCAAAAAAATTGTTCATATTTATGTATGGTGGGCATAACATGTATACATAGTAAGATCCTCCCTAAAACATCTCATGAAAATGTTGAGGAAGCACACTAAAGCCATATGAAAAAAGGAATCTAAATCATCACCTAAACAAGGAATAATAGTTTCATATACTCAATATGGATCACTCACAAAATAATTCATATAAATAAACCTTTTCATATAAAAAATTATATATATATATATATATTAAAATTAAGGTTCTCGGATACCACTTCTCCACTAGTTTTCCTCTCACACCCCAATGCTAATGTCATGGTCTCACCCCGCCCATAAATCCTCCTAAACCATGTGAAATTGTATCACTTCCATCAATGAATCATATGTATCTTAGATTATATCATCACCATCTTATAAAAATAGTAATGAGGTGAATACTTGGAAACCACTACATCTTGTTTACATTAAATGTACAAAAATCGCAAAACATAATTATAGAATATCTGTGAAAAAAAACGAACGAAATAAATTCGTGGGGCTTACTTGAATGTTGAGAGTTGAGATGATAGATCCGAGAGGAGTGAAGAAGATAAACAATGAATCCAAAATGAGTTTAACGCAGGTCAATCGACGAGCCGATTAGGGTTTACCACGCGAGAGAGACAAGCCAGCAGACTGTCAATCGAAAAATCGAAAATGACAGTCCATGGGGCTTTAATTTCTTTAAAAGTTTTATAATGTCAGTTATATAATAACCGACGTTATAAACTATTTTTTAAATTTATAACATCGGTTATTTTAAAACCGACGTAAAAAAGCTCCTGCGCTTTGGTTTTTTACGTCGGTTATTTTATAACCGACGTAAACCCCCCCCCACCCCCTGTGCTTTTGTTTTTTACGTCAGTTATAAGATAACCGACGTAAAAACAGAACATGCGCGATTTGTAATGTTGGTCAGTAAAATAACCGACGTTAAAAATCTACTCACCGCATTTTTACGTCGGTTATATATAACCGACGTAAAAAATGGTGACTTAAAAAACTTTTTCTGCACTAGTGTGATTAGAAAACACTACCATAAGATAGACATTAAATATTTGTATATAATAACATCCAAAAATTTTGGTAATATAAATATTATATCGGTTTTCCAAAAAATAAATCCTTGTCTGGACACAAGCAGGTAGAGACGGCTCTCGCACAGATGTACCTTGTAGTGAAAACTCCGACCAGGAGTTTCAAGCATGACCCGAGGTATCCTAGTACACAACAATGGGCTTTTCTGCACTCTTGGTTGAAAACATCCCGAGGTAAATGCTTAGGATAATTCACATTTTCATTACAAACCGATTTGATGGATTTTAATATAATATGAGAATAAATAACCTTGGTAAATCCAAAGGTGTTTTATTTTGAAATGGAATGTTGATAGGTGTAAAAAATATCGTGTTCAAGAAGAATTAGTTTTCCAAAAATATGATCAACAACATATATATTAACCAACACCCGGACTCCAAAAAGAAGACAAAGGCGGTGAATGATAAGAGCTCCAGTAGTGGAGACCAAGGAGAAAAGAAATATCAATTTCCATCAAGTAGGGATTGTGGGAGGAGACACCTAGGAAAGTGTCTCAATGGAACAAAGAAATGATTTATTTATGGGAAAGAAGGACATAAAATAAATAATTTCTGAGAATAAATTATGAGTACCATGGATGAAAATAAAAATGATCCGAATAATCTTATTTACCATCATTTTCCGTAAATGTAGGGGACCTGGGAATTACCCAAGTGAATGCCCTATTCTATAAGATAACCTACTGGTCAAGGATGAACCTTTGTGGAAATAAATGGATGGAGAAATGTGTACAAGTATTATTGCTCTCTGTTAATGGGATTACTTTATAAGATTTTTCTCTAGTATTTTTAACCTTGTATATTTTTACGTGAAATTTCAATTTTAATAATAATTATCTTTTCTATTGTTGATATAGTTATAAATAACCATTTGGGTTTATATGATCCTCTAATTTGAGGTAATTACATGTTATTATATTTTGTAATGAAAATGTGAGGTATGAGATAACATTTGTGGTGAAATTTTGTTATAGTTGTTTTGAGGAATTTATCTCATATTGTGAATGATAAAAAATATAGTTTTTTTAGAAAGGAAAACACGCAGAATGTGTGACAACCCATCGCGTCTGACAAAGTTGTGGTAATCGAACCCCCTACCAGAGTGCGATTGGGATTTATCACCTACAACTGAACTAAGTGAAGTCCCTAGTTAGTGTGACTAATTATTTTTAGTTAAATGATTTTTTTGATCAATAATAAGTTGATTTGGGATCTTATATCTTATCAAATTGATATCCTTAGTATAGGAAAATTATTTGATGATTATGTGATAAATGTTATTTTGAAAGATGTTCGCTCTGTTGGGAACACTATATGCCTAAAAAAATAGAATTTTATGGGATTTCATTTTAGGGGTAATGGTGGATTGTTTATCTATGTTTTTATTGTATATTTATAGTGATTTGGGTTATTGATGGAAATAATTTACCTATCATAGAGATTATTTGATTTGGTTAATTAATTATAAGGTTGTGACTTTAAGAGTAGTCGATGTTATTTGGAGATAAAATTTAATGTGGAAGACTACGTAATCAAATTATTATATGTTTTGGGTTTCAATATTAGTTTAGATTATATTAAAGGATTTTAAGGACACATCTTTATTAAATGGTATTTATTGAAATTTGGGTATTGTTGGTTTAATTTTAGAAATTAAGATTAGTATATACTATTCTAAAAGAATATCCTTTTTTGGGATCATCTGATCTTGTACTAACCATTTTTGTTTTTTTTAATCTCTAAATTCAAGGGAAATATATAGTTTATCCTTTGTGGATAATGTGATTTTATAGAAGTTTATTCTAGCGCTTTAGGTGTGACCAAGTCATCTTGAATAGTCATTGTTTTAAAAAAGATGAGTTATTGGTATAAATTTATTAAAGGATGAAGCTCTACTTAAAAAGAATGTTTATCTCTTTATGTTGTTGGTCAATCTCATAAATAAATTCCTAAAATTTATGAAATGAAACTTAAAACGAAAAATTTTGTGTGTTTACTTTTCCAACTGGGAAACTAATGACCACTTATCCCATCACAATTTTGTGGTTTTCTTGTTGTTAACTTTATACTAATCATGTTTTCTATCACTCTCTATCCGAACATGACACTTAGTTTAACTTCCATATCCATGTTTTCATACATGGAATCTTAGTGTGGGTTATCTCGGGTGACCTTTGTACTTATCTTTTTTCTTTGAAAGTGATAGTTTTATTGACTCTTTTTCTGATGTGGGACATTCAATTAAGATCCCAATCCCAATTTTAAAATTGTGAGAACGCAAATTCCAAAAGGGGTGAGTAATGTAACAGACCATTATTTCATAGTAAGTTATTTTCTTTAATGTAATTCAATAGGTTGCTCTACACAAAACACCGAGTTTGAGCGCACCACGACTTACCAAACTAGTCGTTCAAAAAGAAGTTATCAATAGTATTAACTGAATTTTTTATTTTATATACTTCATATAATTTTAGAATCCATATTATTTGTTTCTAAGACAAAATTTAAAAACAAATTCATTTTTCAGATAAAAGGAGCATTTTTCAAAAAATAAAATTTTACCACATTTTAATGGAAAACCCTTTTTAAAAAAATTATTTGACGCTTTTATATATTCGATTTATGGAAATTAAATTCTTTTTTAGAATCCGGATATAATAATTAATTTTGGATAAATGTTTGGTACTTTTATGATAACATTCATAATTTGATGAATAGTGAAAGAAATACTAAAATTTAATTGAAAACATCATTTCTAATCAAAATAATTTGTAGTGTTAAATTATGCATTTGAATGAATTGGAAGTATAATCAGATTATATTTTTATCATTTAATACAATTTATGTCATTATATGTAATTTCACATTTAAATTTGACATATACACATGTCAATCTCTTGATAGTTTTTAAATCTTAAAAACACGAATTTTGCTTTTGACAACGAGATTTAAATTTAAATTAATTAATTATAATTATATGTTTTGAATATATTAAAATAGAATTCATTTTTTAATATGGAATATCAAAATTTTCTTTGGATGAATTTTTAAAATTTTTCTGAAAACATTCAACTTTTTATGAATAGTGAAAAACACTGCGTTATTGTTTAGTAAAAGACTTTTTATTTAAATAATTATTTATTTTTTTTATCTAAGTCAATATAGATACATAATACCTATATTAGTTCAATGTGATTCATTGGATTCATTTTTATTATAAAATTAGATGTATAAAATTTTATTGAACTTTTTATCATCTTTTACCCACCTTCTTGGAGCATTTTCAAATTTTCATAAAATCTAATTTTACCACTTATATGAGTTAAATTTCAAAAATCTGAGAGACACAGTTGACATCGGTATGTAAATTTTTGTTTAATAAGATGAAAATAATTTTTGGTGAATAGTAACTTTTAACTTTTATTTACCATAGTTAAAATTAAATTGGGTAATTAAAGTAAAAAAATATATTATAATTACCCTAACACATGTCTTAATTCTGTTGGATAAGTATAATTCGACCCGAAACAACCTTATGTTTGTAATACGATCCTTTTTGTCCACTTCGATTAGATTAGGATATTTATTATTATTTTATTTAAAGAAGAGTTAAATGTGTTAAATTCAAAGTTTAATAACTAAAATATTTTTATTATAATGTTATACATAAGATATATTAGGATATAAATATTAATTAGAAATATAAAAATATTTTCTATATAATGGTATATTATTTATAATTTTTATAAATTAAATAATTAAATTTATTTGTGACACAATGAGGATGCAGTAATTACCTTATTAATCAAATATTAAACTAATTGATATTATAAATATCCAAAATAAATTTAATTTGACAAATTTGATGAATTAAACTTATTTTTTAGGTCAATATGACATGTTATGGTTGAATACACAATTTTTGTCAAAGTAATCATGATTTTATGATTTTCACATAAACCAAATACTAAATAATGTCAAAATAGACATAAATGAGTTTTTAAAACAAATACTATATTATTGGTTGATATATTATTCCAAAAAATCAGAGGTTCTGAAAAAGGGATTAAATAATATTATATATGTCATTAATGAACAACTTGAGTTTCTCTTGTGAGTTTACAGAAATATTATTAACTATATAATGTAATAATACAAGAAGACAATTAAATTTAAACTATTTAACTAATAGTTCAATCTATATGATAAGGTTAATATGGTGACCAAAACTTGTCAAAACCCAATTGGTTGGAAGTATTTCAACCCTTACCCACCTTATCTTATAAGTAAATCTATTTGGATCCATTATAAACCGAAATGACTAATAATAATATAATATTTCAAGGTTTTCCTAAAGTCACCCTCACCTCTCTTATAAAAGGGTACTTTCCATTTTCTCAAAATCATACCTCCAAAGCCATTTGGCTCAGCCAACCCCTGCCAAGATATCCTACCAAAATCACTCATTCAACCTAGAGTTCATAAACTGATTATAATGCCAACCTAAAGATCCCTTTTGATCAATTCAAAAGGAAACACCAGAAGAAGAGGTAATAATTTCACCACACTCTTTCAAGTTCTTTTCTTCTTCCACTTACTCTTTCTTTGATGTTTCCATACCAAAATAATAACTCCAATACCTCCTACATACTGTGATGTTATTATAAATATGTTACAACCATATTCATTATTCTACCCAACATATAAATGAAAAAGTCACCATATGTGCGTATGTACGGCTTACCGTCTCCACGTCATGGTGTAGTTTGTTATTAAAAAAGATCATTATTTGGATGGGTATAATAATGATTATAACTAATTTAAATAATTAATATAACATGTTAATTATTCTGTATATATGATATACCATCCAATTATATACTATTTCACCATCAAAATAATGGTATTGTCGCGCGTGCATACGTACGACTTACCATCTCCATGAACGTGATGAGATTCATTCCCCGTCGTAACTATTCAAGAATAATTTTCTTTTTACGATTAAAAATAATTTTTAAAAACTTAATATCATTTTTATGTGAATAAATTATATACTATGCATAAAAAACATTACTTACATAACAAAAAATATAAAGGAAAACAAACCAGTTAACAACCAAAATAATGATACTACTGAAATATCATTAACAAAGCAATGTTAAAAGATCGTATATGAAATCATATTTATGTAATTGGTTATTTTTATAATTTAATAACAATTATTTCACCACTATACATTAATTTAAATTACCCTATACTATGTAAAAGTACAAGGTAAGGGGTTTCTTATCTCACTTTTAATTCTGTGATATTTCCATTATGCACCACTTATTTATTGCATGTTGTGTAATGTGTACTGCCATTTGATATATATTATCATGATTGAATTTATATTCACATTATTCTGTAATTCATTTGGTGGTTATTAACTTTTGGACTTACGACTCAATTGATTACAACGTGGTAATGGGGTTTTCATCTCACTTTTATTCTTGTAAAATTCATGCTATATTTTCCACTATTACCTTTTGTGTGGTGTGTGTACTACCCATGATTGTATAATTTGTGTAATATAATTTAATTTATGGGTATTTAAATCATAATTTTATGATCCTTCTTTCATGGGGTTTAAGTTTCATAAGTTACTAAATCGGAAAGGGAATTTCAAATTTCAATTTCCACTCATTCAGTTTTATGCAAACATAATTGATTATTTTTCCCCAATATTATGTGTGAAATCCCTATATATTTAGTTATGTAGTAATTTTCACTCCTATTTGTAGGGATATACATTTTATACACATAATCACTCCATTAATAAATTCTCAAGTCATCGATATGATCATGATAAGAGTAATTTTAACCCACTTTCTATTCATTGAGTAAAATATTCAAGTCATTGGTGTTGTTTTAACAAGAATATGTGTGAATGTCCACTGACTAATTTACACTGAATATCCAATCATATTTAGTGTATTTATATATTTCATACATAATTATTTCATTCATTTAACCATAACCTAGTGATACAATCTTTATAAGGTAATTTATCTCAACTTACATTCTATTGAAACTTTTTTGTTGTTATGCACCAATTCTCTTTTATTTGGTGTATATACATTACTTTGAAAAATTATATCATGAATCCATTTATTATAATGATATTATAATGTTTTTCTTACATCAATTATTTGTATTCAAGAGTCTCTCATTTGGTTAGGATCTCTTACTAAAATTTAATTTTAAATGTTTTAAAATTTTATTCTTCTAAACCATTCTCAGTAACGCCCATGTTTTAAAAATGGGTTTAAAGATTTATTTATTTGGAAAGTAATGATTTAAAATAAAAATTCCTTTTAGAAGCTTCAATGTGGTTTGGGAAAATTTTATTCAAAAATATCTTTTAAATACTTCTTTGACAAATAGTGCAACATTTAAATGTTTTCAAGAAAAATGGGATATTTCCCTCAAATTGTTTTAATAACTATTTTCATCTATGTCAATATCCTTATGTGTGTTTTATTGTTGATTGAGGTTGATATATCATAATAAAATCATCCATATATTATTTAATGAGTTATGTTTGACTGTGGATGTGCTATTTTTATGCTATTCAAGATTTGTGGTTAAAATATTGACTTTTTGTAGGTTAGTTTTAATAAAAATGGTTAGATTATGTTTCACCCTTTCATATGAGGAATGAATTGGACTACCTAAGTGACTGGTGGAGCCCTTTATAGCTCATAGATGCATCGTTAGGTCTCATGATACCAACTAGTGTCTTGGAAGAAGGCCTTGACAGAATCATATTTGTATTCTTGGAACGAGGCCTTGACTATGTGGTTATAATGTCCATCATTGGCATTCCATCATTATGAAATTGGATATTAATATTACATGTGATAATTTTACTAGTAGAATATCCATTTGAATTAGTAAATGGAATTATTTGATTTATATTTCCCATATAAAGCGTAATTTTAAGGTTAAAATTCTTGTGTTCTAGTCTTATACATTTCCTTAAATGTGTTTTTATTTATGATAGTTTCCGATATTTTTTTATCCTTACTGAGCATCTGAGCGCACCCCTTTATTATGTTTTTTTCCAAGATGAAAAAAATTATATTAATATTAAACTACAAGAATAGGCTATGAGATATAAGTATTTTCAAACGGGACACAATGTTGTTTATTATTTAATGATGTAATTTAAAACTTTTGTATGTATTTATTGCTTCCAAGGCAACTAAACTGACCAGTCTTTCGGTACATGATTCCTTGTATCAGGCCAATGATATGTTATAATGCACCAATTATGGGTAACTAAGGTTGGGGAATTACAAATACTATTCCCAATTCCCTCCCCCATGTCCATGATGTACTGGTCTCACCAAAAGGTAAACACCAAAGGTCTTATGGAGGTTCTCAAGGATAGGAATTCAAGAGTCAAACAACCTCCTTCTTTTCTTTTATTTCTTTTCAAGTTATTTATTTTCTTCTATTCTCTTCATCTACTATATAAAAATGATCATCATAACTATAGTATCAAATATATACTATATTTATATCATGTTGATGAAATATCCTTCCTCAAACTACTATACCTCTCTCTTTTATTTATTAAAATGAAATCTTCATTGGGGAGGTGCCGATTTACAACATTCATTGATGAAAAACCTTCATTCTTCAATTTATCCTTCAATGATGGTCATGAATCAAATTTTATGTTTTAAAAAGATTATAATATTTATATTACATATTATATAATGTTCTAGAACCAGTATATATTCCTAATAATAATTCATAATACATAACGGGTTTGTGATGAAAGAATTAACATTGTAGTAATCTAAATGATTATCATTAATGTTTTATATAATAATTCAACCTAAAACCATATAAAAATGAATAATATAAACATTTAATCTTATGTATGTTCATAAATATCATATATAATAAATTATGGACAATCATATCTATTCGACATGAAATCTATTATTTATAAACAAATGAATCGATCATGAAAATCAAGTAAATGGACTCTTTAGAACGACAGAATCCAATCATATAACATATCAAATAGGGAATAAATGAGCGTAATAAAACTATAATGAATATAATAAATGTATAAAAATTAATTAATTAATTAATTAATTAATTTAATATGATTATCCTGGACAATATGGTCAAGTTCATAACTCATTCGTACATAAGGTAAGGGTTTTCTCATGTCACATTCATTTCTATGAGATATACCTTACTCACCAGTAATTATTTTTTTTGTATGTATAATAATTTTTGATTTATAATATGTTGAATATATTTATTTTAATGGTATTCAATGTATCATTTGATTATTATTAATTTTAGGGCATACAATTCGATTGATTATAAAGTGGTAAGGGGTTCTACCCAAACCCACATTTTTTTCATCAGGTTACTCTTTCTCCATCATCACTAAAATTTAATGATTATTTATTTTTTCATATTTCTTATAAATTCTGTTTATATGTTTTATATTCATATGTATATATCAAATCATTCTTATTTTAGGGAGATATACATGTTTTAAAATATCTCACGTCCTAATTCTTCCTGATAAATAAGCCTGATTCAAGGGAACTTCTCGAAATATTACCCATTTTCAAGTGCACTATTTTTTATATTTCAATCCATATATAGTATTCAAAACTCAAAAAATTTATCATGAAAAAATACCTTTGTTTAATTGTGGTTTTATGCAAACAAGCATGCCCTTCATCATTAAATTCTCTTTATTATTTTCCTTAAACCGCACTAAACTGTTTTATTTCTGAAGATTCTTTAGATTCTATTTTTATATGATTTCACTTTAGTGGGAAAAAAATATGTCTAAATAAAATTTCAATGTCATTCCATTTTATTTTTTTTGATATAGAATTTTACTATCTTATTTCATGTCAAAAATAGATTATTTTCCAAAAGAACTCTTCTTTTCAAAGAAAAAAAGATTTTTTTCTCATCTCACTTTAACTTTTATGAGATATATGACTTATCCACAAACAATTACTTACATATGGTGTAAGTAATTATAATTGGTATATCATATCAAGATTCCCCTTATTCTCATGATCTTCTAATGGATTATTATCTTAATTTTTATGGTGGTATAAGACACTTTTTAATGTTTAAGTATTATTAACTCAAGAATTATCAAATGGTGTCATTAATAAGTATCATCATATATATCAATAAAATTTGTTTTATATTTTACTTTATTGAGGTTTATATCTTATGAAATCACCAAAAATATGTTTTTAAGGGATTCTTATTAGTTTAATTGTGTATAAGTATTCTTGATACCATTCTCCCAATTAATCTGAATGGTTAGTGTTAATGTTTAATGATTGAGGAATGTTATTTAAATATCATTTGTTGGTTTCAATATGAATGTATATATTTATTTTTCTCACCCATTTTATATGAATATTGAATTGGACATAGTATGTGACGTGTGGGGCCTGCTATTTCCCCTTGATTCATCTATAGGTATCATGAATAAAACTAGTTTTTGTTTTACCCATTTATGTATTGTAATGCATGAAGCCATGAAAATATTATTATAATGTCAGGAATTATGAATTCCCTCATTATGAAATTTTCATTTGATATTATATATGATTAATTGACTCGTAGAATATCCATGGTTATGTTTTATTATGGGATTATTTATTCATATTTTATTCCAACCATATTATGTTCATGTATATTCTCTAATGGAATGTGTTTTTATTTGTCCACTATGGATATTATTTATGTATATGACAACTTCTACAATATTTCATACCATTATAGAGCATCTAAGCTCACCCCTTTATAAGGATTCATTTATATGGGTTATTAATATTAAAACCAAGAATAATCTTTCAAGTATTCCATTTATTTCCATTTTTCATGTATCATTTTTTTCTTTTCATTTCTAAATGTATTATGGGTATCATGAATATAATTTGGCCTTCATGTACTGCTAAAATGGTCAATAAATTGGGATTTTAATCCTTTTAATAATGTCAACATTTTAAAATTATGCACCAGCTATGGGCTACTAGAGTATTGGTGTTATAGTTATTACTATAGGAAGTTTAGAAACAACCTTGGAAAGTATATTTAAAAAAAATAAATTAATGGAATAAACCTATGATAGAATTTGAGAATAATCATAGAAGAACAACCTATAATTTTGGTGAGTTATAGGTTATGTGTGTCTTCCAAGAAATAAATCCCTTTCTTGATACTACAGGTGGATGTTGTTCTGGCACAAATGTACCTAGCAGTAACAACTATGACAAGGTGTTTTTAGCCTGACTCAGATGCCACCTTCTCCCCCTGCTCCAACCCCGATGTACTCCCCACATTCATTAATGTTTTTGTGTCCTAAGGTTCCAGATCTACATGATGTCCACCCTAACCATTATATTTTGATGGTTTTCTTTGTAAAAGATTTTTTCCTCCTTAACCTAACTTTTACTTCATTATTTTATCAGAGAAGGACTTCAATGGACTCATTTTATAGGTTTTTACTTAACTCTTGGGATATACATGATAGGGAAACTGTGGGGTTGATCCACAAAAAGCACATTAATATCTACTTTTCTTTGGAATTTGACCTAATTAAAACCTGGTATTGACCTCCATGCCAATGTAATAGTTATTTATTTTCCCACTTTATATGGACCTACAACTTCCACATGTGGGGTGATTCTAATTCGGTCACGATTTGGGTTAGTATTCTGCACTATCAATTACCATTTCAAAATATATCGACTTTTAGGATTATTGTAAACCACATTTGTAGGTATTTATTCACTAATATCCAAACCAATTATATTGTTCATCCTATTAACAACAATGTTTTTGTAGAATTTGATGCCAAAAGTGTGCCTTCTGAATTTGTTTAGATTATAGTTGGAGAGGATTTCCGTTATAAATAGTATGTTGTATATGAATCATGGGTTGATTTTTTTTTCTGATTTTAAATGTATGGGTAACTCCTTGGTGACCTATTTGTGAGTTTAGTAGGCAGTGATAAGGCCCATATGACTAGTGCGGTTGGTCTCTATAGTTAGAGGATAGAGGGTGTGGTGGTCGGGATTAAGGCAGTTTGGATTGATTCTATGGAAGATAGTCAGTTTAGAAAGTCTATTGAGGATCCTCAAGAGCCTATAGATGTCTATTTGAAGTAATCAGAGGTGTGAAAGTGGGCTGGAGATGATAGAACACGTGGTAGAAGTAGATATAACACTGATGCAAAGTCTCATAGAGTGACCAATAGATGTCCCAAGGCCACATGGGTTCCTCATATGATGGTGTAGTGTGCCAAGGGAGTGGTACCCATGATAGTGGTATAACATAGTCTCCTAATTAATCATAGGTGGATAATTCTTCTGGTTTGAGTGGTATTCCAGTTATGGAGGTTGTTATTATTAATTTGGGAAATCGTTTTCCTAGACTACCTAATGAGGACTCAGTTCTGGATTTTGAGAAGGAGTGGACCATGTACTCCATAGAAGGGGATATGGACCTCAAGTCCAGTGATGATAGTTCTATTCATTTTGTAAGAAAAGTTGAAAATGAGGATCCGGTTTGGGGTGATAGAATCTCATGTCCGAGGAGAGGTAAAAACCCGGATGGAATATGCAAACTGAGAAAGGACTACACATTCATTCCCCATACTATTGAAACCTCTCTAGTGAGGAAATAATAATATAAGATGATGGTTAGTGATACTCTCCCATAATCCAAGACATATTTTCAGTATTGGAAGCTAGATGTCACTCATGATCAATCATTGGAACTGATTATAAGCCTGGAAAAAGTAATTTTTGAGCTAATTCTGACACTGAATTCTACCAATGAAGACAAAGGAAGAATGATAAGGCAATCATTAAAGATAAATCTCAATGGGGATTAGTATACATGGATTGAAAAACAGGATCTAATTTTAGTAGGGGGTTCAATAGTTGGAAGATAACTGATGGGGAATACATCCATTTTTGGGAATAGCTGGCTTTCAAGTTTGAGGACCTTATAATGGATGAATCATACTTCCAGGTAAATAAAATTTCCATGAAATTATTTATAGAAACAAATTTTATTTGGATTAAATTTTTCATTAATAGTTATGTATTTTATTCTGGTGGTTGAACATAGGGTTTCTCACTTTTCCCATAAAATTGATTGAATAATAATATTTAATTTTTAGTTAGTCACCGGTATTGAGATTATACATTTTGTTTCATAATGATATGATCTAATCTAGTGTATGAAATTGTTTATAAAAGGAACCTAGAAAAAGGATTTGGAACCACATCAATGTACATTATCCAAAGAGTATTAATGAACATTCCTTAGATGGGTTTAAGCCTATATTTCAAAGGGAACTAGTCTCTCAAAAGTTATCATCATATAATGAAATAGTGTATTGTTATAACAAGTAGAAGAAATATTTTTCTATGTATTTTGACTTTGTAAGGTAGTAAGAGAGTAAGATGATAACTGGGAAAAGGAATATAATTGGAATAAGTGAACAAATTATTTTCCAATATGTGATAATTGGGGATCGAAACACCTTTTCATATTCTTAAAGGGAATGTGAGGTTTTTACATGTGTGGAAAGAAGGGATGCTATTATTATGATTTAAAGGGTAAAAAAAGGTTTCCAATGTTAAATGTTTCAAGTGCAATGAGACTGGACAATAGAAAAATCAAGGTCCCATGTTCCCAAGGAATATAACTTCCCCCCCAAATAATGAATCATGGTTAATATTATGTTTCTAACCTGAAAAAAGATTAATGGTTACTGTGATTATGTTTATATTAATGAATTATGTATTTTGAGTATTTTTTTTACAATTTACTGGTTATAAGAATTATAGAATATATCTGGATTGTTATACAGTACTATTACATTAATTATTTGAGGTCATATGATGAATTGTACTAATGAAAAGTGACTCAGTATCAAGTAAAATTTTTGGAAAATATATGGATGATAGAAAGATAACCCCTAATATGTTTCTGAAACTGTGATATCCACCTCATAATAAAGAGATGATTTATTTGTATAAATAAAATTGGATAGTACTAACTACCATGGGAATGATTATAAAGTGTTGTATCATGATATTTTATAATGATTTACCATTTATGAAATGGTTTATGATGATAATTGTATGAGGTTTTAGAGGATAATGTACTGCTTCACCACATGGGGAAACCTATACTAAGTGATGAAGTATAGAGAGTTCAAGGAATAATCAAAGGATAATATTGTGTTTATGAAATAGAAGCATATATTTATACTCATATATAGTAAAATAATTCCTCAACACTAAGAAAAGGGTCAAAAAGATGTTGTCCTCCTATCAAAAATTTTAGTGATATCGGTGAACATTTTGATGACTCTAGTTTATGGTTTTGTGGTAATAAACATTCATCTAATAATGTTCTCTATCACTTTCCATCAGAACATGATGGTTAGATTATTATTCTATGTCCATATTTTTAATTCACACTGATGTTATCCTATTCCAAGGCATATTTTTGTGGTAACCTTTGAATTTCACTTTTTCCATTACTAAGAGAAAAATTTTTAACCTTGTTTTCGATGTTGGCTTCCCTCAAAGAAATTTCTATGAATCAACCTTCATCTTTTGAAGTGTGATTTTAGATTGCGAGGACACAATTATGTTGGGCAGGGGATTAATGTAACACCTGAGTAATTTGTTTTATATTTTTAAATACATTAAGTTATAAAAAATAATAACTTAAATTAATTCTTTATTTAATAATACTTATTTTTCAATTTTATATCTTTTAAAATAATTTTAAATTTATGTGTCAAAAATAAATACTATTTTACTGTATTATTTTGTGTGAAAGAAAAATTTAATATGAATATCTGTATTTTATTATTTTTATTAAAATTTTTTTTTTATTAATAGATCATTTAATTAAATATTTTAAGAATAATATATAAATTGACTATTATAATTATTTTTATAAATACTAAATTATGTTATGATTATATTCACAATTAATATAACACCCCATGTTTTTATGGTATGTTTTTATAAAAAAATTAATCTAATTAAATATCTTATATGCATGCAATAAAAATTCTCTAAAAAAACACCCTTGTATAGTCATAACTTAGCTGTTAATCTTAATTTTTCAACTTATGTGTTTTGAATTTTTAAAAATAGACATACACGGTTGCTTTCAATATGATATTTCGAGTCTCATAGAATCAACACAATTTTTTTATGAATTATTACATGATCATTCTAAATAGTAATGTACCCTTATGAATAGCAACATGACCTTAATGAATAGTAACCTCACCCGTGTAAGTATAAATACAATTAAGGGACCATCTAAATTAGACTGAATATTTTAAAAAATTGATAAGTGATGTTATTTTTGAGTGTAAAAAATATTTATTTTCAATTTTATAGTCAATAAATTAATTTAAAAGATAAATCATTTTCAAAAAATTTATTCATAAATCAATATTTTGTTTTCATATAATTTTGGGATAATTTAATGAAACCTTAGTTAATTTTCAGGGTATTATAAAAATTGCTATTATCATAATAAACTGTATTTTTTTAGTAAATTGTGATTTTAATTAAAAAATAAATTTATATTTTCTAGAAAATTATTTTCATAAAATGAAGTTCATTTTTCGATTCTACACATTGAAATTAAGGTGAATTTCTTGGATCTTTCTAAAATACTATAATTTTGGGTGAAAAGTGAATTTCGATAATATACGAAATATGCTAAATAAATGAATTTCATCATGCTTCAGTCATGGATGATGTAAATGGCCATTGGTTCGAAATCACAAAAACTTATTAGTGTTTTTAGTCACATAAATAAATTTTATTCATAGTTATGTGCCAAAATAAAAAAACTAATGATAAAATAAGGGAAAACCCCTCCTCTCCCCGACTATAAATACCATCCTCACCCACTCTTCCTCTCTCACCTCTCAAGTTTTAAGTATTTCTTATGCTCTACCAAATACACTTCACAAGCCCCTCCCAGACATGTATGTCATTTGGGTCACAACAAAATGCCCAAACTAAAGGCCATAAAGAGGTTCTCAAGGAGAAATATTCAAGAGGTAAACAACCTCCTTCTTTTCTTTTATTGGTTTTCATGTTCTTTGTTTTCTTATATTCTCACTATATCCTTGGTCCAGATGATCAAGATAACTCCTATATAATATATATACTAGAATGATATCATTTTAATTAGATATCCTTCTTTAAACTACAATCTCCCTCTCTTTTATTTTAAAAATGATATTGTCATCTGGGAGGTGTAGATTTACAACCATTGTGGGTGATGAACCTTCGTGGGAGACGAACCTTCGTTCTTCAATTTGACCTTCATGGATGGTCATGAAACTAGTTTTATAGTTGAAAAAGGTTTGAAAATAGGTATTATGTCTTATATAATTTTCATGAACCAGTACATATAACTAATAATAAATCGTACTACAAAACTAGTCTGTGATGATTCAAATACCGTCGTAATAATCTACAAAAATATCACTGATGTTTTATCTAATAATTCATCCACATACAATATAAAAAATGAATTATATAACCATTTTAAATTATTTATGTCCATTATTATCATATAAAATCAATTCTGTAGATTTACATTCATTCCACGTGAACACCATTATTTATAAACAATAGGACCAATCATGAAAGATATTTAAACGAACACTCGTAAACGATAGAATCCAATCATATAAATTATGAAATTGGGCATAAATAGACATAATAAAACAATAATGAATCTAATACATATAGAAAAGGTTCTGAATTAATTAATTATTGAATTTATTCTTATTATTCAAGACATTAAGGTCATGTTTGTAACTCTTTCTAACATAAGGTAAGGGTTTTATCAACTCACTTTAATTTCTTGGAGATATGATTTACTCACCACTAATTCTTATATGTGGTATATGTATACTTTCTGTTAATTTATGATATCATGAATCTATTTGTTTGAATGGTATTCAATGTATCATTTTAGGATTATTAATTTTGGGGAATATGATTTGATTAATTATGAAGTGGTAAGGCATTCTACCCAAACACTTGTTTTTCCTTCAGGTTACTCTTTCTCCATCCTTACGTAAATATAATTATTATTTATTTTCATATATTTCTTATATATTTTTTACTATGTTACGTATTCATATATATATATATATATATATCATATCATCCATATTTTATAGGGATATATGTGTATTAAAATAGTTCCTTATTAATTCTTCTTGATAAACAAGCTTGATTCAACGGAACTTCTCGAATTCTTACCCATTTTCAAGTGCACAATATTGTCAATATTAACCCATAATTAATTTTTTAAGCTCAAAAGTTTTTTATGAAAAACTATCTTTGGTCATTTCTATTTTTATGAAACAAACATTCCCTTCACCTTTAAAAGCCCTTTACTATTTTCCTTAAACGACACTAATTTTGTTTCTAAAGATACATTAAAAACTATTTTTACACGATTTAACTTCAGTGGGACAAAATTTATGCCTCTATAATAATTTCAGTGTCTTTCCCCTTTTCTAGGATATACAAGTTTACAATCGTATTACAAGACAAATACAAATGATTTTCCAAAATAACACTTCCTTCCAAATTAAAAAAAAATAATTTTCCTCATCTCCCTTTACCATTTATGAGATATAGTTATTGTTCACCACTTATTCCATGAATATAGTGTATATACTACCATTTGGTATATCATATCTATATTCTCCATATTCTCGTGATATTCTAATCAATTATTATTTTAATGTTTCAATGTGGTATGGGACACTTTGGAATGTTTTTGGATTATTTATTCAAGAATTTCTCAATGTTATCATCTAAAAATATCATCATCTACATTAACATCCTTTGTTCAATATTGTTATTCATTGATATTTATATCTTATTAAATTTTCTAAAAAAAATTTTTGAATGTTTTTTGTTTAGTATGACTTTGGATGTGCTATCTTGAAACCATTCAACATATTACTCTGAATGGTTGTTATTTTTGTTTAATAATTGGAGAAAGTTATTTAGATTTCATATGTTAGTTTCAATATGAACAGATATGTCTATTATATTCACCACTTTCATATGAGTAATGAATTAGACTTAGTAAGTGATGGGTGGGCCCACTATAGACTCTTGATGCATCAGCAAGTCTTGTGATACAAACTAGTTTGGTTTTCTACCTGTTTATGTATAGTCATAGATAGAGGCCTTGACAGTTTGGTTATGATGTTTGGCATTATAAATTACCCCACTATGAGATTTTATTTGATATTAAATTTTCTTTTTCATCTTGTATAATATCTGTGGTTATGTTTTATAATGGATTTGTTTATTTAGATTTTATTCATTACAAATTAGTCTCATGTAAATTTTTTAAAGGCATGTGTTTTTAGTTGTTCACCATGCATAGTGTTTATGTTTATGATAACTTTAGTTGTTTTTGTTAATGTTACTGAGCATCTTAGGAATACCCTTTCTTATGTTTTCTTTTTCTAGGTATGAAGAATAAAATTTTGAATAATATTTCAAGGATTCCATTTATTTCATTTTATTAAGTTTTTTGTTCGATATTTTTTCCAATGTATTATGGGTATCATGAATGTATTATGGTCATCCAATACTATGAACCTGATCGGTCCTTCGGAATTTGTTTCCTTGTAATCATGCCAATGTATTCATAAAAGGAATTGACTCTAGGCTTCTAGGATTGGGGCATTACATATATATACTGACTATATAATATATTTATACCATGATTCACATTATGGATATTATTTAACCATGATCAATGTAATATGACATAAAATAAGAAATCAAAACCTGTACACAAAATATAGTGGTATTTCTAGAAATGTAAATTTAATAAGGAATTGTTAATGAATTGGTAAAAAATGTCATAAAAAATATAATATGGTATGATATATGTAAATATTTTTCTTTAAATGAATTAAAAAACATATATTTATTATATATGATGTTTGGATGTATATTGTTGAATTCAAGACATAAGGTAAGGGATTTCTATTGTAATGCCCCGACCCTAGAAGCTAAGAGTCGGTGAATTATTATGTATCATTGGCATGATCACAAAGGATCAAGTTTCGAAAGACTGATTATTTTAGTAGCCTTGGAAGTACTAGATACATTAATAAGGTTTAAATTACATCATAAAATGGAAAAATACAAGTAAATTGTATCCATGGACAATACTGAGATCCCATAGACTATCCCTGTAAGTCAGTCATAATATACTTCTTCACATCTTGGGAAAAATAAAACATACAAAGGAGTGAGCTCAAATGATCAGTAAGGATAACAATATAGCAGAAACATTTACAAATAAGCGTAAAAATATAAGGCAATGTATAAATAAATAAAACCCCTTTCAACATAAACATCATCATAATATGGAAAATATAAATCAATATAATGCTAGTTACTTACTCACATGGATACTCTACTGGTCGAATAATCACATGAAATATCAATAGCCACTTTTATAATGATGGAATACATAATGCAAGATATTCATAACCACAAAGTCAATGCCTTGTGGCGAGACTATAAAAAAGATTTTCTCAAGGTCTTGTGCCAAGACACTAGTTTGTCTCATGAGACCTATCGATTCATCAAGGATCTATAGCGAGCTCCAACTGTCACTTACTAAGTCCAATGCATTCCTCATATTAAAATGTTTAAACCTAACATAAACATTTTTTTAAAAAATACCATATGAAATTTAAATACTTTATCCATAAACCATGAATGGTGTTAAAATAAAACATACATAGTCGAACATATCAAAAATCCTTCAATACAAAAAGGAAGTTTTGTATCATAATAAATCAACATCAAATAAGCTTAAAATCCATCAAAGGATGTTTACATAGATGAAATAAAAACCTTTTTAGAGAAATATATCATTCTATTTTGAAATCATTTAAGAAAAAAATTATTTTGAATATATTCTTCTAATATTGTAAGGGATGATTCGACAACTTTATAACAGTGGAAAATAGTTGCACCCGCCATACAAGTTTAAAAAAACATTCATACCTTAAATTTGTTGAAAAGGTAAAAAAGTACCTTATTTGGAAAACAATGAGAAGATTCATTTCAAAAAAATATAAGGTTAAATAAAGGTATAAATGAATTTAACCCATTTTCTAGTAAATATTAAAAATGTTTTGAAATAAATTTTTAAGAAGCATGGATGTGGATGATAAAGAGGTCCCAGTAGATAATTACGTATAAACAACTTTGGATAATGAAGAGATTGTGAAATTAACCATTACCCTATACTTTTCCATGGTCAAGGGTAGGTTAACCTTCTGTATGATGGTGAAATAATTGTTATTAAATTATACAAGAACCATATACATTAATATGATATTATATATGATCTTTTAATATTTATTTGTTAATAATATTTTGCTATTATCGTCGTTTTTGGTGTTAATTGATTCATTTTCCTTCATATGATTTGTTACGTAAGTAATGTTTTTTATGGATATTATGTATCATATTCATATTATGAAAGATATTAAGTCTTCAAACATTATTTTTAATCATCTAATGAAAATTAGTCTTGAATGGATATGATGGGGAATGAATCTCATTGCGTTCGTGGAGACGGTAATCTGTACATACGTACGAGTGACAATATCATTCTTTTGATATTAAAATAATATATAATTGGATTCTATATCATATATATAGAATCATTATCATTTTATATTTATTATTTATATCAATTACACTTAATTATTATACCCATCAAAATAATAATGTATTGAATAACAATTACACCACAACATAGAGATGGTGTGTCGTACGTACACACATATGGTGACATGTCATTCAATGGATCAATAGAAAAATGAATATGTTTAAACCATATTTATATTAAAATCACAGTATATACAAGAGACTGGAGTTGTTTTTTTAGAATGGAAACTTCAAAGAAACAGGAAGTGGAAGAAGAAAGGAACATGAAAGTGGTGATAAAATATTTACCTCTTCTTCAGGATCCTCCTTTTGATTTGATCAAAAGGGCTCCTTAGGTTAATTTTAGGACTAAAATAAGGCCTCTACGATGATGGGAGGACATTTTAGAGGGTATTTGGGCAGGTTTGGGCCTAGCCAAATGTCTTTGAAGGTGTGAATTAGAGAGAAGGTGAAGTAACCTTTTATAAGAGGGGTGAGTGGCTCCTTATGAATATCTAGAAATATTATATTATAATACAATTATTTTTGGTTTATATCGGCTTAAAAATGAATTATTTAATGTCTAAGGTGGGGAATGGTCTAAAACCACTCAACCAACAGGTTTAAGACAAGTTTCGGTCACTATATTAACCTTGTCTTTTAGATTTAACTCTTATTTAAATAGTTTGACATATACCATGTCTCTTTGTATTTTTATATTATATGGTTAATAAACTTACTATATACATCCAAGAAAACCCCAAGTGGTACATTAATAATATACCTATCATTTTATAAAACTATTTTCTTATCCTTATATTCATAGGAATAGAATATCAATTAATAGTGTAAATATTTGTTTTAAAAACTCTTTTATGTCAATTTTGACACTGTATGGTATTTTTTTCCTAAATTCATAAAAGAAATATTACTTCGAAAAAAAATTCAGATAACCAACCCTAACATGTCATATTAAGCTATAAAATTACTATAATTCATAAAAAGTCTCAAATATTAATTTTTTGGATATTTATAATATCAAATATTTTTATATTTCATTAATTAGGTAATTACTGCATCATCATTGTGTCATAAATAATTTAAATTATTTAATTTCTAAAAAATATAAATAAAATAAAATTATGTAGGAATTGTTTTTAGCTTTATAATGAATATTAATTGTTGAATTTACCTTATGTGTAACCCTATATTTAAAATGGTTTAGTTATTAAACATTGAATTTAACACTTTTAACTCTTCTTTGAATTAAATAATAATAAATGTCCTAATCTATTCCAAGTGGACCTAAATTATCATATGTTATTCCAAAGGTTGTTTTTGGTCGAATTAAACTTATCCAATATAATTAAGACATGTTTTATGGTAATAATAATATCATTTTTACCCTTAATTTCCCTATTTACTTCTAATTGTGGTAAAAAAAGAAAAAAGATACAATTCACCAAAAATTATTTTCATCTTATTGAACAAAATTTTACGTACTAATTTCAAACATGTCTCTCGGATTTTTTCAATTCAACTCACAAAAGCGGTAAAATTATGTTTTATTTAAATTTACAAATGCTCCTAAAAGGTGGGTAAAAGTGGTAAAAAGTTAAAAAAATTCATATATCTAAATTTATTATAAAACGAACTCCAATGATTTAAATTGAACATATATATGTATTATGTATATATTTTGACCTAAAAAAATTAAATAAAATAAATAATTATTTAAATAAAAATTCTATTTTAATCTATAACTCAGTGTTTTTCACTATTCATCAAAAAATGAATGTTTTCAGAAAAATACCAAAAATTCTCCCTAGGTTAATTTTGATACACAAATCCAAAAACAATGTCTATTTAGGAAGATAAAAGTTATAAAAATTCAAAAACTGGGTTTTACTATTCATAACGGATAGTTTGATTGGTCGCGATGTGTTAGAATTTCTAAGTTTCATACAGCACATGCTATTGTACTATTCAAAGAAAAGCGTAGTGTGTAATCTTAGGGTGTTACATTCTCCCCTCATTCTAATAACTTATTCCTCGAAATTTCTATAATATTACTCCATAAAATGACTTGGGTGGTTCTTCATCATATGTTCCTCGGGTTCCCACATTGCCTCTTCCATCTTATGGTTTCTCCATAGAACTTTTACCTGACGAGTCATCTGGTTTCACATCACTTATTCTCTTGTATCAAGAACCTTGACATGCTCTTTTTAATAAGACAAATCAGGTTCTAGATCTAATTCCTCATAGGTGAGTACATGCATTGGGTCAGGCATGTATTTTCTCAACAGTGATACGTGGAATAGAGCGTGAACTTTGGAGAGACTTGGCAGCATTGCCAAACAGTAAGCTATATCCCCAATTCGTTCTAGAATTTCAAAAGGTCTTATGTACCTGGGACTTAATTTTTCCTTCTTACCAAAACGTATAACATCCTTCTAGGGAGATATCTTCAAGAAAACATGATCTCCTACCAAAAATTCCAAATCCTTCCTTCGGTCATTGGCATAGCTCTTCTGCGAACTATGAGCTGCTTTGACGTGGGATTGGATTACCTTCATGTTTTGCATTGTTTTATTAACAAGGTCTAGGTTTATGAGTTTTCTTTCACAAACATCATTCCAATAGGTTGTTGTGAGACATCTCTTTCTGTATAACGCATCATATGGTGCCATCTGAATACTTGAATGGAAGATATTATTATAATAAAAATTCTACCATAGGTAAATATTGATACCACATACCTTCAAAGTCAAGTGATCATGATCTCGACATATCTTATAAGGTTTTAATAGTCCATTATGATTGTCCATCTATTTGGGGGTGGTAGTCTGTGCTCAAAAAAAGTTCAGTATCCATGGATTTCTAAAGACTTTTCTATAATCTTGATGTAAAACATGGATCACGATCAGAAACAATCAATAGGGGTACTCTATGATGTCTCAAAACATCATTAATATATAGTCTTGCTAGACGTTCAAGTGGTAAATATTATCTTATAGTATTAAAATGTGATGACTTGGTAAGATGATCAACAATGACCCATATTTCATCGTTACTTCTAAGAGTCTTTGGTAGCCCCATGAAAAATCCATCGTGATATCATCCCTTTTCCACTCAGGTATGGGAAGGGGTTTCATGACTCCTCCAGGCTATTTCCTTCTAGCTTTCACTTGTTGAAAAACCATAAATCTTGACACAAAATCATCAATCTTCCACTTCATGTTATCCCACCAAAAAAGTTCCTTAAAATCTCTATATGTTTTGGTGCTCCCAGGTTGTATAGAGAAATTGGCGTTATGAACATCATCCAAGAATTCTCTTTTTAGATCAGGTATATCGGGAACACAAAGTCTTTTCCAAAATTTCAAAATTCCATCTTCATATACGAAGACACTCAATATCCCATCATTCACAACTTTAATCTTCTTTTGAAACTCCTCATCATCATCCTGAGACATTTTTACCCTTTCTAATAAATATGGTTTGGCAACCATTTTAAAAAGAATTAATGTTTCACCTTCCTTGGTTATTCCTATATCCATCTTTTCTAGATCCATGAAAATAGGATCCCTTTCAACTTTCATCTTTTTCAAAACACCATGATCATTTCTACTCAAAGCATCTGCCACCTTATTTTCCATCCCCGGGAGGTAGTGTATCGTGTAATCATAATCCTTGAGCAGTTCATGTCATCTCCTTTGCCTCATGTTCAGTTCATTCTGTGAGAAAATATACCTCAAACTTTTGTGATCAGTATAAACCACATATTTTTCACCATATAGATAGTGTCTCCAAATATTCAAAGCAAATATTACAGCTCCTAACTCAATATCATGAGTAGGATAGTTTTTCACATGAATTTTTAGTTATCGTGATGCATAGGCAATAACCCTATCATTCTGCATAAGGACACAACCAAGTCCTTTCTTTGAAGCATCCCTATAAATAACAAACCAATCATTCCCCGATGGTTTAGTCAATATAAGATAATTGACTAATCTTCTATTCAATTCTTCAAAATATTATTCACATTATTTTGTCCAAATAAATATAACCCCTTTACATGTGAGCTTGGTTAATGGGTTAACCAATCGGGTAAAATTCTGGACAAAACGCTGATAATGACCTGCTAAACCAATAAAACTTCTTACCTTAGTTATACTTTTCGATGCTAGACATTCATGGATTTTCCTTGTCTTAGAAGGATCAATGATGATTCCATACTTAGAGACGATATGGCTAAGAAAAGAAATCTCCTAAATCCATAATTCACACATTTTAAACTATCCATATAATTCATGTACTCTAAGAGTCTTCAAGATAATGCGCAAGTGATTTTCATGATCTTTTTATATTATGGAGTATACCAAGATGTCATCAATAAATACCACTTAAATTTCATCAAGATATTTCTTGAAAACTCTATTCATTAGATCCATGAAGACCGAGGGTGCATTAGTTAATCTAAAAGGAATTACCGTAAACTCGTAATGCTTGTACCTGGTTCGAAATGCTGTTTTTGGAATGTCTTCCTTCTTCACACACAACTGATGATATCCAGATCAAAGGTTAATCATTGAAAAGTATTGAGATATATGATGTTGGTCAAATAAATTATCAATGAAAGGTAGGGGATACTTATTCTTTATTTTTATATCATTGATCTCCCTGTATTCAATGAAAAATCTCATAGATCCATCTTTCTTCTTAACAAAAAGGACAGGGTCTCCCCATAGAGAAACACTAGGGAGAATAAATCCCTTATTACTAAATTATTATATTTGTTTCCTTAGTTACACTAATTCCACATTGTCCATTCTATAAGGGGTCTTCGATATGGACCTTGAACCATGAATTAAATCAATGGAATACTCAATTTCTCATTCTAGAGGATGTCCAGGTAAATACTCTTGAAACACATCAACATATTATTTCACCATAGGTACATCCTCTACATGAACATTCATTTCCTCCCCCACAGTTATTTCATTCTTTTCCTCCCCAATAATTTAATTTAATTTAGCTAATGGGGGTAGATCCAGATAAGAATTAGGTGGTGACATTTCTGCTCTTAAGATAAGGTTCTCCTTATCATCATCAAAAATTGCAACCTCCTTCTTCTTTCAATAAATTTTCACGTCATGGTCTGAAAGACAATCCATACATAATATTATATCAAATTCAATCATGGTTATGGTGATGATATCAGCATATAAATAACATTTATATGCCCTAATGGGGACTAATTCACAAAACATTGTTTCAATGAAACATACCGTAGGAGTTTTGATTGAAAAATCCACAGTTAAATCAAATTAGAAATATCTAATTTCCTTTGAAAACTGGGAATATATAAAACAATACGATGATCTAGAATTGAATGAAGCATTTTCCAAACTTGAAGAACCAATTAAATTACCTACCACAACATCTTTCGGAGCTTCAACCTCGGCAGTAGTGATAGCATAAGCTTGGCCTGGATCCCTTGGACTTTTCTGAGGTAAGTTCCTCTGATTCTTAGAAAATTCATTCGTATAATTACCCTTTCTCTACAATCATAGCATTCAACATCGACAGCCTCTTTCTTCCCCTTGCAATCATGAGCTTGGTGGTCTTTTTCACCACACTCATAACAGACTCTCATTACCTTCAGGAAAGGTCCAGGGTGTTTTTCCAACATTTTCTACTAGATGAATATTCAACCTTTCCCTTCTTCCCCTTATTTCCATTCCCAGAGTGTTCAACAGATCTGTTCTTCTCTTTCTTTTCTTTAATGTATTAATACTTATAGAATTATTTTTTTTTTCTTGATAGCACCTGAGACAATATCTTCGTATGATGAGAAGGATTGTGAGACTAATACTCGACGGAGAAATGGTTTTAACCCATCAAAGAAACAATCAATCTTACTTCTTGGGTTACGTATATAATTTAGATCATGCCTCGCTGACCTTGTAAATTTAGCTTTATACTTTGCGACATTCTCATCTTCCTTTTGCCTCAGACTCTGAAATTGTCTTTCCATATCCACCTAATGGTCATGGGGAAAGTATTTTTATAAGAAAATTTATTTAAAATCCCTCCATTCCTTATTTGATACTTCATTATCTTCCTTTGTGTCTTTAATCAATGACCACCATTAATCAGCATCTCCAGTGAGGTGGTAAACATCCATGGAATGTTTTTCTCTTTTTCTACTCCCAAATGCATGGAATATTTTCTCTAAGGAATTTATCCATTGCTCTAATACTGGTGGATTTGTACCCCCATTGAATGTTGGTGTTTATTTCCTTATGAAGCGATCTAATATTGATCCTCCACACTAAAAATCAGGGTGCTCCATACGGGTAAGTTTATTATTCATAACCTGAGTGAGTTGTCCCAATATAGTGACAAGATAATCATCACCAGTTGTATCACCATCTCCACTATAATTATCTTGATGATGAGGGAAATCCATATTTGTAGTGCGTGCATTGATATAGTTTCCATTCCTTCCACTATTTTCCATTTCAAACAATGGAATAAACTAGATTAGTTTATGAATCAAAATACATAATTCCAAACCTGTAAAATACTTAACATAAATTAAATAGTTTATTGATATAATCCATAATCATAAAAAAAAATTTCCTTGAGGAAGTATATACTCATAAACCCTTCATAATGGTTCGTAAAAAAATGAGAATTGTCTTAAGAATATCCACAGGGAGTGTCTTAAGCAAGAGTGTAGCAAGGCCCATTATCGTGCACCAGTTCCCGTTCGAGTCTATCTCAAAGAGGTGTTTTTGGGTTTTACCCCTAGGTACATATGTGCCAGAGCCACCTCTACCTGCTCCTATCCAGACAGGGATGTATTGCTTTGAGAACTCAAAAAATCTCTACAATACCAAATTTTTTAAAAGTTCTTCAATAATAATCCACAAATTATATCTTAGGGTAATGTGCTATAATTAGAGTTTACCTAAATCCAGATTCCAAGGTTTTTACTAAACATCCTTTAATACAAACTCTAACGCCCAGACCATAGAAACCCAGAGTCAGTGAATTATTACGTATCATTGGCATGATCACGAAAGATCAAGTCTCGAAATACCAATTAGTTTAGTATCCTTGGAAGTACTAGATACATTCATAAGGTTTACATTACATCATAAATTGGAAAACTAAAACAACATTGTTTCCATGGACGACACTGAGATCGCATAGACTATTTCTATAGGTCAGTCATAATATGCTTTTTCAAATCCTAGGAAAAATAAAACATAGAAAGGGGTGAGCTCAAATGCTCATTAAGGATATCAATATATCGGAAGCATTCATAAATAATCATAAACATTTATGACAATGTATAAAACTAAAAAAATCCTTTTCATCATAAAATCATCATAATATGGAAAATATAAATCTAAATAATTCCATTTACTTACTCACATGGATATTATACTTTTCGAATAATCACAAGCAATATCAATGTCGACTTTCATAATGATAGAATTCATAATGCCAGACTTTAATATACACATAGTCAAGGCCTTCTGTCAAAGAATACAAATAAGATATTGGAAAGGCCTTTTTCCAAGACTCTAGATTGTCTCATAAGAACTACTGATGCATCTAGGAGCTATAGCTGTCTCCACTTGTCACTTACTAAGTCCAATTCATTCATCATATGAAAAGGTTTAAACATAACATAAACATTCGTATTAAAACTAGCATACGAAATGTGAAAACTTTATCCATAAACCATGAATGGTCTAAAAATAACACATCTACAGTCAAACATTTCACAAAACCTTAAATACAGTATGGATGTTTTGTATCATAATAAATCAAATTCAAATAAGCATAAAATCAATCAAAGGATGTTGACGTAGATGAATCAAAACATTTTTTAGAGAAATATATCATTCTATTTTGAGATAATTTTAGAAAAATTTACTTTTGAAAACATTATTATAATCTTATAAGGGAAGTTTCAATGATTTTATAACTGCAGAAAATAGCCACACCCATCATATAAGTTAAAAAACATTATTACCTTAAATTTTTCAAAAAGGAAAAAAAGTACCTTGTTTGGAAAACGACAAAAAGATTCCCTTCAAAAAATATAAGGTCAAATAATGGTATAAATGACTTTAACCTTTTGTCTAATAAATAGTAAAAAAAATTTGAAATACATTTTTAAGAAGCATGGATGTAGCTGATAAAGAGGTCCTAGTAGATAATTATGTTTTACCATCCTCGGATAATAAAGAGATTGTGAAATTAACCCTTACCTTGTACTTTTCCTTCATCGAGGGTAGGTTAACATCCTGTATAATGGTGAAATAATGGTTGTTAAATTATACAATAATCTTATACATTAATATTATATCATATATGATCTTTTAATATTTATTTGTTTATAATATTTTGGTATTATCGTTGTTTCGGGTGTTAACTGATTTGTTTTACTTTATATGCTTTGTTACATAAGTAATGTTTGTAATGGATAGGATGTATCTTATTCATATTCATAATTATATTAAGTATTTAAACATTATTTTTAATAATTTAATGAAAATTAGTCTTGAATGGATACGATGGGGAAGGAATCTCATGGCGTTTGTGGAGACTGTAATCCGTACGTACGCACGAGCAAAAATATCATTCTTTTGATATTGAAATCATTTATAATTGGATGGTATATCATATATACCAAATTATTATCATTTTATATTTATTATTTACTTCAACTATACATCATTATTATATCCATCTAAATAATAATGTATTGAATAACAATTACACCACGATGTGGAGACGGAAAGCCGTATGTACGCACGTATGGTGACATGTCATTAAAAGGATGGATAGAATAATGAATATTGTTGTACCATGTTTATAATAACATCAAAGTATATATAAGATACTGTATTTATTATTTTATAATGGAAGCAAAAAATAAAGAGGAAGTGGAAGAAGAAGGAACATGAAAGAGGGATAAAATATTTACCTCTTCTTGAGGTTATTCCTTTTGATTTGATCAAAAGGGCTACTTAGGTTGGCATTATGACTAAAATAAGGCCTCTATGATGAAGGGAGGATAGTTTAAAGGGTATTTGGGCTGGTTTTTGCGAAGCCAAATGGCTTTGAAGGTGTCAATTAGGGAGAAGGGGGAGTTCCCTTTTATAAGAGGGTTGAGGGGCACCTTAGGAAAAGCTAAAATGTTATTTTATAATAAAATAATTTTCGGTTTTCAATGGATCTAAAATGAATCATTTAAATGATAAGGTAGGTATAGTTCAAAAACCACTCAACCGATAGGTTTTATACCAGTTTTTTCACTATATTAACCTTATCTTTTAGATTTACCTCTTAGTTAAGTAGTTTGACATTAACCATGACTCTTTTTATTTTTATATTATATGGTTAATAAAAAAACCATATACTTCCAATTGAACCCCAAGTGGTTCATTAACGATAAAAAATCACTCTATCAGTGTTTTTACTAAAAAATATATTTTTAATAATATAATATCAATTAATAATATAATATTTGTTTTAAAAACTCATTTATTTCAATTTTGACACTATTTGGTATTTTTTTTCTAAATTAATAACATCATTATTACTTCAAAAAAATCATCTAACCAATCCTAAAATGTCATATTAACCTATAAAATTATTTTAATTCATAAAAATTATCATATTACATTTATTTGTATATTTATAATATCAAATATGTTAATATTCCACTAAATAGGTAATTACTGAATCATCATTGTGTCATAAATAAATTAAATTATTTAAGGTCTCAAAAATATAAATAAAATACCATTATGTAGGAAATAGTTATATATTTCTAATTAGTATTTATAGTCTAATTTATATTATTTTTAACCCTATATTAAAAATGGTTTAGTTATTAAAACTTGAATTTAACACTTTTAACTCTTCTTTGAATTAAATAATAATAAATGTCCTAATCTAATTCAAGTAGGCCTAAATGATCATATTTTATTCCTAATGTTTCTTTTTTTTCAAATTACACTTTTCAAATAAAATTAGGATATGTGATGGGGTAATAATAATGTCATTTTTACCCTTAATTACCCTATTTACTTTTAATCGTGGTAATTAAAAGTAAAAAGTTACTATTTCCAATATTTATATTCATCTTATTGATTCTCATTTTACTTACTGATATCAACCGCATTTCTCTTATTTTTTAAAATTCAACTCACAGAAGCGGTAAAATTATGTTTTATATAAATTTTCAAATGCTCCTAGGAGTTGGGTAAAAGATGGTAAAAAGTTCAATAAAATTTTTTTATATCTAAAATTATTATAAACTGACTCCAAAGAATTAAATTGAACATATATAGGTATTATGTATCTATTTTGATCAAAAACAAATTTAAATAAAATAAATAATTACTTAAATAAAAATTCTATTTTAAACTATAACTCAGTGTTTTCACTATTCACCAAAAATAGAATGTTTTCAGAAAAATACAAAAAATTCACCCAAAGATAATTTCGATACTTCGAATCCAAAAATGAAGTCCATTTTCAGAGATAAAATTTATAAAATTTCAAAAAGTGGGTATTACTATTCATAACTCCTAGTTTGATTGGTCGCGATCTGTTAGAATCTTGAAGTTGTGTACAACACACGCTATTGTATTATTCAAAGAGAAGCGTTTCATGGAACTTAGGGTGTTACATCTATTATATCTTTTAATTCTAGGAGACATGTGTAAATTCACCACTCATTTCTTTTATGTAGTGAATATACATCCCATTTAACATGTTATGTTATAAATCCAATTATTTTTAAGAAATTTTATTTTTTATTTCATGTGATACTTTATTTTGTATTATGATTCAAAATATTACTAAAGCGGTATGGAATTTTTTTCTCAACTTTACTTTTTAAAGAAATACTTTATGTTGTGAACCTATATTCTTTTACATGGTGTATATTAAACCCATTTGACATTTTATATCAAAAATTTAATTATCCTCATTATATTTAATGTTCCATTACATTGTATTCCCTCATGTATCTAAAAATTCCTTGACACCAAGGAGGTAATGATTTAATGTTAAACTCTCATAATTTATCTAGATTAATTAAGATTCTATCTCTGATGATAAAATATTATAATCCATATCAATTGAAACTCATGAATTATATGGTCTACCTTTAATAATGATAATTTCGTGTAATATTATAAATTTTTAGATCTTCTATACATAAAATAATTGGTGAATTATTTTTAAATTATTTATCTCTTCAATCGGAATTTGTATTCTTCTAAAACATGTTCTTATAAAAATGTTTTCAAATATTTTTTTTGATTTTATTATGATTTTTAAAGGTATTTTACCCATGTTTTATGTTTTTAAAATACTTTTTGAAATTATTTTTATTCTCTAAATCTAGAAAATTCTCATTTATATTTTATCAAAAATGTGAAAATAATATCGGTGTTTACCATTCACAACAAGAAATGTATTTATTTCAGTCATTCTCACTCAATTATTTCAAGAATCCTTTAATTTTGTTTTATAAATATCCAAATAATATTGTTTCCTAATTATTTTATAAATTTTTATATTTCAAATAAATGTTTTCAAATTGAAATGCATTTTGAAAAAAAAATAAATGTATTTTTCAAATTTGAATTGATATTTTTATAAAGAAATTGTAAAAATTATTTTTAAAGAATTCATTAAAATTTTAAATGATAATTTTAAAAAAATGATTTTCTGACATGTTTTATATTTTAAAAAATGATTTTCAAATAAAATTTATCTTATTTAAGATACATTCTATGTGATTTATCTTTCAAATCCATTCTACATTAAAGATGACATCCATTGATGTAACTAATCCATTTTTGGGGATATTAACCAAGGATACCATTATTATTCATTATTTTCATGGATTTTGAATATTATGGAATGATGATTATGAAACCTGTTTCACTTCCTTGGGTTATACCATTATAAAATTCTTATGTGGCCTAATTTGTTCTCCACTGATCATGGAATGATGAAATGATGAAGTGATTTTGAAACCTATCTATTTTACATAGGTTATCATTGGATGAAATTTTTATCAATAAAATATCATTTCATATGTTATGATATAAAGAACGTTTTATGATCTTATGGAATAAATAATTATGATTTTCATTATGTGATGGTTGAGAAATTTATCTTCCTATAATGCATTCGTAGATGATTAATGTTATACGAGTTAAAAGGGGACATGGGAGGTTATCTAATTCCCAAAAATGAGGGTACCCATGTGGTTAGATAAATGTTGATTAAGGTGCATATGTGTTTATCCCATGCCTATAATGTAATAAATTTCTTGGTTCATACCATTGATAAAAGATTTTATAATATTATATGTACACCACAAATGAATGTATTATAAAAATATAATGATATTTTGGATCATATTCTTTAATTACCTTATCATTCATATCATATTAATCACCAATATTTGTTCGATTACCTAAGAGTGTGTTCTTTGAAAATGATGGTATGGTTTTCATTTTTTATTATCATGTTCTCAAACCCTTATGATCACGTTATTCCGAGGTATATCCAAAGATTACCCTTACTGATCATATGAGGTAACCCTTTCTTATGTTTCATTTCCTTAGGTTATAAAGAAATTTTTTATGTTTGATATGTCATAGAAGGATCCTATTTATGAATATCATAGTTAGATATGATAGAGTTTTCATATGGACTCGTTCCTTGTGCTTCTTTATTTCCAAAGTAACTAAACTATTACAGTCTTATGGTGTGTCATTCTATAATTCAATTAACATTCATCAATAAAAATTTAATATAAATTTTTGATAGTATTGGGTCATTATACATTACCCCAATAAATCTAATATAACATCACAAAACGCCATCGTGAAATCACATCATTACAATAAAAAATTAAAAAAAATGATAAATACAATTTTTTATTTCAAAATAAACATTGAAACATTTAAGGTAATATTTAATAAATTCAGTATTAATTATTATGTTACATACTCTTCATGATATAAAAGTTGTGATAATGGTTCCTTTTACAATTTCTGTAAAAACTCAAAAGCACCTCATTAGAAATATCGCCAAAAGATTTATTTTATACCATTTTTTAAAAATTTAAATTCGGGTAAAAATGATTTTATAAAATTATAATATAATATTTAAAACATTAATGATTTTTTTTAGAAAACATGGATAAGAAAGAAAATGTAAATTTCAGTTGAAGAGATAAATAATGTTATTTTTTATTAAAAAATTCTTTTGTGTCCATAAGTACATAAAGAGGTGAAAATAACGGAATTTTTTTTATTTTCATGATTTTAAAGGTTTAAAAAAAATTAATGAAGTTATTTTGGGATATATCATAATATTTCATCCTAGAAATAATAATTATAAATAATCCTGATAAACAATGAGATTGTAACATAAAACATTTACCACATTGGTAACTATTGAATCACAAGCCCAATGGAATATATAAAAATAAATTAATATGTATATACCATAATTTCAATGATAATAATCATAAAATTCATTCATTTTTTATATATATAACACACAATAGAAATATGTTTTGTTTAAGTCATGTATCCTGCTAAAATAAAAAAGTGACAATAATCTCTTACATTAAGTCTGGACTTTATTTCTAAATGTTAAAACCTCCAGTTTAATAAATATTGTATTATTATAAATATATAATATAATCATAATAATATATATCATACTATATAATATTTACTTATGACCTTTTAACAGTAGATCATTAATAATCCCCTATTGAAATCAGGTTTTTTGTAATAATATCATAGTTTTTCGTGCGCGTTTTAGATTTGGATTTTGGGTCCTTATATTTGGATCATGATTCAATAATATAAATAATTTTAACCATCATATTAATATAATATATATTCATTATATATTTATTTATATAAATCATTAAATTTTAATGATAGAAAATGAATTACACCGTTCATGCAGACAGTGGGTTGTACGTACACATGAACATTGTTTCCATTTCTTATATGGATAAAATGAAAGGATTTTAAATAATATATAAACATTAAAGTTTCATTATTATTTCATATATATCAAATATATTCCTTATATTTAACATTTTTACCCTTCATGTAATGGGAAAGTGAAAAATGAATCACATCACCTTGTGAGGCGACAGTCTGTTGTACACATGAGTGACATTACTGTATTCCCAAGGAATTGATTTTAAAAAAGAAATATAATTAATTATAATTTAATATGTATAAATATGTAAAAAATATCATATATATTCATTAAATACATCAATATCTTTATCCATGTTTTTATTTTATGGAAAATGAATTACATGGGTTCTTGGAGCAGTAGTCCACCATTAACATGATCGACGATTTCTTTTTTCCATATAAAAGAAGAGGATGTGAATATAGGTTGTTAAAATAATATTAAAAAATCTTAGTACATGTAATATAATTATATTATTATATAATCAAATATTAAGAATATTTTAAGCAGGTATAATAAGAAATACAAAAAAAATTCTCGATTAAGAATGTGACCTCTTTTTCCAACAACTTCCTTAGAATTGAAATAAAATCCCTCATATAAGGGTTTAAATATAAAAATAAGGCTTCTCTAAAATTCTGATGAAGTTAAGGAATATATTAGGGTATTTCTTGGCCAAAATAATGGTTTTTTGTAATGTTAAGAGGTGAGGACAGTGGGTCCCTTTTATAAGTGGGAAAGATGACTCATACAGAATTTTTGAAAGAAAAAAAGATGTACCCTTGTTTTAAACAATATAAAAAGTTCAAAAATGGATCATTATATAACCTTAGATAAAATAAGTTCCATATATGTAAATATAAATGGATTTGGCCATATTTTTTTTCATATTACCAATTATCCTTTTAGTTTCAACCCCCAATAAATCTGTTTTATGTGTAAATAATGTAATTAGTTCTTTACAGTTTTTATTTTTCATATTGACCAAAAAAATTAGTTGAAATTTTCATATAAAATGTATTATGATTATTTAAAACATTAAATATAATTTTTAAAAATCTATTCGTATAATTGTAAAATAATAAATCAAAACTAGCCATAAAGATGTGATGAAAAAATGATCAAATAAATATGGAATTTTCAAAATTATAGAAAGATTTAATATAGAAAGTCAAAATGAATTTGTTTCAATGAACTAAATTGGATTAATAATAAAATAATGAAACTAATTTTAATTATAAAACAATTTTAAACAATGTTTATCCCATTAAATCATTTAAACAAAAACTAATGTTTTATAAAAATTGTATTTTTCTCTATTCAATAAGCCCTTAATCTTTTCAAGAACATATTAAAAATTAAGAAAAAGATAATTTTAAATTTTTTATAAAAAATTAATTTAATTCAATCAATAAGAATTTATTAAATAATAAAAACTTAAATTTATTATTATTTCATAAAAATCAGTAGAAGTCATTTTATTAGAAAATAGTATTTTCATTGAATATAAATATTTTAATAAAAATTAAGTAATAATTTATAAAGATATTTTATTTATCTAAAACCAATATATATAATTTTATGTTTTTTTATTTTTATTCATACCAAAGAAAATTAATAACTATATTTTAATGGACTTATTTCAATAACAATTTTAATATTATATCACGATTCGTTAAAATTTTTTGTTGCATATATGGTTAGATATCAATGAAATTAAATTTATTTAAATGAAATACATAAAATAACTGGGCGTTATATTCTACCCTCAAATAATGAGTTTTTCCACTGAAATTAATCATTGTGATACAAAATAATGAGTTTACTTACAACTCCTCATAACTTTAGGTTCCCACATTTTTTCTTCAAAATGGGGGTTCCACCATGAAACATTGACTAGGTTTGTTGTCTTATTTTGTAGCACTTTACCTCTCTAATTCAAAATCCCTACCTATTTTCCCTCATATGAAATATCTTACTCTAGTGGTATGACATCTTATTTTAGTATATTTGGTTGATTAGGTATGCACTTCCTCCAGAGAGATACATAGAACACATCGTATACATGAGATATCTTTATTAGATGGTATAATTGATAAGATATCATCTCGATACGATCAATAATTTCTAAGGAAACTATATACCAATGTCTTAGTTTGGCCTTATTTCCAAATATCATTAATTAATTCCTTGGAAATATTCATAAAAAGACCTTCTCACTGAATTCATATTCTAAATCACACTAGGTATTATGAGTATATGATGTCTTCTATCTTTATATTTTCCTTATGTGTTACAAAATGGATCTGACCTTCTCTTCAATTATATCATCTAATTCATGTCCCAATATATTTATTTCTCCAACTTCATCATATTATATTTTTGTTTCATAATTATTCAAATATGGGGACATATAAGGAGCTTTGTTAGCACTAGATTGATAGGTCTTATTGTATGAATACTCAACCAGAAGAAGGTGTTGATCTCAAAAACCATGCAATGTCCATAGAAAAATATCTAACCATGTCTTAAAGGGTTTAAATAATTCTATCAAATCAATATTATCTATGTGGATAAAATGTAGTGTTAAAAATAAACCCTTTATCAGTTTTTTATGGAATTCCTCACTGGGACGTTGGGGTAAACCAAATATAATGATCAGATATAATGGAATGTGGTAGTCCATAAAATATTACCACTTCATTAATGTATATACTAGAAAGATAATCCAGAGAAAAAAAATTTATATTGATGAAATTTTTGGACTTTTTATGGAGAACGACTACAACCCATGTATAATTATTCCCTTTAGATGTTTTGGGTAGCCAGATTACAAAATCCATAGTGATGTTTTTCAAGAAAAGATCTCTTATGGGTAATGGTTGTAACATCCCCTCATACACTTGTCACTCATCCTTATCATTATCAAATACCAATCAATGAGATTCATATTCTCCAATATCTCTATTTATTCTATCCCATAAAAAAACCTTCTTTTTTATATTTATATATCTTTATACATTCAACATGAATATATAATTAAGATATTTAAGCCTCCTCTAAAAACTCCTCCTTGGAATATTCTATCTATGAAACACATACACAGTTCATGAACCATATAATTCCATCATAATTAGTGTTAAACATGGGAAAAGTTATTATCTAATTATTTATAAATATGTATTCCTTCGGTTCCAATTTAATCATTACTTGAATTCATTGTTGAATACTCATTTGATAGAGATAATATTTCACCCCTTTATTTAAAATTTCCATATCCATCCTTTGAAATTCCATAAATTTTGGATCTTTTTTATCCTCATCGTAGATATTTTTCAATGACCCTTTTGACTCAAATCACCATATACCAGGATTGCCTTCCTAGGATTGTAATGTGTTGAGCAATCACAATCCTTAATCAGTTGTGAAAATCGTTTCTGAAACATGTTTCACTAATTTTATGTGAATATATATTATAAAATTTTATAATTAGTTTATATATCACATATATAACTAAAAAGATAATGCATCCATATTTCAAATAAAAAATCAATGAATATAACATAAAATAATGAGTTGGGTAATTTTTATCATGATCATTCAATTTTGTGGGAATAATCAATCCACATACCATTATTAATAAGAATACAAACCAATTCTTTATTTGATGCAACACCATATATTTAACAACCTTCTCTATTGTAGGGTTGTATAATTTTAGGTTTTAAAACTAATATTATATTTAGTTCATTGAAATTTCCATCATATTAATATATCAAGCTGAACCTGGATACTTTACTATTAAAATTGTTGAGTGGATTTTATATCAATGAAAAACAATCACCAACCCACTGATATTATCCAACCAACCCAATAAAATGGAAGATTAATCTCACCTAGGTTGGTTTGGGTAAATAATAAATAGCATTCATCATTCAGGGATTCATTAATATACATTCTCAAGAGATTATATGACCCAAATCTGAAACCTTCTGTAGAAAAAATCCACGTTGTACATTTTTTAAGCAGTTTCTCTTTTCTTAGGGTCTTCAGTAAAATTCTCATGCGACCATTATTATCTTCCTTTAATATTGAATCTGTATGAATATAATCTATAAAACTACCCCAAAATGATCAACATAAAATCTAAAAGACTCTATTCATTAAATCCATGAATGTAGTGGGGTTATTAGAAATAGAAAATGGAATCAAAATATATTCATAGTTCCCATACCTTTTATGAAATGTTTTATTTTATATATATTCATTGTTTTACCTCAATTAAAGATATCTAAAATAGATTTCAATCATGTATAATTATTATTCACTCTTTATATGGTCAAATATATCATCAATATGAGAAAAATAATATATGTTCTTGGTTTTTATCTAATTTAGTTCCTATTAATTAAAGCTGAGTCACGTAGATCTATCATTATTCATAGTAAAAAAGGAAAGGTTCACCCCAAGGTGAGACACATGGATGAATAAAACCAATTTCAATACTGACTTGGGAATTATTCTTTCGAAATTTCATTATTTATGATCTTAGTAGAAAATACTCTTTTGATGATTTGAAATAATAATGTGAGGAGTGGGTTTATATGATCATTTATAAATAATTTCTTTTGAATGTATTAAATGAGAAGGAAAGTATGTTCCTTAATATTAATAAAGTAATCATTATCAGTTTGAAAAAAATTCATAGGAGAAACTAGAATATAATAAATATTAGTGTATTAGAGGAACTGTATATGATGTAGAGACCCCCCTTGAGAGGTCTCTCACTTTTGAGGAAATTCCAATCATTATGAATCAATATGTTCTTCCCTTATTAGTGGGAATAATTATTGATGGATGATTTTTATAAATATTAGGGCTTTGATCATCCATCCAACATTGATATGTATAATAATATGAGACACCAGAATTTGTAGATGGGAATGAGGTGGGTCTTGTGTGATTTTATTTCAATTATATACTTGTCATTAAATTAATGATTAAAATTAGAAGACATCTAGTTTTCTCTATCCACATTCTATCCATTCCAATATATTATAGGAGGTACCCATATACATAGTTTTGGGGTTATATTTTACCCCATTATGTAGGGATACTAATTGGGTTATGATTGATTGGTAGAAAATATCTTATCACTTCATGTCAATTAACAATAATACAAAGGTGGGCGATCCTAGAATGGTTTACATCAATGAAATTATGAGATTTCATGTTGTTCCTTATACCATTTTATGTGATAGAGATACTTCATTATCCTCTTTATTATGGAATTCGCTCTAAAAGAAAAATGCATCCATATTAAGGCTGAGCATATCCTACCACCAAAAAATATAATAAAAATAAAGCAGATAATTCAGATTCAATATAATATTCTACAGGAATGTGTTTTAGAATATATAGGTATGTGGGGTATCCATTGATGATGTATTTATTTTTATTATAATTAAAATTATTAGTATATTTTATGTATAACTCTATTCGAATAATTATTTCATTATTTATACTACACTCCCTTGTGTTGAACTTAGTCAGGTGAATCCTGAGTGGTAGTCCCTAGCATTGTATATTATATTAACATGATAATATAAACTATTTAACACTATTTTTAAATGTCAAAAAATATTCAAAAATCAAAAGTCATCACCAATATTGTCCCGTAGAACTCTAAGTGGGTGATCAGAACCATGTAAATATTTTATAGGTTTATAGTTCCACCCACACGATTAGTGCATGGTTTGTTAAACAATGAGGACTACCAAGAATATTAAAAATGTGAACATCCAAAAGTACAAACTCTTGAACTAAACCCCTATCCCTTATATATTCTCTCACTTTAAACAATTGGATCAACCTTCCCCGATTATAACTTTCTATTCTAATCCTTGTATGAATTTTTGGGAGATTTTTCCTAGCTTCATTAACAGGAACCCTTTGAAAGTGTTTTATTTTATCTCCAACGAATCTATTCTAATTATTTTCACAGTTTACAACCTTCCCTAATGCTATAAGTGACTAATTATTTTAATGATAAATTTTCATTATAGGATTAAATGTTTTTGGGGTTCTCCAAAACATTTTAGGGTTTTCACCCATTATTTGTTAATTCTCGCCAATGGAAATGGTTGGTAGTAAATTAACTCAGGTGGTTCTATATTCCCGCTTTGTTAGTTGAACCATTGATTCTTTTCTATAAAAAATATAATTATTAAAATTTTAATAATAGTACTTATCAATTTTTTATATAATTATTTATTCATATTATGAAGCACTTAGTATTTCCTTCATTTTTTGAGATCTCAAAGTGGTTTTTAAGATTATTAAATGTGAAATAAATGATGCTTCTAAACTGTTTTATCAAATAAATAAGTAAATAATTATTTTGAGGAGTAGTTAAACAACATGGAAAACCATCGTACTTGGTTTGGAAGAACTAAATTTTTCGAAGGAATCTTCTCTCTAATTTTATCTTTACCCTGATTAGTGAAGTAAATCCAAATTCATTCCCACAGGCTAGCAAAGCCTTTTTATATTTATTTCACATGTTAGGAGTGTTTTCCTGTATAGTGAATCCCTTTGTGTATGTACCCAGGGCCTTTTTGACCTTAGGGTTCACTTACAAGTTATATGTTTGAAATTCATATAATATGGTTCCTTCATCATTTTTATTTACTAATTCATATATATAATTTTCCCTTGATTCCATAAAAATGTTTAATGGATATTTTCATACATTTATTTTCATATTATATAAAAATTATTTATTTGAAAAGGGGGTATTTATGGAATATTTGGTAGGATCATACATGTATTTTTTATCATACCTTATATACACCAGTGGGTGAATGAAACTTATGGTTTCTATAAAGACCCGTAAAATTCAAGGGAAATTTTTTCTTAATTTTCTTGGGATTTTTACAAGAACGCAGTTTCTGATGGCACCTAATTCCAAGGCCCGGTGTGCCCGGAATCATTTTCTGAAGTTTAGCTCGGGTACATTCAGTAAACGAACAAGCATGTTTTTCTAACTTTTGAACCGGTTCTCGGAATCGAATTCTGAGGGCACTGATGGAATCGCAGCGCCGGTAATTGTTTAGAAACACCTTTTTTGGAGTTGCGTTTGCTCGAGTGTGGTTTTTAATTTTTGGGGTTTAGTTAAGGAATAAAATAAATGTGGTGCAACCGTTTATTTTATTTTATTTTGCTTTACCTGTGTTAAGTGGATGATGTGGGACCCACAATATCCTACCCACTTGGTAGGATATTTGTGAGGTGGGTCCCACACGAGCCCCACTATTTCTTTTCTTCCTAAACCCCCACCTTTAATTAAGTAACGCACCTGCACCCCCTTCTTAATGATTTCAACCCTTGCGTTTAATCTGTATAATAAACGCCTCATTAATTGGGCGGTTTTCAACTCCTCAATTAATTCAATTAGTTGATTGTTTCTTTTTTTTTTGAAATTCAAATCGTTGGCTGGTGTGTTAATAAAATAAGACAACTCTTATTTTATTAAATTTGTTGGGTTGTGAGAGGCTGGGGAGAATTCACTCAGGTTCTTGAAGTTCTTCCTCCTTGCGAAGAACGCCGACCTCTGACGAAGGTCTACAAGAACGCCGGATCCTCGGAGATCGACGACGCGATGCCGACGAATCCTTTCTCCGCAACGCGACGATCCTCCTTCCGCGACGCTTCTTCCCGGATGTTCCTTCTCCCACGACAATCTTCGAATCATCGAGGCTTGAGGTAGGGGATTATTATTTCATTTGTGCCTGATTACTTCATCATTGAATTATCATCTGTTTGGGACCGCATGTTATCGGAATAACGGGAGGAGGTCGGACCACACGAACACGACCTACCCTCCTCTCCCCTTTGGTTGTTTGATATTGTTTGTGGCACGAACAAGTCAACGCGGTGCCAAAGCACCGCACTGAAATGTTAAAGAAAGGCGGAGAAGCGCAGCGCCGTTGCGCCACACCGTTGAAGATGAACCAAAGACCAAGTGCCGTCGCACCACGCTGTAGAACCACAAAAGCACTGCAGCCGGAGCGGGGCCGCGGTGGAGCGGGGAGACCGGCAGCCGGTTCCGGTCTGCTGACGATGGAGCTGGGGGACCGGCCAGCGCCGGTTGAATGGTGGCAGCAACCGGCCGCCCAGAGCAGGTCGACCGGTTAGGGGAAAACCGGGGGCTCGTAACCCCCGGTCGGCCAGCAGGTGCGGCCCCCCCACATGGGGGCCGCAGGTTCACCACGCGGGGGGCAGCCCCCCCCCCCCCCTCTTCACTCGGCTGTAACGGCAGAGCCGCCTGGCCACCCGGCCAGAGCCAGCACGCCGGGCCGAGCTGTCCGGCTGGACCGCCCGGCCGGGCTGTGCCCAGGTCGGGCCGGACCGGGTCGGACTGGGCCCGAACCCCAAAATACCGGACCTCTCACGGTCTTTTGCCCATAACATGGGTTTCAGACCTCCGATCGACGCGCCGTCAGCTGCGATGCGATCCTTGGATAGAGATGGTCATTTCGATATATTGCACTCAAGGTTTCAGAGTACTTTGGATTCAGCCGGGTTGGTTCGTACACGAAACCAACCAGGACTTCGGAGCGGAAACACTCATAACTTGTGATTCGGACGTCTGATCGACGTACCGTCAACTTTGATGGATTCCTCTAAGTGATACGGACCGTTTGGATTACTCCGCTCGAGTTTTGGACGTAGTTGGAGTACGGTCGGGTTGGTTTTTACTTAAAAATCAACCAGGCCCCTAGAACGAAAAAGCCAATAACTCTCAGACCGGGCGTCCGATCGACGCGCCGTCTGTCGCATTGAGTTCCTGTTGACGATTCAGAACTTTTGGATACATCAACTCCGGACTATGTGTCAGTTGATGTATCAGCCCCTCGGCTCGTGGAGCGGACCCTCCCAAACAAGCATCCTTTGTGCGGGAACCCTAGAGCTGGGTGTGACTGCGACGACGATGGCGATTTTACAGAAATCCTCCGTGGATTCGACGACGATGACTATAGAACCCAGCGATCCTACCATGATCAGTGCTACCGATCCTATGTGGGTCAGATCCTGTGTGGGTCAGCGCTCAGCGGTCCTGTGTGGGCCAGCGCCTATAGATCATGTGTGGGTCTGATCCTGTGTGGGTCATTACAGGGGTTAGTTACCTATCGATCCTTTTTGGGTCATTGCGAGGGTCAGTACCAATCGATCCTGTGTGGGTCCGACGGCTTAGATGAATCAGTGGAAATATCTGATCATCATTATCGTCTTATGAAGAAGTATACATGTGTGAGCTGAATCTTGAATTTCAATCCTTGTCTTCGATGAGATTGACTTGATATCCTGTGTGGATTACTTTTTTCTTTCCTGTGTGGAATGGGTTGTCTTTTCCTGTGTGGACTGGGTTGTACTTGGGCTCAGATGTTGGATTCGAACGAGAATTGATGACTTAGGTATATGTATGGGAATATACCTAAAAAGTGACAGATGTTACTTCGTGTTTGAGTCTTTCCTTTGTGGAATATCCTTTGTAGATTCTGGGAGACCTTTGGGGGTCTCGGGGTCCCTACTGAGTAGGTTATACTCACCCCTGTATGGGCTATGCCTGCACTACATTGTATTGGTTGTAGACGACAGACAGCGTTGATCGTGGTTGAGGCTTGCAGAGTAGTCCATACCTAGAGGTGGACCCCAGGGCGGGGCGTACTCGGAGCGGACTGCTGGACCCGAGGAGCTGTAGAGGCTATTTGTACCCAACCTTCAAGTGGTACTTCCAGTGGACGGCTCGATGCTGCGGCTTTGCTTTTCGTTTGTTTTATTCCCTTTTTCAGTTGTACTTTACTTTCAGTTTGGGTTTGTATTCTGGCCCACTTAATTTTCCGCACTTACTGTTGTACCCAGTTTTTACTTAGTGTTTACTTCTGCTTTCTTGCGATGTGGTGTTTGTTTACTTTACAAAGGCAATGCCTTCCCTTTTTACCGGGAATTACGCCTTGGTGCTAGTTTCCAGCCCCTGGCCTATGGAAGGCGGGCTTGGGGTAGTCATGGCATGGGCCCCGAGGATAGGTCGTGACAAATTTATATCAGAGGAGTTCGGTTCTACCGCAGAACTCAGGACTCTGATCTTTTTCTATGTGAAGAAATAGTGTTAAGAGTATTGAGTATGGTTATTAGTCCAGGGAGTCCAGTGTTGGTGCGGCGGCCGAAGTATCTGTACACAAGGACCCTGACTTCTGATTTCTGACTTAATGCACAAAAACATTGATTGCATGTGTGCTTCATGTTTTCTTTGTGATTACATTATGTCAGCTACCAGGTATACTGCTCTGACCGTGGCACACCTGTTTCTTTTTCGGATGGCCCCATGATGGCAGCCAGCTAGGGTTCCGAGCGTTGTTCGTGATGACATCCCACTGAGCGACGGGGCCTCGGTACAAGGACCTTTGACCGAAGAGTCACCGGTGGTACCTCTACCCACCGAGCCATCGATGCTACTAGCCCCAGCCGCTGACGATGCACATCTCCTTAGTGCACTGGACGAGTTTCAGCATCAGTAACTTCCTAGGTTCGGCGGGGAGATGGACCCTCAGGCCACCGAGGATTGGATGGAGGCAGTTGTACGAGTTTTCAGGTTAGTGAGGACACTAGCAGACCTCATGGTGATCCTCGCAGCGAGCCTCTTGCACACTGCAGCAGGCAGATGGTGGAGATTGATGCTATAGGTGCGCGATGAGGCGTCTATTCCCTGGACGAACTTTGAGAGCCTCTTCCTCTCGGAGTTTGTCCCAGCCACCCTCCGTGCGGTGTGCATCCAGGAGCTTCTACAGCTCTGGTAGGGCAGCTTGACGGTCGCCTAGTACTCGGAGAGATTTACCGATCTCTCGCGCTATTCGACGGACATGGTACGAGACCCATTCTTCTGGGCCTGGACCTTTGAGCAGGGATTGAGGCATGATATCAGGGCATCGCTGATCTGCCTCAGCATTCTGACACAGGAAGGGGTACTGGAGAGAGCCCTTCTGATCGAGAGCTTCCTTGTTGAGCCCACATCAGTAGCGAGACCTACCGCAGGGCGGCACATAGCAGAGTCTTATGCAGCAGGTAGTCGACGGATGACACATGGGTCCAGGAAGACCAGACCCTCAGGCAGACGACCTCAAGACACTGGCTCAGAGGTGGGGGGGCACACAACACAGAGCCAATCTTTCGAGAGGCAGATAGTGCTATGCCTGCGGAGGGCAGGGCCACATGGCTCGTGACTGCCCGACCCGCCGTACCAAGGAGCAACAGACGGTTGAGGGACCACCCAATCAGAGGCAGACAGTCGACCGTGGGGGTCCGCAGGGTGCAGATAGACGAGGTAGAGGAGCTGGCCGAGCAGCAGGTGGTGGGCGACGCTTTCAGGCTCTACCACCACCACCCCCAGGAGGTCCACCCTGACCACAGGGAGCTGGCGGGCAGAGACAGGCACAACACGAGGCAGCGGAGGCCTACGACCACGGCGTGCCAGAGATGATTCGAGGTACTATCTATGTCTATTCCACCCTTGCTGCAGTTCTTATAGACATATGAGTGAGTCATTCTTTCATAGTCGTTGCCCTTGTTCGGATCTCGGAGACTCTGACAGAGCCATTGGCTCGATCCTTACGGCTAGAGACTCCTACAGGAGTGGACTCGATGATTACGCACTGGTGCTGGTAGTGTGGCCTTACTCTACGAGGCGATAGATTCGGCTGGGATCTTCTTCTAGCGGCATCGAGGCCTTACGACGTCATCTTGGGCATCGATCGGTTCTCTACAGTCAATGCTCATATCGAATTTATTAGGTGCAAGGTGCGATGTGAATGCACCGACGGAAGCATTTTCACCTTCACCGTTGAGAAGTGAGACTTCGAGCACAGGATGAACACTCACAGAGGAGAAGAAATCCCATCACTCATCAGTTGGCTAGCCTCATCCAAGGGGTAGTTGACGTGCGGAGTCCTGGTTTTCCTGCAGTGGCGGATCAGTATGCGGACGTTTTCCTCGATGACGTTCCAGGACTACCTCATTGTAGAGAGGTAGACTTTTATATTGACCTATACCCCGGGAAAATCCCGATATCCACTCCAGCGTATCAGATGGCCCCCACTGATCTTCAAGAGCTACAAGTACAATTGGAGGACTTTCAGGGAAATGGATTCATCCGAACTAGTGTTTCACCCTGGGATTCCCTGATATTGTTCGCAAGAAGGCAGATGAGAGCTTGCAACTTTGTGTCGACTATCTTCGCCTGAACCAGGGGACAGTGAGGAACAAGTATCCTCTACAAAGGATTGATGACCTCTTCGATCACCTCAAGGGAGCACGGTGGTTCTCGAAGATAGACCTTAGGTCAGGCTATCGTCATCTCAGAATTTAGGATGAGGACGTGCAGAATACGGCCTTCAGTTGTCGGTATGGCCACTATGAGTTCTTGGTTATGCCATTCGGTGTAACCAATGCTCCAGTAGTGTTCATGGGCCTTATGAACAGGATCTTTCAGCCATACCTCGATCGATTTTTCATGGTCTTCATTAACGACATTTTTATATACTCGGCGACTGAGGAGGAGCACGCCTACCACTTGCGGGTTGCACTGGACACACTCCGAGAGCACCAGATTTATGGTATGCTCTCTAAGTTTCAGTTCTGGATATGCGAGGTCCACTTCCTAGGACACGTCATCTCTGAGTTGGGAGTTGCGGTGGATCCTGCGAAGATCGAGGCAGTGCTTGCTTCTGAGACACCCAGGAGCGTGACGGAGGTGCAGAGTTTCTTGGGACTAGCTGGGTACTACATGAGATTTGTTCCAGACTTCTCCAGAGTTGCGGCACCACTCTCAGCTTTGAAGAAGAAAATAAAACCATTTGTGTGGTTAGAAAGGTGTCAGCAGAGCTTCCAGGAGCTGAGACAGAGATTGACCAGCGCACCTATCTTGAGGCTACCGGAGGAGGGATTTGGGTACGTAGTTTACTACGATGCATCAGGGACCGGACTCAGATGTGTCCTGATGCAGGAGCGGGCCGTGATCGCCTATGGATCACGTAAGTTGAGGCAACATGAGAAGAACTATGATACCCATGACCTTGAGTTAGCAGTAGTGGTCTTCGCTCTGAAGATGTGGTGACACTATCTTATGGGGGAGAGCTTTATAGTCTATTCTGACCATCAGAGTCTTAGGTACATCTTCTCGCAGAAGGACCTGAATCTGAGACAGGGATGATGGATTGAGTTCCTCCAGGACTATGACTTTGAGATAGTCTATACTCCTGGGAAGGGGAACGTAGTAGTCGATGCTCTCAGCAGGAGGACAGGCATCCAACTACTTGGGGAGGCGACAGATCAGTTAGCCGCTTTTCAGATATCCTTCATGGATAGAGATGGAGCAGCCTTTTTTCAGTCACTCACAATCACTCCTCCACTACTATAGCGGGTCAGAGAGGCACAGCGTGGGGATGCCGACTGTGAGACGTGGCGTGTGCAGATATCCTTAGGACAGACACCTGATGGTTTCTCTTTAGAAGGAGACAATGACATCCTTTTCATAGGACGTACCTTGGTACCAGGTGATTTACAGGAGGAGGTGCTGAGAGAGTTTAACACTTCCCCTTTGGCGGTACATCCTGGAGTGGTGATGATGTACCAGGATCTCAGACGACAGCACTGGTGGCCGGGCATGAAGAAGGTTGTGGCTGAGTTCGTTTCTCGATGTCTCGCCTACCAACAGGTGAAGGCAGAGCACCAGGTACAAGCAGGCTTGGTACAACCCTTGGAGGTCCCGGAGTGGAAGTGGGACGACATATCTATGGACTTCGTGACTGTACTTCCATGCACTTCCAGAGGTCACGACTCCATTTGGGTGATTGTTGACCGACTCACCAAGTCGGCTCATTTCTTACCCATCAGGGAGAAGGGCTTAGTGGAGAGCTTGGGACGCCTCTATGTTTAGAAGATTTTACGGCTTCATGGTGTGCCATCATCTATCATCTCTGATCGAGATGATCACTTTACTTACCGACTATGGAAGGGGTTGCAGGAGGCGTTCGGGACGCAGCTACATCTGAGCACTGCCTTTCAACCATAAACAGATGGTCAGATGGAGAGGACCATTCAGACTCTCGATGACATGATCTGTGCATGTGTCCTCGACTTTGGTCGCAGCTGGGAGGACCACCTACCCTTGTTAAAGTTCGCGTACAACAACAGATACAACTCCACCATCGGGATGGAACCATATGAGGCGTTGTATGGCCGACGTTGTAGATCTCCTCTATGTTGGAAAGACCCTGGGGAGTCAGCACTTGTGGGACCAGAGATGGTCCAGGCCACAATAGAGAAGGTTCAGCTCATCCAGGAGTGGATGAGGACAGCTCAGAGCCGGCAGAAGTCTTATGCAGACAGGAGGCAGAGGCCACTAGATTTTGAGGATGGCGACCACGTCTTCTTGCGGGTCTCACCTCAACGTGGATTACGGAGATTTGGCCGAGGTGGCAAGTTGTCTCTGAACTTCATCGGACCATTCCAGGTCCTCATCAAGATTGGCGAGGTTGCTTATCGCCTAGATCTACCACCTCATTTGCACTGGGTGCACGACGTCTTCCACGTATCTCAACTATGGAGATACGTGCACGAACCGACGCACATCATTGACCATTGAGAGCTGGATGTTGATGATGGGCCGAATTTTTCAGAATTCCTAGTGGAGATTGAGGATCTACAGGAGCGGGTCCTACGTTGATGTTCGATTCCTCTTGTGCACATCAGATGACAGCACAGGAACCTCAAGGAGAGCACTTGGGAGCGGGAGGCTCAGATGCGTGCTCAATACCCACATTTGATTCCATAGTTTATGATGTATCTATACGGGGACATAAATCCCTGATGTGGGAGTAATGTAAACACCCGTAAAATTCTAGGGAAATTTTCTCTTAATTTTCTTGGGATTTTTACAAGAACGCAGTTTCTGACGACACCTGATTCCAAGGCCCGGTGTTCCCGGAATCATTTTCTGAAGTTTAGCTCAGGTACGTTCAGTGAACGAATGAGGGGGTTTTTTTAACTTTTGAAATAGTGCTCAGAATCTAATTTTGAGGGCACCAATGGAATCGCAACGTAGGTAATTGTTTAGAAACACCTTTTCCAGAATTGCGTTTGATCGGGTGTGGTTTTTAATTTTTGGGGTTAAGTTAAGGAATAAAATAAAAGTGGTGCGACTATTATTTTTATTTTATTTTTCTTAACCTAATTTAAGTGATTGATGTGGGACCCACAATATCCTACCCACATGGTAGGATATTTTTGAGGTGGATCCCACATGAGCCCCACCGTTTCTTTTCTTCCTAAACCTCCACCTTTAATTAAGTAACGCACCCGCACCCCCTTCATAATGAAGTCAACCCTTGCATTTAATCTGGATAATAAACACCTCATTAATTGGGTAGTTTTAAACTACTCAATTAATTCAATTAATTAATTGTTTCTTTTTTTTTGAAATTCAAATCGTTGGCTAGTGTGTTAATAAAATAATACAACTCTTATTTTATTAAAGTTGTTGGGTTTTGAGAGGCTGGGGGGAATTCACTCAGGTTCTTGAAGTTCTTCCTCCTCACGAAGAATGTGAAGAACACGAAGAAGGCGATGAACGCCGAACTCCGAAAAAGGTCAACATGAACGCCGGATCCTCGGAGATCGACGACATGACGCCGACAAATCCTTTCTCCACGACGCGATGATCGTCCTTCCGTGACACTTCTTCTAGGACGTTCCTTCTCCCGGGACAATCTTCGAATCATCGACGCAGGAGGTAGGGGGATTATTATTTCATTTGTTCCTGATTACTTCATCATTGACTTATCGTCTGTTTGGGGCCTCCTGTTATCGGAATAACGGGAGGAGGTCAGACCGCACAAACACGGCTGACCCTCCTCTCCCCTTTGGCTGTTTGATATTGTTTGCGGCACGAACAGGGAAACGTAGTGCCAAAGCACCGTGCAGGAATATTAAAGAAAGTGGGAGAAGCACAACGCCGTCGCGCCCCACCGTTGAAGATGAACCAAAGACGCGGCACCGTCGCGCCGCGCCGGACGGACCAAGGCCGCGACATAGGCCGCGGTGGAGCGGGTAGACGGGCGGCCAGTTCCGGGCCGCCGGCGTCGGGGCAGGGGGACCGGCCAACGCCGGTCTCGTGGTGGCAGCAGCCCGCCGGCCAGAGCTTGCCGGCCGGTTAGGGGAAAACCAGGGGTTCGTAACCCCCATTCGGCCAGAGCGTTCCAGCCGGTCAGAGGAAAACCTGGGTTTCGTAACCCCTGGTCGGCTAGCAACTGCGGCCCCCCACATGGGGTTCGTGGGTTCACCACGCGGGGGACAACGCCCCCCCCCCCCTCTTCCCTTGGCCGTAACGGCCGAGCCGCCTGCCCAGATCGTCAGGCAGCGCCGCGCCCAGGCCGGGCCGGGCCACACCAGCCAGGCCGGGCTGCGCCCAAGGGGGCCAGACCCGGGTTGACCCGGTTCGGGCTGACCCAGGGTGTACCGGGCCGGGTCGGACCGGGCCCGAACCCCCTAATACCGGACCTCTCACAGTCTTTTGCCCATAACGTGGGCTGCGGAATGTCGATCGACGCGCCGTCAGCTGCGATGCAATCCTTGGATCGATACGGTCGTTTTAGTATATTACACTCAAGGTTTCGAAGTACTTTGGGTTCAGTTGGGTTGGTTCGTACATGAAACCAACCAGGCTCTCGGAGGGGAAACGCTCATAACTTGAGCTCCGGACCTCTGATTGACGTACCGTTGACTTTGATGGATTACTCTAAGTGAGACGGACCTTTTGGATTACTCCTCTCGAGGTTTGGACGTAGTTGGAGTATGGTCGGGTTGGTTTTGACTTAAAACCCAACCGGGCCCCTAGAACGAAAAAGCCAATAACTCTCAGACCGGGTGTTCGATCGACACGACGTCTGTCGGGTTGAGTTCCTGTTGACGATACGAAACTTTTGGATACATCAACTCTGGAGTATGTGCCAGTTGATGTATCAGTCCCTCGGCTCGTGGAGCGGACCCTCTGAAACGAGCTTGCACTGTGCGGGAACCCTAGAGCTGGTTGCGATTGTGACGACGATGGAGACTTTATAGAAATCCTCCATGGATTCGACGGTGATTACTACAGCACTCAGCGATCCTACGTGGATCAGTGCTACCGATCCTATGTGGGTCAGATCTTGTGTGGGTTAGCGCTCAGCGATCCTGTCTTGGGCAGCGCCTACAGATCCTATGTGGGTCATTGCGGGGGTTAGTTATCTATCGATCCTTTGTAGGTCCTTGCGGGGGTTAGTACCTATAGATCATGTGTGGGTCTGACGACTTAGACGAATCAGTGGAAATATCGGATCATCTCTATCGTCTTACGAAGAAGTATACCTGTGTGAGTTGAATCTTGACTTTCATTCCTTATCTTCGATGAGATTGACATGATATCCTGTGTGGATTACGTTTTGCTTTCCTGTGTGGAATGGGTTGTGTGTTCCTGTGTGGAATGGGTTGTACTTGGGCTCGGATGTTGGAGCTAAATGAGAATTGATGACTTAGGTATATGTATGGTCATATACCTAAGAATTGTCGGATGTTACTTCGTGTTTGTATATTTCCTTTGTGGATTATCCTTTGTGGATTCTGGGAGACCTTCGAGGGTCTCGGGGTCCTTACTGAGTAGCTTATACTCACCCCTGCATGGGCTATGCCCGAACTACGTTGTGTTGGATGCAGACGACGGACAGCGCTGATCGTGGTTGAGGCTTGTGGAGCAGTCGGTACCTGGAGGTGGACCCCAGGGTCGGGCGTACACGGAGCGGACGGCTGGACCCGAGGAGCTATGGAGGCTATCTGTACCCACCCTTTAGGTTGGACTGCCAGTGGAAGGCTCGAGGATGCGGCTTTACTTTTCGGTTGTTGTACTCCCTTTTTCAGTTGTACTTTACTTTCATTTTGGGTTTGTATTCTGGCCCACATACTTTTCCACACTTACTGTTGTACCCAGTTTTTACTTAGTGTTTACTTTTTCTTTCTTGCTTTGTGGTGTTTATTTACTTTACAAGGGCAATGCCATCCCTTTTTACCGGGAATTATGCATTGGTGCTAGTCGCCATCCCCTAGCCTATGGAAGGCGGGCTTGGGGTAGTCACCTCACGGGCCCCGAGGATGGGTCGTGACAGTTTCTCTAATGAATGAAATGAAAATATGCTACTTAATGGAGGTGGGTTCTGAGGAAAAATTATTTAGGTTATAAGGTTTCATGGTGGGGGGATCTCCTCCTGTCACATGAATATGGGTAGAAATTTTATTTATATATTTTTTGTTTAGTAGTTGTATGTTTAAACTTATTAGGTATCAAATATTTTTATTATGATATCATTACTCATTTTTCTCAACTGTGGGTTGTATAGATTTCATTATTCACTTATATTATATTTTTATAATTTATTATTCCTCAATTTTATTTATCAGTTTTTTATTTTGTTTATTCTTCTTCCCACAATTCAAATCATGACTCATCCATATATGGTTATGACATTATCAATTCTTGCAAATGAGGTTTCTATATTAAATAAATAATTTTGGTGAAATCAATGCAAAAGTTGTTTTCTAAATTCCTCAACACTAGTTTCCATCCTATGGAGATCGAGAACACCCTTGAGGCTATGTCATAGACTAACTTGAGTAATTGGTTTAGGATAAATAGGAGTTGGTTCATAACATTAAGAGTGATAATGGTTTGTATAGTAATTTTTACATGCGTGGAATAAATTAAGGTTCATAGTTCATTTTATATGAGTACTATAAATAGGAATTACTAGATAGAATTCTTGTTACCCTATTTGGAGACGGTTTGGCTATGATGATGTTCTTATTTCATGTATGTGATTACTTGTGTGTTTTAAATAACAGTAACTTTCCTACAAATAGTATATGTTTTTAATTGAATTGGAGTGTCGTTATTATGATGAATTCTTTATACCACTTCCTCAATGATAAATACATGATGAATATACATGGGATATTTCCATAAGGGGGTGGTTTGTCTTAAATTGGTGGATGGCTACTGTGATATCTTCCATCGAAGGCATCAGTCATGATCAATATAAATTTGGAATGGCCATGGAACCTTATACTTAGGGGATGGTTTTGATCATGTGAGAGTTTTTTTATTGTTGTTACCTCCTCAAAAAGCATTCTACATATTAGGGTTTGGTTCCTAGTAATGATATAATCATTCATTCATCTACATTGATCACCTCACGTATTCTTTGGGTTTTGCGAATCCTAGTTAGGACATGATGACCCGATAGGGGTGAATGTTGTATTTTCATTTATTAATTTATTTCCTCTAATTAATCCACCCACATATATCTACTATACATATAGTAAGTATGAGATAATAGTATTCTACTAGGATTATTACTCACACTCTACAAGGGAATCTAAGTACATGTGCATAATTTGTTTCTATGAATAAATCTATGTGTGAGGGACTTATGATGGGATAATGATAATGTTGACCAAGTCAGGGATAGTTCTGACTCTAGGAGTTATTATAATTTTTTTGTAGCTGAACCTCTTTATTCATTTTTTTATGTCTCATATATTGATCCACCTTCATAAGGGATTCTTTGAAATTGTGAAATTGATAGAGAGTTATCCATTTAATAATTCCAAATTATGTATCCATATGTATTCTAAAAGCCTGAACTCACACATCCAGATATGGAAATAAAAATATAATTTGATTTTTTACAAAAAAGTAACTGAAAAATATATAGTGAATTATACATATGGGGATAATTTCTAGTGTATGTTCTAGAGGATTATGAAAATACCACATTGAAAATCGGTGTTTAGACAAATAATTACAAAATAACTAATTAGATTCATGTGGGTAACTCTTTAAATGAAGGCATAAATCACAGAACTTATAAAATTTATGTGAACAATATTTTTAAACAGGAAATGGTCAAAAAAGTTACTAGTATGTATTTTTAAAACAAGTGAAAAACACATTGAAATTTCATTGAGAACATTTAATATCAGATATGAATTTTTTGATACTATATATAACATTAAAAAATAATAAGTTATGTTTTTTTAGAAAATATCTTTAGAAATTACTTTTCAAATCATTTTAATAATACTTAGCATTTTGAAAATCCATTCCAAAAATACCATTTAAAAAATACTTGGATTTATTAATAAAAACATTTAAAAATAATAATAATTCTTTGGATTAAATTGATACCTTAAAAATACTATGAAACTCGTGAGGAAATGTTCATTATCACTTGTAGGGAATTTCCCCACTGTTGTCTTCAGTTATCCCTTCATTCCTTATCATCTCATACAACACAGAGTGACGTGTTAAAAAACATGTTTATAATATATTAATTCCTCATTAATAACCCATTAAAAACATTTAAAAATCTTACATAAGTTATTTTCATAGATGAAACTAATATTATAACTTCTCATCATAGAAAAAAATTGAATTTTCTTGAAACCGAAGAGATTTATGAGAAATATACATTTACCGAAGATATATATAAACCTAAACTTCATAAAAATTATAACCTTTAAAAATTAAACAATAAATCATATATAAACTTCAATGAAATGGAAATATCATTTAGAGAATATGTTAATATCTACTTGAATGAAAGTCATTAATAAAAAATCATTTTTCATATAAATTAAAAACATAATTAATTTGAAAAATTAATATATATATATATTTTAATGAAATCAAATACACTTTCAAATTAATGTTAAAGATTAAAAAATGTTTTTTTGTTGTTTTACATCATATATCAAAATAGATGTTTTGAGATTTAATTTTAAAAATTTCCTTGAATACTTTTCCATACAATTAACACCCTTACTAAGGGTATTTAGAAAGAGGTTTTTAGATATATATATATATATCACCCTAAAAATTAAATTCATCATATCTATAAATTATAGGTCTTAAAAATAAAAAAAAAATTATTTAAAGAATTTTGAAGATATAACATTAATAAAATGACTTCCCTCAATGAAAAATTTAATGAAGTAGGTTTGTTTTGGAATTTGAATTCATTAAATAAAAGATAAAAGAAGTGAGTTTCTATGTGGATACATTTCTACATAAAGATCCAGAACAATGATTTTTATTTATAGACAAAATTATTGATTCTAGTGTTCCCTTTATTTCTCAAAAATATATAATGTATGTATATAGATTGTTGAGAAAGATAAAACAATTGGGTTATACTATTATATATTCATCGCTACAACTTGGTATATCCAATGAGAATATAAAATCATGAAAAAATATGCATGAATCAATTATTTTCTTTTTCTTCAAATGTTTAAGATACACCAAATCATTTTAAAAAATCATTTTTATCGGGTCGATAGGATATATATTTATATTATAAACTTAACATTCTGCTGCTATTGTTGATCCATAGAACAAAATAATTAGCTGAAGATTATCTATAGTAATGTCAGTGATCATATATATATATATTGGTAATAGATACATTTTTTATATTTTATTTTTTTTAACTATATAAATTAATCAGAAGTATTAATCCAATTCAGAAGAAAAAAAATCAAATATATGTTTTATACAAATATTTTTCTTAAAGACACACAAAATCAACACAAAGTCGACTAGAAATGTTGAAAAAAATATTATGATTTAATAAATTCTTTTGAAAAATCATTGTGTTAATCAAAGGATTCAGGAGAATGAAAACCCACACAACAGAAAATATGGACTTGTGACATTGATCAATGAAGAAATTCAATGAATACGATGAAAATATAATTAATACACCAAAAAATATAAAAAAATAGGGTTTAGACACCTAAAAATAAAATCCATACCTCTGAAGATCTGCAAATCAAATTTTAGATATTAAAGATGATGAAATCATCCCTCTAGATTGCTGATACTCAATTTCCCAGGTCCTCATGAGTAAACCCTTTTAGAAAATCTATCTACTTTTAGCTTTAGAAAATCAACATTCTTTCTCCATTCGATCCATATTTGAGTCCCCCTCGATACTCGATTATAATCTGTGCTTGTCCCTCATTCGGTACTCTAAACCACTTTTGATGTTCATGCTCCTGAAATGATGGCCATAAAACTCTCTTTCCACTTATGAGTTTGACTACCTCTCGATTCCCACTTACCCAATGTTTTCATTTTATTTTATTATTAATTTTTTAATGAAACTATATTAATGTTTTCGGTTCAATAAATATAATTTTAATAATACATATATTATCATAATCGCATTTATATAAATAAATAATTCACATATATCATAAATATATTAATTATTCAAAAAAATAGTAGTCATTATAAATTCATATTTTAATATATTCATAGAAAAATTAAAATTTATAATAGTTAAAATATAATACCTTTGAAATTTTATTGATTTCATATAAATTATATTAACTTTAAAATTAAATATTTTATAATAACTAAATATAATATATTTATTATTCATATTTATTTTATTTCATATATTTTATAATGATTAAATATTAAATATATTTTTTATTCAAAATATATATTTCAATATATATATACTCTAATTAAAATCTAAAAACATTTACTTATCATTTTCTTTAATGTCATATCATATATTTTTTTAATTTTGAAATAAATAACAATAATATTTACTAGAAAATCATTATTTTTTAATAAATAATAAAATATATTAACATTAAAATATTTTTAAGAAAAAAGTATTTGTTTATAATGTTTAAAATATATTTCAATTTACTGAAATATATATTAAAACAAAAGATTTAAAAATTATAAATTTTCCATATTAACATAAAGGCATAATTAATTGATTAATTTCATATATATATATATATATTAAAATTTTAATATTTCATCATTTATAATTAATGTATTATTTAATAAAATACCATGTAATATTATTTATAAGTATTATTGTATAAAATCAAAATTTTAACATAACATATAATAACAATTTATTTTCATTTATTTAAATTATAAAAATATATTTAATATGTACAAATTATTATTATAATTTTTCTATGATTTTATATTGATGTATATAAATATGTTTTATTACTCCTTTTATTATTATTTATAACTTATTTTATTGTATAGTTGATAGTAATATGATGTCGAGGGCATAGTCTCCATAATTTACAGTTCAAACACTTTTTTAACCAGCTGGATCTTACATATGGGGATTCTTCCATGTGTAATTATGGATCATTGAATTTTTTCAGGTGAATCGGGATGGTGGATGACACTGTAGGGGCTAAGAAACTCTAGCTATATGAAAATTCATCTGTTGAGACTTATCTAAATTTTGAGTTTTCAAAGTCTTAAGACCCCCTCATGGGAAAAAAATAATTTTACCCTAGTAGATAACCTCATAAAAATATTTTTTTAATTCTGTTAAAATCATGGTGTACCCCCTTCTAGGGTTTTAGTAACATTCTATACATAAAGAGTTTTATAGGATATTTTATTTTTATACCTCAAAAAATAATTATCCCAAGAGCAAGATAGTGGTATAACAACACTGGTTTATGTAAGAACCCGAATCTCCATTTCAAGTACGGATCATGATTTTGGTTTTTTATTCAGGAAAAAGGAAGAGAATAAAAGTTATATGTACATGTCGTGTGCTTCTGAGAACACAATGTGTACCTTTCTTGTCGTGTACCACTATGTTCTAGCCGCGTAACAACTGAATACATGGTCGTGTGGTGACCTAGTATAACGCCTATGTTGGGGCTGTTTAAGGCCACTACACGATATGTAGTTTTACAGAACACACCATTTACATTTTTTAATCGATATATTAGAGCGGGGTGGAATCTCATGTCTGTAAAAGAAATCTTCTTCCTATGTTTCATACAGGGGCACTCAGGAATGACAAACGAAGATTGAACTCCCTATTCTCTATCGAAGCTTCAATGGAGACATTATCAGGTGTGTTGGAATCCAATCCTTGATTTCTCAAAATCCCAATATGCTTTCATCATGATTCCTCTTCTCTTGTGAGTTATTCATGGTTAATTGTTTTTCACCCTTCTGTAAATCTACCCCGATCTAGGTCGATTCAAGGGCCAATATTGAAGTATATCGATTGTATGACTTTGAGGTAGGTGGTATGTTCCTTTCATTTTTTTGTCGTTGGATTATATATGCTATGAGTTCCACATACCCATGATTGGGGTATTGATTGATTTGTAAAATAACATTTTTATTACTATGTATGGTTTGAGTTATTTATAAAGGGTTGTTGTTTATGCGTAAGGTTAGATACATTGTAAAGGGACAACCCATTGGTGTGATTCCCTTGATTGATTATTTATTCCATTTTGATCTATGGTTCCTATTAGGCATTCTTTGTTTTCCAAGCCTTCTTTGATTAGGATAGAGTATGATTGATTATATGAATCTCATGTGATATGATTGTGAATGATTATCCATGTAGTAGATTCATATCACATGTGTTGTTGTGATATTATATGCCCACTGTTTTTCCAATGGAGCATGAGATCCTTAGACCAGGAATACTTTGGGGATATCCACATTTTTGACATTAGACCATGAGACCCTTAGTAGAGATAATTGACCTAGGGTTATTGACTGTGAGAGCTACCCAGGTGGTCATTTATAATTACATCATCCTATGTAGACCAATGGGTATTGACTGTGAAAGCCACCCAGGAGGTCATTTATAAATTATTTATTCCCTTTTTCCCACGGGTATTGACCATGAGATATGCCCAAGTGATCATTTGTAAATGATTGGTGCTATGTTAAACAAAAGGGTTTAGACTGTGAGAGATTTTAGTGAGGTTTTTTTATGAATGATTCAATGATTGTGATGAGTCTACCAAGCCAAAGAAAAAGCATGGACTCTGTCTTACTGGATTTTTAGATGGTCACCCAAGAAAAATATTTTGTTACAATTACATAGGGGTTATAGATATTGGGCTAGATCCTGAGGTTACATGATTTAATGGATTAATAATAAATGTAATTGAATGTAATTGAAAACTGTAGGATTGTTTGCTTTTTATTAATTCCTAGTTTATTTCATCATTATTGCATACTACCTGATATATATTCACAAATAGTTAGGAAAATATCATTTGGTGGTTATGAACTAGGATTTGTCTCACACCCTATTTGGGTTATTCTTCTGGACCCAAACATATTATCTGATTGCAGGTATAGATAAGGGGAAGAAACCTTCAACCTTAAGTACTTGACTATTTTTGGAGCTGGAGAGCATGGGACCAATCTAAGGCTTGCGATGCTATTGGAGTTTACGTGTTCATTTGGTAAATTGATTTATGTAATAATTTTTAGAATTGTGAATTGTTTGGCTGTATTATTAGATACATATTCCATGCATCATATATATAAATATAGTGGCTTCTGTTTGATTTACTATTTTTCTTCCGTTGTTTACTTCTGTTGTATGTATTGAAACTTCTTCTATTGTTTTCTATTTTTTTTACTTGTGTTTAATCTACCAATGAGGGAATAGTTTCCCCTCTATCACACCTAAGGCCCTCACTTCTTGTTGATAGCCTCCGGAATTTGGGTAAATGCACTTGAGGTCATGTGGGAAACCAAGTATGGGGAATCTTTCAGAGACACTTGGTTGGCCACATGGCCTTAATCTTATTCCTAAAAATTTCAGAGGCTTCCAACTAGCATCAAGGGAATTGGGTGTGATAGTGGAGAAACAATTTCCTCATTGTGAAATAATATATGAAAAGAAAAGAAAATAAATCCCTTTGATACCACTTTATAACTTCCCGAATCTGGGTACCACTGAAAGGTGTGCCATACCGGGTTGACCACATGGCCTCGAGTGTGTTTTCCCAAATGCTAGGGGCAGAAGATTGGCAGTGAGGTTTGTGTATGTGATAGTGAGGAAACTATCCCCTCATTAGTAGAGAAAACACAGTTAAAAAATAGTAAACAATTGTAGAAGTAGTAACACATAGAACAGAAGTAAACATCATAAGATTCATATTAAATCCAATAGAATCCACAATATATATATATAATGCATGGAATATGTATGTTATATTACATCCAAATAAGTCACAGTGCTGAAATGTAATACCGAAAACAATGCACCAAAGAAATAAGTAAACTCCAGCAGCATCTCAAGCCTCATCCCGCTCCCATGCTCTCCAACTCCAATACCAATCAAGTACATGAGGACGAAGGGTGATTTACCTTATCTATACATGAAATCATATAATATGTTTGTGTCCAAAATCATTACCCAAATAGGGTGTTAGATAATCCTAGTAGGAAACCACCAAAATATCGGTGCCTAACTATCAGTAAATATATATATAGTAGGTAATATGAAAAAATGAAGTAATAAACAAGGAAGTACTCAAAAATAAAAAATCCTACAATTTTAAATTAAATTCATTTACATTTACTATTTATCCATTGAATCATATAACCACGAGATCTAGCCTATGCTCTATATCCACCTGTGTAATAATAACAAAATAGATGTCTCAAAAGACCATCTAAATAATCAAGTTAGACTAAGTCCAAGATTATGTATTGGCTGGGCAGACTTGTCACAATCATTCAATAAATCATAATTAACCCTCTAGAAAAGGTCTCCCAGTCTAACACCTTTGGTTTAACATAGGACGAATCATTTACAAATGACCACCTGGGAAGCTCTCACGGTCAATACACCTAGCTAAACATGGAATCTATAATTAATAAATAACCTCCTGGGTATCTCTCACAATTTATACCCATGGGTCTACAAATCATAAGGTAATTATAAACAACCTCCTAGGTACCTCTCATGGTTAATAACCCTAGTTCATTAATCTACAACAAGGCTCTCACAGTCTTGTGTAAATAATGTGGAAGTCCCTGCAGTCTTCCTAGTTAAAGGCTCTCATGGTCCATTGGAAAAACTATGTTCATATAATATCACAACATCACATGTAATCTAATACTACTACATGGCTAATAATTCACAAGAATAACACATGAATTTAATATAATTAGTCAAACTCCTTCCTAATCAACCAAGGAATGGAAAACAAGTCAAGCCTAATAGAAACCTAGACCAATCAGCCCTAAACAGTCAATCATTAGAAACTCATCCATGGGGTCTCCCATAACAAGGTATCTAACCTTAAACAAAAGAATCAACCCTTTATCAATCAATCAAACAATATAATGTAATGAATATGGTTATTTTACAAATCAAGAAATATCCCAATCATGGGTATGTGGCACTTCAAGCTTATATATTCCATAGATGAACAAATAAACTCACAAAACACCTACTCCAATGTCTTATGATCGATATAATTAAATTTTGGCCATTGAATCAGCCTAGATCAGTGTAGATCTACAAAAGGGTGAAAAAATCCCAACCATGAATAACTCACAAGAGAGGTGGGATTAGGAAGAAAATATCTAGGGGTTTTGAGAAATCACAAGTGGGATTCCAACGCACCAGAATATGTCCAAGTCAGAACTTGAATGGAGAATCGGGTGTTTGATCTTCGTTCATCATTCTCGAGTGCTCCTATACGAAACATGAGAAGAATAAGTCATTTACTGACATGAGACATGACCCCACTCTAATATAACTATTAAAAATAAAATTAAATAGAGTGTTCTTTAAAACTTCATGACATGTAGTGGCCTTAACCATCCCTTGACTTCAGCAGCCTACCAGGTCACCACACAACCATGTATTTGGCCATTACACCGCTATAACACAGTGGTACACCGAAATCTAGGTACACACTGTGTACTCAAAAGTACATGTCATTTACTTAAAAATCATATTATCTTCCTTTTCACTAAGAAATAAAACAAAATCAAGATACATACCAGAAATGATGATTCGGTTTCTTACAAACATCCCCCCTTAATGCAATTCGTCTCTGAATTTACCTTCCAAGGGTGGTGAACAAGAATCTGCTAACAACTCTACCCACTGCGATGGTACATCAACCTCCCTCTCCCAAGTCTCGTACTGCACTCGGTCTTGAGGTGATAGTACCCAAACCAAATGAAAAAACCATCCACAGAGAACCTTTATCATGCGATCCAAAATATCAATAGGGTGATCCATGAAAGATGCATCCACCTCCAACTCAACCTCCTTAGGTTAAAAAATAAGATACGGGTCTGAAAAGTAACTTCGTAGCTAAGAAACATGAAATACATCGGGCATATATCAGTACCATTGAGGTAACTACACCCGATAAGAAACTGGCCCATCTCTCTCCAAAATTGAAAATGGACTGACATATCGCAATGAAAGCTTCCCCTATCTTCTAGTCCTCATGTGTCCCAACATTGGTGTGAAACGAAATAAAACATGATCTATGACCTCAAACTCCATATGTTATCTCTATCGGTGAACATTTTATTTCTATTGAGATTGTGCAGTATCCATCATCCTTCGAATCAACTCTACTAGATCAGTGGTCTCCTAGACAAAATGACGTCCCAATATAGTTTCCCCTCCTGCCTCTAGCCAACATATGGGTGATCATCATGGCCTAATGTACAAAACCTCATAGGGTGTCTTCTTAATCACTTCCTAAAAACTATTATTGTATGAAAACTCCACCAAGGGTATGTGTCTCTACCAAGATCCCCAAAGAAATAGGATGTATGCTCGAAGCATGTCATCCAAAACCTGAATCGTGTGCTCGGACTGACCATTTGTCTTGGAATGGTATTCTTTACTTAGAATTACCTTTCTACACAAATCCCTAGGTAGTCCCTACTAGTCATGAGAATTAAACATGGAATCCTTGTCTAAAACGATAGTATATGGAACCCCATGAAAATTTACTATCTCTCTGATGTAAAAATTTCAAAGATCATCATCACTGAAGGTTTCCTTGATCCTTAGGAAATGTACTACCTTGGTGAGCCTATCAATAACAACCCAAACCACATCATTCCATCGAGGGGAACTCGGCATACCTCTCAAAAAATCCATTATAAAATCATTCCACTTACACCCAGGAATGGGTAATTTCTATTAAAGTCCATCTGATCACTGATGCTCTGCATTCACCTACTGACAGATTGAACATTTCATAAAAAAACTGGCTACATCTCCCTTCATGCTTGGCCACCAATAATGATGTTGTAGATCTCAATACATCTTGGTGACACAAGGATGGATTTATCAAATTGAGTTATGAAAATTTCATAACAGCTCTTCGTGTATGTATTTTGATACCCATACACTTCTACTAAAACAAAAAACCACATCCTCCCCTACAGTCCACCCAGGAGTAGGGGCCTCACCTAACACACTCTCGCGTAGGACTAGGCCTTTGGAATATGATAGCTTCCTCATTCACACATGATCCATTAGAGTACAGGTAACACCTATAGAAGAAAGAAACGTCTTCCCTTGTTAGCCATGCACCTCAAAATGCATCTTGGAGAATAAATCCATAAGCTTCCACTCACTGTTATCCTCTTGAACTGCTTGTATCTGACCCCTCAGACTCAGTACATCATCCACTACATTGCCTTTTCCAGGTGTGTAGGCAAGCTCAATGTCAAAATATTGAAGGTACTCAACCCACCTTTGTTGTATCAAATTTAGATCACGGTGAGTAAAGATATGCATTACGTTTTTGTAATCATTGTATACCACAAAATTATCTATCAAAATACAGTGTCTCCAACAATGTAAAGCATGCACAAATGCGGCTAACTCGAGATCATGCATTGGGTAGTTCCTCTCATGTGGCCTCAACTGCCGAGACCCATACACAATGACTCCTTCCCCATTAATAAACACTCCTCACTACCTGATACATGATCCATTTTAGTAAATGGTGTAACTATTTCCCAACTCTGGAAATATCGGTATCGGTGCTAAAGTCAATCTTTCATTCATATGTTAAATGGCTAAATCCCAGGAATCTGCCACAAGTACTTCTTACCCTGCTTAGTCAGGCATGTATATGGTGTCGATAAGTGTGAGATGCCCTGAATAAAGAAACTATAGTAACCAACCATCCCCAGAAAACATCATACATCAAAAAAATTCCTCAGCTTCTCCGAGGAAACTACAACCCTAAATTTCATTGAGTCTACTAATGATTCTATTTCCAATATAACATGACCCATGAATTGAATCTGGGCCATCCAAAAGTGGAATTTTGAGAGCTTATCATATAACTAATTCTATCTCAGTAAACTCAATACAATATCAAGATGGATGGCATGGCCTTGTTCAGTGTAAGAGTACACCAAGATATCATCCATGAAGACTACCAAAAATAACTCAATGTAAGAATGGAACACTCAGTTCATCAGTGACATGAAACATTCCAGCACGTTCGTGAGGATGAATGTTATAACCAAATACTGGTGTAAACCATACCAACTCTAAAATGATGTAAGAGGTATATCTGATGATATAACGTGCAACTTATGTTAACTAAATGTCACATAAATCATCAAGAACCCACAGGCTCCTGAAATCTAATCAAAGAGATCATCCATCCTCGACACGAGATATTGATTCATGACCGTCGACTGGTTCAGCTTCTGATAATCCATCGAATGTCTAAGGGTATTGTTCACCATCTCCACAATGAGGATAGTCGAACCCCAAGGAGATGTGTTGGGTCGTATGAGACCCTTTGTCTACAACTCCTATAACTACTTCTTAAGCTCCTATAACTCTGGTGTAGCTATCCTATAAGGAGTAATGGACACTGGTGCCACTACGGGCATAAGATCCATAGAGAAATATACCTCTCTCTCTAGATGTAAACCTGAAACGTTTTCTGGAAATACATCTCTAACATGATCCACCATTATATGAAATTCCATCGATGAAGTCCCTTGGTCATCCAGATATGAACTAGAAACCTAGGTTGTAATTTTTCTCAACCCCTAATGCACTGGTCCAACTCTGCTCACCTTGACATCCCATTATCCCTTGTATATAAAAGATATTCTCTCTGGTGATGTGAAACTCACTGTACCAAGATAGTAGTCAACAAATTCCTGAAATAAGACCAACAAATCCATTCTGAGAATAACATCGATTTCTTTCATATCTATGATGTAGATGTCCCATAATAATTAACACCCACCAACCTAAAGATGAAACTCCTTGCACTGATGAACACTATATGTTTAAATCCTCATCATAGTGTCTAGCATCATACGATCATCTGAAGTAACAATACCAAGCCCAAGGATCTCTAGAACAAAAATATATATAAAACTATGGAATTCCCTGGTATCAAAAGGTGCATAAGCTAAAACTGAGGAACCTAGAATTATACTTCTAATCAAAGAGGTTTTGGGATCTTACTCCAGCTAGGTGTGTTCCAACGCAAAATTATGACATGTACTATAACCATGAAACCATGCCTAACTAGCCTATTATGAGCCACCCTTCTATTGCTGAAAACCTATCAACTGGATTCCATGACCACGACCACATCCTCAACATGAATATCCTGATGAACTCATGTTCTCTAACTGATGAGGAACTGGTAGACCCACTCATTTACATGGTGTTTTAATAGATCTCCTCTCACTAGATGGTGGTAATAACATCCAGAAAAAATGCTGAATATGGCCCATCTTGCCGAAAGATAAGATCTCAACTAGATCTCTAAGGAACTGAGGCCTCATGTTCCCACTCTTTACACACTGGTAGCACCTCACCTAGCTACCTAAAGATGCATCCCTCCTACTAGAAGAACCACTTCCTATAATCTCCCAACGACACTACCTACTATCTGTCCATGGATTATCAGCCCTGGATATTGAACCACCCTAGCTCTTAGATCCAAACTTCCTCATTTATTAGTCTGTAATTAGTGTGTGATTTACTATATCATTCACCTAAGTAAACCAGAAAACATTCACAAGTGATCGGATTTCGTACCTGATATTATCCTCAAATCAACTAACAAGTGACAACTTGTCACCACCCAAAACAGGTGTGAAGGGCTGAAGCTCTATAAAGTGAGAAGAATAATCCATCACTGATAGAGAAACCTATTCCAAATGCTTGAACCCTCGGTCTCGGTCGGATCTCAACGTCTCGGGGTATATGTAATCATAGATGTTCTTCTGAAACACTTCACAAGCCATACCCTAACGATATCCCGCATGTGAGATAAAATCCCACCATATCATGCAAGAATCACATAGCATGTTGGTTGTGAGCTTCACCCTCCTCTCGAGAGGTGTATTCAATGTTCATTGATAGAAATCATGGCGTCCAACTGTGACTCTACAACCTATGGTCCTCCATCCCATGAAAATGTGGGAGGATGATATTATTGGAATAAACACGTCAACTCCTCCATAGTCAGGGTAGGATGTGGTGTTCCCTAAAATGTATGCTTCATCCTCATAAATATTTCAGGGAATAGTGAACAAGCACCGACATCTGGTATAAAAACTGGTTCCAAGACGGGCATGACGGGAGGATCTACTGGTAGTCCCTGATCTACTATTTTTGATGTCTGATCATCGCCTTGTACCTAGCATACAATCAGAGGACTCCATGGTGGCATGACTCTACAAGGTCAAGCGTACACCTCATTAACAGATTAAAATAACTACAACATAGAAGTGATTGTACAGAATAGGTGAGGGAAATAATTCATGTTTTCAAAAAGATGTTTACACAGCCTGTATAAACACTACACATCATGTTCCATTAAGTTATAACATAGGGGTGTACCGCAACCAATTTGGTTATGTAACACACCATACACATGGTGTGTACTTGATTATCACCTCCTACCTAGGTACTTCTACATGGATAGAACTACACAGTCCTTCAAGTGTAACACTACATGGCATGTTCACCATAGACATGACATGTACTCAAATGTTCTGTCCACCCATGTTGTTAGTCACACGGTTGGATACATGGTCGAATATATCTAGTCATGTACTCCCAGTACATGGCGTCTTCTACCAAAATTTTACAAACTCTTTGTCCCTTCTCACACAGTCAGTCAAATGGTCAACAACTATATGTCATTTACCTATGCTACACGGCATGTACTTAAGAAAATTCATTTCTTCTAGAAAAAAAATAACACATGGGGGTGTTCATAACATTTCACACCATGTTATTTTGGTTTTCCAAATATTAATCCCATGAAACATATCTGTAACCCCAAAATCAAATTCTTAATAATATTATTATGACCATTTTAATAATTAAATTCGACGTTATAGTAGAATTCCACCAATTTTGGAGGATCGACAGTAGAAAAATAAATATTTTATTTTATTTTTAATCTGCATGAGAATGTTCCTAAAGAAATTATTGAATATCTAGTATGACATGTCTGACCGAAAATCTAAGACCAACATTAAGTCAGAAAGAGAGTTTTGTTCCCAAATTTCAATGACAGTTTTGTTTTTATCAGGTCCCATGATAGATTTGGTCATTGATGGATTTAGAGGAAAAAATACAATAATTAATTCACTCATATAGTTAATTATTTTGAGTTTTAATCTATTTAAAAACTAGTTATAGGTTTACCCTAGGGTAATACACTTCCATTTTGGAATAATCCTTAAGAGAGGATAGGATATAAAGGCTGGAACATGGTGATAATGAATTATTGAAAAAAAATACAACATGTTTGTAGAGACATGGATTGATGTACCTTATAATAAAAATAAGAGGATTGAATCTCTAATGATTCTTTATCAAAGTAGGGATTAATCATTTTTTATTTTCCTTATTTTTTGTATTGGTTCTAGTGGGTTTTAACCTACAGTTTTTCTTATTCATCTTAGTGTAATATTTTTTTCTCCCATCCCAATACAAATAAAAAAAACCAATTCTTGATTTTAAATTATGTAAAGGTAGAATGTAATGAATGTAATTATGAGATCATAACATTATATTTATGATTTTATAAATTTGATACTATAATGGTGAAATGACCCTAATTATATTAATTCACATTCTTTATCATATATCATCTCTCTATATACCCTTCTCATCACCCTACCCTTCCTACCACATATAAATACCCGGATCAGACTCTAATGGTGGGTGTTGGAAATTATATGAGAGTGGAATAATCGACAGGGGTTGTCTAATCAAGATTCTGGGGGATGGGGATACTAAGGGAGGTCTGTAGGTGATATTTAGTGAATAATGTTCTAAAGATATGGGAGGTGGAATGAACATGGATCATGATAGGAGGCCCTAATATCATAAGGAATATTGATGAATTATTGGTAATAAACTAAAGTCCATAAACATGTAATGTGATTCACTATGATGATGTGATGTCATGGCCTTTTTGGTAAAAATATTGGAGCATAATTGATTTGATGATGGTGGTCCTATGGTTTTTTGCATAAAAGGTAAAGGAGTTAGAAGACCATATAGGATAATAATTATGATTATTAAAAAATAATATAAAACAAATAAAACAAAATTCAAATAAGAGAGAAGGATTTTTTGATTTTTGGGATGCAAGCTAAACATTTTAGAGATCTGGGATATTCATGACCCACCTATGCATATTATAGGGGACTATTTAAAAAACATAATTTAATAAAATAATTAAGGAAGATGTTTTTGAGAGAGGAGATATGGGTTATTGGATAGAAAAAACGACATCTATGAATCAATATAGATATTTTATCCCTATAACAGTGCATTTACTCTAGAAAGTACTATATTAGGCTAATATAGAAGTGGTATTGTTCACAATACAAGGATTTCAGGACACAAAATAAGAATTGGATCTACTATGCACACAGTACATCCATCCACAATGGTCAGAGGGACACTGGGGTATCATTAGTGGGTAGAATCTCACATGGTGGGGTCAATGGAACAAATCAATGCATCATGTGCATGGGGCGATATGGATACAAACATGTGTGACTTGGTGGACGACTATAAAATGGTGATGGGTACTCTAGAACCAATAAAATATTCTTTTTTTCCATGAATTTATAATGTGGGAAAGATTAGTACCCTGAATCATAGTCATCACTAGTAGGGAGGCTCTAGAGAGAGTTGGGTGTGTTGTAAGATATCATTTAGACCTCTGTCCACATGAATTTGCACCATGGATTTACGGGTTCCCAACCATGGTGCGTCAATGTATGTCATAATGTAATGACCCCTGGCTCATGGGATGCAACAATAAAGTTGGTAATATAGAGTTATGACTTATTATAAGGGTGGACAGGTGTACGCCATGTGACATAACATGATTCATGATTCTCATTATCAGTAATACCATGTATTCATCATTCATGTCCCTAGACATTCCGTCAACTCTTTTTCTATGGCATATGTGCCTCTATCCCTAGGCTCTATGTATTGTAATAAAATAAGTCTATCGAGTTCCTATCATTTCTTTTGGAATGGGATGAGGCTTAACCAACTAAGGTCCCTGGGTGTCTGTATTTTGTTTTTGTTGCTCATAATTCCTTTTATGATATTATTATTATGGTTATAAACCTTAGTTTTTTCTTAATTTTTAACTAAAATGATTAAATAATGATTTATCTATGGAATCATGATCCTAACATTGAGATATATGACTAAAGTCCAATATTGGGCACCGTAAGATAATTTGTGGCATGAGCCCCATGTCACATCATGTATTGTCACACATGTTTGAGATCATGAAATGAACATTATTTATCTATTTCTTATTCTTTATAAATAAACAACCAATCGTAATTATTTTTCATGTAGATCACAATGGTTTGGTCCATTTTGACATATAAGGTAATTTATTATATGGTTTAGAATTTTATATGATTGTTCTACATAGGATTAACTATGAGGTTCAAGGGACATATTCCGAGTGATATTAGGGTCTGTACTCCCAAGCATAAGATTTTTTTTATTAAGGTGGGGGTCCAATATTTCCGTTTTACAGATAGTTTAAACACTCCACTCCCACATCAGGTGTAATGAACCAAACTTTTGTAATATATTCCTCCTTAAATAAATTCAATGATGGATATATTTCCCCACAAACATCAATAAATATGATGAATTATACATCATTGTAATTTATCCGTAGAAAATCTAGATATAAATAGTTCTAACATAATTATGAAATATATATATATATATATATATGAAAAAACAAAATACATTTTTCAAAAAATATCTACTCAACAAGTGAAGATAATCCGCTAATAAAATCTATTTTTCTAAAATTTAATTCTTTCCTAACATAATATATATTTTTTATAAATAATTTATTAGCACTAGTTTAATAAGTAACTTATAAGAAATTAGGATAAAGATGGATAATATACCAAAATCTGTATTCTTAAAAATAGTTTTTCTCTATATATTATGTGTTAAATTAGAAAATAAAATTTATTCATATTAGAATTTTAATAAGGTAATACTAAATTCATTATTTTATTTTTCATTCCAAAAAATATCTTGAACATTTCTTTTATTTTTTCTTAAAACAAGAATTTATGTTGAATAGTGTAGTATACTTTTTTTTACAAATATATTCCCTTTAATGGAATTATTTTTTATAAGAATGATTTTGAAAAAAATTCAACCCTTTTATAGAATAAATATAATACATATGAATTATATTAAAATTTTATGAATATTGGTTCTACTTTACAAACCATTATTTAATTAGATCATAAGTAGTATTCTTCTCAAAAAATTGTTTTTAATACATTATATACATGTTATTTTGTAGTTAATATTAATGAATTTTAGAGTTTTAATCATCATAATTGATTTAAAATTTGGAATTTGTGGGTAAAACTTATTTAATGAGTTTTATTTTACTTCTTCAGCATAAAATGTGTTCTGTCAAGTTAAAAAACATCCTTAGTAAAAGATTAAATTCTAAAAGTAAAACTCTAAGATAATGACCTCAAACGTGTTTAAAACAAGTTTCAGAATGTGTGGATGTTTCTGTTATCATCCTTACCACTTATTTTCTCCATTACCCTCTATTTTTTTGTCACATTTAATGAAAGTGAGATTCCATTATTAAAACATTATGGGTATTTACATGAAGGTCATATTTTTTCAATTATAAAAGGGGCTCTCTATTATCACTTATAATCAAACTACAACCCAATATGTTCTTCTAAAACTCTATCCAACCCTCTCTTAAAAACTCTTAGAATCCTTAAATAGTTTTTTCTCTTCTCAATATTCCATCCCTTGTTGTTTTAATCCCTTTTCAAAGAATATTAACGAAGTAGTATGGTTGAAATTTTTAACTGCTCTTTTGTACTTTTTATATCATTATTCACACATATTCTTCCTAAAATATAATTACAACTATTTAAAATGATCATATTAGTATAACTATTATATTTATTTGTTATTATAATTTTAGTATAATAATTAACTTAATTTAATTTCCCGTTAAGAAAAACAAAAACATGAATAATGTGTATGTGCGGAATACCAACTCCACGAATAAATATGTTCAGTTTTCCTTCGCCACCTAAAATGAATGGTAAAAAATTTAAATTTAATAATTAATTATGATATATATTTAATATTTAAGATTAAAATATAAATATACATATTTCTCTATTATTTTATTCATTACAAAATTAAATCTACATTCATATGTGTATTCTAACTACGACCACCAAGGAAACGATGCATTCTGCTTTCCTCTACAACCCTCATGGATGGTTTTATTGTCCTTTATTAATCTATATAGTATATATTAGTGTTATATTCCATTAATATGACTATTTATTTAAAAATTATAATTAAATATCATTATAAGGTAATTTTTCGTTGTCAATAAATATCCCAAAACTAGTTATACATCAAATTATCTTCCCCAAAATTCAAGAGAACCCTTATTTAAGTTAATTATAAAATTACAAGGAATTATATAACATAAATTCAATTACCTTTAATGGTTTATTAATTATTATGTTTTGGAAAAAAATTATTACACCACTATTACAAAATTAGTACAAATTATCCACACTAATTCATAAAAATATAATTCACAAAAAGATTAATTAAATATTAATGTTATAAATAGAAATGAATATGAATACGGTCATTAAATAACTAATTATGATATTTATATTTGTAATACATGAGTTTTCTGAACTTCCTTGGGAATCAAGTGTAAACAAAAGGGACTTTGATAACTCAAATCTATTTCTTTGAGTGAAGCACTATCTTTGGAGAATCATCCTTCAAAACTCCTTGTATCCAATGAACTCTTATTACACAAGTTTTACACTTTTATATATTAAAGAAAAATGAGTTATCAATTCAAATAACCATTAATAATTTATTTTCTTTTTGATAAAATTATAATACGTTTTGAATAATTTACATCCTCTAGATTGTATATTTCACTTAAACGGTCTTTCATTCATGTAAATATTTTCACATTCTTCCAATTTTATCCTTTATTATTTTAAATCAGGATATATATAAATTAATTTGATCATCATAAATTAATTTTATAGATAAAATTTTATACTATCATTTACAATTTTTCTTCTATTTTCTCCCTTATCTCAAAATGTGTTTATTTTACGTGATAATAATTCTTAAAAATGACTCTATAAATTATTTTATAAAGTTCCCCTTTTAGGTAATTGAATTTTCTACCAATTTACCAGGTCGATGTGGTCATTTATGTTATACCTATTTGAAATTTAATGTTCAACATGTTCTTATTCATGGGTCATAATGATTTTATGATTAGATTTTTTATTATGGCACACATGTGTGTCATCAATATTTAAGTGTTATGTTGAACCTATATATACCTCAAATGCACCAATAAAGCATTACATCTCATGCGAAAATCATAAAATGAATAGTTATAGTCAATCAAGAATAGTAAACCTGTTTTGTTGTCAGATCCTCTATGAGAAATTGGTTGTGATTCTTGACCCACTATAGGAAACAAGAAATGTTCTCTAATTTGCAGTGGTGACATAATACTTTGTTTCAAAACAATACTATACTCTAATTTTCATGATTAATGTCTCGTTTTTTCATAGAATCTATTCCTTTTAATATGTATGATCATTTGATAATAATTCTTCTATAAAAATTCCACATGAATACTTTTTTTATTCCACATTATTTTAATCAAATATTTATCACTTACGTTATTTTATATTCAGCTGATTTTACCCTATGTAACATGTTGATTGGTTTATTTCTCCCTTACAGGGTTTTTGGGATCATCCCTTTCTTATGTTTCTATTTTCCAGTGAATGAGGTTGTGTTGAAATTAGGATATGATTAAAAATGGACCTAGTATGATGAAATTAAGGTTAAATATTGTAAATTTTATAAAATAATTTAAATTAATAACATATATAGATATTACATATTTTCAAAAATATTTCAATTTATCTCCCAAATAAAGCTGTTTGTTAACTATAAAGAGTTATTGTACTTGGATACTAGATACATTAATATATTATTTACGTATAATAATCATCATCTCGAAATATATTCTTTACATATTCCACCCTTCAAGACGCATTATACCTAATAACCTTCTTCGTAACCTAGGGAAAAAATAAATCCTAAGAATGAGTGAGCTTAGATTCCCAATAATGGTCAACATGGGTGATATCAATCAATGATCATATATAATATTATTATGAGTGTAAGGGTTTGTGAAAATGTTACTGTCAGTGAATAATCATACCCAAAAATTCATATATCATAATGATAAATCATAGAACAATACATTAGAGTGTCAAAAGAATGGGGAATCATCAAAAAATCAATCTGAACAATGAGTTCAAATCATAATCATATCAACATGTCATAAGAGTATAGCACCATCATGGGTATAGAAACTATATTATATATCAATGTTACCTACATAGACTGTCATATCATAGAGTCTTAGACATCACCACATATTTACAATATCATAGAAGATTATGAATCAACAAAAATTTCCCACATTATCATTGATCAAGTATCACCACATGTTTCCCATTTCCTAGTGGAGAACGTATTCCCACCAATTTCCAAGAGTGGATAAAAAAACATAAACTCATTTCCCATAATTATATCTTGATATCGAATCCATTACCCAGTACATTGAAGTTATTTAATAGACCCACCCATCACAAAAAAATCCATAGATATGTGTGCCATAAGATAATAAAACATTCCTAATGTCGTCACTATATAACCGAGGGAAAAATGGTTGCATAAACATTTCATCATCACATAACATTATGATATACAGAGAAAGAAAGTGGATAGAGTCATTATATCTCATACCCTAGGTAAAGACCCATAAAATTCAAGGGAAATTTTTTCTTAATTTTCTTTGGAATTTTACAAGAGCGCGGTTTCAGATGGCACCTGATTCCGAGGCCCGGAGTGCCCGGAATCATTTTCCGAAGTTTGGCTCGGGTACGTTCAGTGAACGAACGAGCGGGTTTTCCTAACTTTTGATCCGGTGCTCGGAATTGAAATCTGAGGGCACCGATGAACTCGCAGCGCCGATATTAGCTTAAGGAGACCTTTCCCGAAGTTGCGTTTACACGAGGGGAGTTGAAAAAAAAATAAAATTGTGAAAGTTAAAATAAAAATTTAACTTCAATTTTTATTTTTATCTTCCTTAAGTGTTTTTATCCTTTGGGTGGAAGTTGGGTGACAACCCAACTTCCCTTGGGAGGTTAAGTGGGAGGTGGGGCCCACACGAACCCCACCCCTTCATATTCTCTAACCCTCCCCAACTCACAATTAATGATGTAAACTTAGGTTATAACTTATGTCATTAATAAGTGAGTTTAATTAAAGTTTTGAAATTCAAACTCTTGAATTTCAAAGGTTGGTGTTGTGTTAATAAATTAAGTATGAGCTTAATTTATTATTTTTGGGTTAGTCCCTTTGTTCCTTGAGAGGTGGAGAGCATTTTCTTCTTCTTCTTCATCTCTGACGAAGATCACGAAGAACGCTCAACTTCACGAAGAACGCGGCGTCCTTCTTCCACGACGTCGGACTGCAACGTGTTGGTTTTCCTCCACGACGCCGCAACGCATCCTCTCCGCGATGTGCTTTCCGCGGCGAACCTACGTCCGACGCCGCAACGCACTTTCCGCGACGTGCCTCTCGCGGCGAACCCGCGTCCGTCTACCGCGATGCCGACGACGTCTTCTTCCGTGACGACTGACCTCCGTGATGTCCGATCTCCGCGACGCTCGTCCTTCGCGGATCGTTGACGAGCTCCGCAAACTTCCTTCGATGTAGGGGTTGTTAATTCAATATTTATTTATTTCGTTCTTGATCGTGGATCTAGCACGTCTAACGTGAGACACTTGATTATTTTTAAGTTGCGTTATTATTTTAACGTGAGGGGGGCCGGACCGCACGAACACGGCCGAACCCCCCCCCCCATCGTTCTTGTTTGATCTTGCGGGTGGAAGCAAGGGGCGTGGTGCCGTCGCACCACGCGGTTGATCGTGCATTTATTTTACGCGGTGTCGTCGCGCTACGCCAAGGAAGAATCTTCAAGAACGCGACGCCGTCGCGCCGCGTTGAATGGAATCAAGGCACGACGAAGGGGCGCGGTGCCGTCGCACCGCGCCGGATGACGAACGCCGCGGCCGGTTCCGGGCCGCGGCGGGACGAGGAGACCGCGGCCGGTTCCGGGCCGCGGCGGGACGAGGAGACCGCGGCCGGTTCCGGGCCGTGGCGGCAGAGAAGACCGGCGGCCGGGCCGCCGGCGTCGGAAGCCGAAGGAGGGGACCGGAAATTCCGGTCCCGTTTGAGAAAACCGGCCGGCCAGCTGGCCGGCCGGATGTCTTTAAAACCGGGGGAATTAATCCCCTGGCCTTCACTTAAAACCACCCTCTTTATGAGGGGGGAGCGTTTCCCTTGGGGGGCAGGAGGCCCCCCGTTTTTTTTTTTCATGAAGCGGGCCCCTAGGAGGGGGGGCGTTGTTTGACAAAGCGGCGCGGCATAGCCGCGCCGCCACTCCAAGAAACGGGGGCTTGATTGCCCCCGCGTGCGGCCTCCTCGCGGCGACAGCCGCCGCGGCTCCCCATGCCGCCGCACCGCCGCGCGCCGCCGCGCCGCCTCCGTGCGCCGCCGCGCCGCCGCCAGGCCGCCGCGCCGCCGCCGGCCGCCGCGCCGCCGCCAGCCACCGCGCCGCCCCGGGGGGGTCGGGCCGTGTCGGCCCGGACCCGGACCCCCCGTTTCGAACCAGAATTGGTCTTTTGGCCATAACTTGAGCCTCGGACCTCCGAATGACGAACCGTCTGCGGAAACGCGATCCTTGGATCGAGACGGTCGTTTCGGTATATCGCACTCAAGGTTTCGGTTTACTTTGAGTTCGGCCGGGTTGGTTCGTTCACGAAACCAACCGGGCCTTCGGAGCGGAAACGCTCATATCTTGAGCTACGGACGTCCGAACGGCGTGCCGTCAGTTCTGATAAGTTCCTCTTAATGAGACGGATCTTTTGGTATATTCCGCCTGAGGTTTGGGTGCCGACGGAGTACGGCCGGGTTGGTTCGTTCACGAAACCAACCGGGCCCTCGGAGCGGAAACGCTCATATCTTGAGTTCCGGACGTCCGATTGACGTGCCGTCGACTTTGATGGAATCCTCTAAGTGGGACGGATCTTTTGGCATACTCCGCCCGAGGTTTGGACGCAGGTGGAGTAAGGTCGGGTTGGTTTTGCCTTAAAAACCAACCGGGCCCCGGGAACGAAAATGCCAATAACTCTCAGACCGGACGTCCGATCGACGCGCCGTCTGTTGCGTTGAGTTCCTATTGACGATACGGAACTTTTGGATACATCAACTCCGGTCTTCGTGACAGTTGATGTATCAGCCTCTCGGCTCGTGGAGCGGACCCTCCGAACGAGCTTGCTGTGTGCGGGAACCCTAGTGCTGGCTGCGACTGTTACTGTGACGACTACTACTACTGCTACTGTGACTGCGACGACGACAGTACAGAGATCCTATGTGGATTCGACGACGACGACTACAACACTCAGCGATCCTACGTGGAACAGTGCTACCGAACATGTGTGAGCTGAATCTTCTGTTGATCTTGGGTGGTGGAGCGCTTGGGTGTAGCGGCGGACCCGTGGTACTTGACAGTGGTGGTGCGCTTGGATGCAGCAGCAGACCCTTGGCGGGGGAGCGCTTGGGTGTAGCGGCGGACCCGTGGTACTTGACAGTGGTGGTGCGCTTGGATGCAGCAGCAGACCCTTGGCGGTGGAGCACTTTGTTGTAGCGGCGGACCTGCGATACTCTACGGAGTGTGTGCGCTTGGTTGTAGCAACAGACCCGCGATGGTGATTACGTTGAGTAACGGTCCCTTTGAGAATACCCTACGGGAGTTCAGGGTACAGTTGTGATTCGGCCGGGATTGGTTCGCTCACGAAACCAACCGGGCCCCTGGGACGAATAGGCTAATAACTCACAGACCGGGCATCCGATCGACGCGCCCTCTGTTGCGTTGAGACCCCTGTGACAAAACCGTCTTTTGAGATACTTCTTTGCGAGACTTTGTGATACTTGGAGTATCGACCAGTAGCTCGTGGAGCGGACCCTCCCGGAGACGAGCGTGCAGAGTACGGAGACCGTGTAGCCGGCTGAGACCTGACGACTGCTTGACCGACTCGACTTGGAGTGAGTCGACTAGCCCAGTGGACGGAGCGCCCGGTATTTGGCGGCAGACCCACGACGGACGGAGCGCCTGGTAGTTGGCAGCAAACCCGCGGTACTCGACAGGAGGAGTACCTCAGTAGGCTATTTGGGTGAGCGCCCAGTAGTTGGCAGCAGACCCTCAGCGGACGGAGCGCCCAGTAGTTGGCAGCAGACCCGCAGTACTCGACAGGAGGAGTACCTCAGCAGTCATAGGTTAGTGAGCAGTACCTCGGAGTCGTGACAGGACTACTGCACACTTCAGAGACCGGCTCTTCAGCAGCTACGGTTTCGATAATAAAAATCCTGGTTTGAGCTGAGTCAATGATCTTTGTGTTTCCTCATGATTGAGATGGGTCGCTTGATAACTTAGGTATATGTATGGGCATATACCTGGGTAATAGTTATCCGTTGATTTCATAACTTGTTATAAACTGTGTGAACTTGTACTGTTATCCTGTGTGGATTTACTGTTTACTCTTCTTGTGGATTGGGTTGTTCTTGGGCTCGGTGTTGGAGCCGAACGGAAATTGGTGACATAGGTATATGTATGGGCATATACCTAATCATTACTGGATGTTACTTCGTGATTGTATCCTTCTTGTGGTTTATCCTTTGTGGATTTCGAGAGACCTTCGAGGGTCTCGGGGTCCCTACTGAGTATCTTATACTCACCCCTGCACGGGCTATGCCCGCACTTCGTTGTGTTGGTTGCAGACGACGGACAGCGCTGACTGCGGTTGAGGCTTACGGAGTAGGTCGGTACCCGGAGGAGGACCACTGAGCGGGACGTGCTCGGAGCGGACAGTTGGACCCGAGGAGTTGTGGAGCTATCGACACCTACCCTTCAGGTAGGATCCGTGGTGGACAATCCAGGAGCTGAGCCATCTGTACCTACCCTTCAGGTAGGAATCGAGGAGGACGTCCCAGGAGCCGCTTGTACTTTCAGTTGCTGTTTTCCCTTTCGAGTTGTACTTTACTTTACAGTTGGGCTTGTATTTCCGGCCCCATTACTTCAGCACAGTTGTTCTAGTTTTGTGTATTGTTTTACTTCCGCTTGTTACTCTGAGGTGCTTGTTTACTTTATTAAGGCAATTCCTTCCCTTTTTACTGGGATTTTACGCCTTGGTGCTAGTCGCCAGCCCCTGGCCTATGGAAGGCGGGCTTGGGGTATTCACGGCATGGGCCCCGAGGGCGGGTCGTGACAAATTGGTATCAGAGGAGTTCGGTTCTACCGCAGAACTCAGGACTCTGATCTTTTTTCTATGTGAAGAAATAGTGTTTAGTGTATTGAGTGTGGTTATCAGTCCAGGGAGTCCAGTGTTGGTGCGGCGGCCGACGTATCCGTACACCAGGACCCTGACTTCTGATTTTCGACTTAATGCATGAAAACACTGATTGCGTGTGTGTTTCCCAAAAGGTTTTAAGTCAGCTCAAACCAGGTCAGCTCACCAGGTATAAATCGTTGACCATGACACAACTGTTCAGGATGTCACCATGCAGATAGTTAGCTGGAGTTCCGAGAGAGTTCTCGATGATGGCCCACCGAGCAGCGAGACTCCGGTGCAGGGCCCTTTTTCAGTGTTGGCACCTTCTGGTGGTGTACCAGCAGCACCACCACCTGTTAGGCAGCAGATGCCACTAGCTGACGGTGCACGCTAGCAGAGCGCGATGCACGAGTTCCAGCAGTAGAGGCCTCTGAGGATACGAGGCGAGACAGATTTCCCAGGCAGCAGTGGACTGGATGGAGGCGGTTGCTAGAGTTCTACGCCTAGCTTGGATACTAGTAGAGAGGATGATGATCTTAGCTCCTGGTGTTTCCAGTGAGAGACCATGAGGTTGGTCCTTATAGTAATGAGGCTTCGGTACGCGAACCGATACCTGGGATAGTACCTACGGGTAGTGCGCCAGTTATGTCACTACCTGTTGGTCAACAGACACTACCGGCGGTACCGGTAGCGGAGTCTCACAGGCTTAGTGCCTTACATATGTTTTAGCACCAGATATTCCTCAAGTTTCGAGGTGAGCCTGACTCGTAGGCGGCTGAGGACTGGCTTGAGGAGGTGGTTGTGAGTTTTCTGGAGCTAATACAGCTTCGACAGTACGACATGTCGGAAGCAGAGCACTCAACGTGGCTTACCAATCAATCTTGGTACTCGTTGGTTACATTGAGATCAGTTCTTTAGACTCGAACTTCTGAGCGAAGTGTGTCTAAAGGACATCCGAACCATTTCTTTTCCTCTATGCATTCCTACCTATGTTAGGATGCTAGAGAGAACCTTTGTGGTTGTGAACGTTAGCAGTGAAAGGCAGGAAGCTAGTGCCAGTCTCAGAGACTCGGGCGTGTAAAATGTTTCAGGAGGAGGAAGTGCTAAGGACAGATGAATCTGCAGGGTAGCAGACGTGGAAGCAGAGCTTGGAGAGCAGCATGTGGTGGTGTACATTTCGACATGTTACGACCACCCGACTTAGTAGTCCCCGTCAGGCTCAGGGAGCAGGAGGGCTGGGGAGGAGAATAGCTGCATTGCGGTCAAGGAGTGTGACCCAGGAGCTCTAAGAATGATTCGGGGTACGAATTATGTCTACTACGAGCTGCCATATCTATAGACATAGGAACCAATCATTCTACCCTTCCACGAATCATGTCCCAGACCTAGAGGTTCCGGGTAAGCCGTAGACTTGACCCTCACGTCTGGAGATACCTTTGGGAGGAGACTCGATAATCACACTTACGCCGACGGTGTGATTTGACCTCGAGGCGAGAGTTTTGGTTGGAATCTCTTGGTGGCAGCGTAGAGGCCTTACGACGTTGATCTGGGTATGGTTTTGATTCACAAATCAAACCCTGGTTGACTGTTTTAGGCAAACGTCGGAATGGGTTTTCCTTGGTCGGCGAAAAGGAAGCCCTGGGCAGCACATGTTAAACTCAGGCATAAGAGGGTGTGACCGATCACTCTTGAGTTGGTCAACCCTACCCTTGTGGCAGCAGGAGATTTGAGTTTCAGTTCTAACCTAAAAAGGGAAACCTCTTGAGTTCGAGGGTGACGAACACGTTCTTATACGGTCTCACCCCGATGAGGTTTCGGAGATGTGGCCGAGGCGGCATGTTATCTCCGAAGTTCGATGGACCCTTTTGATCTTCAGCAGGGTAGGCGAGGAGGTTTACCGCTTGACCCTACCACCTCAGTCGCACCGGGTGCATATTGTCCACCACGTGTCTCAGCTGTGGAGATACATGTATGTTTCTTCACACGTCATCGACCCCGGGGAGTTGGACGTCGATGACAGGGCGACAAGCACAGAGGTTCTAGTAGAGATAGAGGATCGACAGGAGCGGGTCCTGCGTGGGAGATCGATTCCTCTTGTGCGCATCAGATGGTAGCACGAGATCTTCAGGTGAGCATATGGGAGCGTAAAGCTCAGTTGCGTGCTCAGTACTACCTTGTTTCCCTTAAGTGTGAGTTGAAGCTTTACGGGGATGTAAAGCCCTGAGGTGGGAGTAATGTAAAGACCCGTAAAATTCAAGGGAAATTTTTTCTTAATTTTCTTTGGAATTTTACAAGAGCGCGGTTTTAGACGGCACCTGATTCCGAGGCCCGGAGTGCCCGGAATCATTTTCCGAAGTTTGGCTCGGGTACGTTCAGTGAACGAACGAGCGGGTTTTCCTAACTTTTGATCCGGTGCTCGGAATTGAAATCTGAGGGCACCGATGAACTCGCAGCGCCGATATTAGCTTAAGGAGACCTTTCCCGAAGTTGCGTTTACACGAGGGGAGTTGTAAAAAAAATAAAATTGTGAAAGTTAAAATAAAAATTTAACTTCAATTATTATTTTTATCTTCCATAAGTGTTTTTATCCTTTGGGTGGAAGTTGGGTGACAACCCAACTTCCCTTGGGAGGTTAAGTGGGTGGTGGGGCCCACACGAACCCCACCCCTTCATATTCTCTAACCCTCCCCAACTCACAATTAATGATGTAAACTTAGGTTATAACTTATGTCATTAATAAGTGAGTTTAATTAAAGTTTTGAAATTCAAACTCTTGAATTTCAAAGGTTGGTGTTGTGTTAATAAATTAAGTATGAGCTTAATTTATTATTTTTGGGTTAGTCCCTTTGTTCCTTGAGAGGTGGAGAGCATTTTCTTCTTCTTCTTCATCTCTGACGAAGATCACGAAGAACGCTCAACTTCACGAAGAACGTGGCGTCCTTCTTCCACGACGTCGGACTGCAACGCGTTGGTTTTCCTCCACGACGCCGCAACGCATCCTCTCCGCGACGTGCTTTCCGCGGCGAACCTACGTCCGACGCCGCAACGCACTTTCCGCGACGTGCCTCTCGCGGCGAACCCGCGTCCGTCTACCGCGATGCCGACGACGTCTTCTTCCGTGACGACCGACCTCCGTGATGTCCGATCTCCGCGAGGCTCGTCCTTCGCGGATCGTTGACGAGCTCCGCGAACTTCCTTCGATGTAGGGGTTGTTAATTCAATATTTATTTATTTCGTTCTTGATCGTGGATCTAGCACGTCTAACGTGAGACACTTGATTATTTTTAAGTTGCGTTATTATTTTAACGTGAGGGGGGCCGGACCGCACGAACACGGCCGAACCCCCCCCCCCGCCATCGTTCTTGTTTAATCTTGCGGGTGGAAGCAAGTGGCGTGGTGCCGTCGCACCACGCGGTTGATCGTGCATTTATTTTACGCGGCGCCGTCGCGCTACGCCAAGGAAGAATCTTCAAGAACGCGACGCCGTCGCGCCGCGTTGAATGGAATCAAGGCACGACGAAGGGGCGCGGTGCCGTCGCACCGCGCCGGATGATGAACGCCGCGGCCGGTTCCGGGCCGCGGCGGGACGAGGAGACCGCGGCCGGTTCCGGGCCGCGGCGGCAGAGAAGACCGGCGGCCGGGCCGCCGGCGTCGGAAGCCGAAGGAGGGGACCGGAAATTCCGGTCCCGTTTGAGAAAACCGGCCGGCCAGCTGGCCGGCCGGATGTCTTTAAAACCGGGGGAATTAATCCCCCGGCCTTCACTTAAAACCCCCCTCTTTATGAGGGGGGAGCGTTTCCCTTGGGGGGCAGGAGGCCCCCCGTTTTTTTTTTCATGAAGCGGGCCCCCAGGAGGGGGGCCGTTGTTTGACAAAGCGGCGCGGCATAGCCGCGCCGCCACTCCAAGAAACGGGGGCTTGATTGCCCCCGCGTGCGGCCTCCTCGCGGCGCCAGCCGCCGCGGCTCCCCGCGCCGCCGCACCGCCACGCGCCGCCGCGCCGCCGCCAGGCCACCGCGCCGCCCAGGGGGGGGGTCGGGCCGGGTCGGCCCGGACCCGGACCCCCCGTTTCGAACCAGAATTGGTCTTTTGGCCATAACTTGAGCCTCGGACCTCCGAATGACGAACCGTCTGCGGCAACGCGATCCTTGGATCGAGACGGTCGTTTCGGTATATCACACTCAAGGTTTCGGTTTACTTTGAGTTCGGCCGGGTTGGTTCGTTCACGAAACCAACCGGGCCTTCGGAGCGGAAACGCTCATATCTTGAGCTACGGACGTCCGAACGGCGTGCCGTCAGTTCTGATAAGTTCCTCTTAATGAGACGGATCTTTTGGTATACTCCGCCCGAGGTTTGGGTGCCGACGGAGTACGGCCGGGTTGGTTCGTTCACGAAACCAACCGGGCCCTCGGAGCGGAAACGCTCATATCTTGAGTTCCGGACGTCCGATTGACGTGCCGTCGACTTTGATGGAATCCTCTAAGTGGGACGGATCTTTTGGCATACTCCGCCCGAGGTTTGGACGCAAGTGGAGTACGGTCGGGTTGGTTTTGCCTTAAAAACCAACCGGGCCCCGGGAACGAAAATGCCAATAACTCTCAGACCGGACGTCCGATCGACGCGCCGTCTGTTGCGTTGAGTTCCTATTGACGATACGGAACTTTTGGATACATCAACTCCGGTCTTCGTGACAGTTGATGTATCAGCCTCTTGGCTCGTGGAGCGGACCCTCCGAACGAGCTTGCTGTGTGCGGGAACCCTAGTGCTGGCTGCGACTGTTACTGTGACGACTACTACTACTGCTACTGTGACTGCGACGACGACAGTACAGAGATCCTATGTGGATTCGACGACGACGACTACAACACTCAGCGATCCTACGTGGAACAGTGCTACCGAACATGTGTGAGCTGAATCTTCGGTTGATCTTGGGTGGTGGAGCTCTTGGGTGTAGCGGCGGACCCGTGGTACTTGACTGTGGTGGTGCGCTTGGATGCAGCAGCAGACCCTTGGCGGGGGAGCGCTTGGGTGTAGCGGCGGACCCGTGGTACTTGACAGTGGTGGTGCGCTTGGATGCAGCAGCAGACCCTTGGCGGTGGAGCACTTGGTTGTAGCGGCGGACCCGCGATACTCTACGTAGTGTGTGCGCTTGGTTGTAGCAACAGACCCGCGATGGTGATTACGTTGAGTAACGGTTCCTTTGAGAATACCCTACGGGAGTTCAGGGTACAGTTGTGATTCGGCCGGGATTGGTTCGCTCACGAAACTAACCGGGCCCCTGGGACGAATAGGCTAATAACTCACAGACCGGGCGTCCGATCGATGCGCCGTCTGTTGCGTTGAGACCCCTGTGACAAAACGGTCTTTTGAGATACTTCTTTCCGAGACTTTGTGATACTTGGAGTATCGACCAGTAGCTCGTGGAGCGGACCCTCCCGGAGACGAGCGTGCAGAGTACGGAGACCGTGTAGCCGGCTGAGACCTGACGACTGCTTGACCGACTCGACTTGGAGTGAGTCGACTAGCCCAGTGGACGGAGCGCCCGGTATTTGGCGGCAGACCCACGGCGGACGGAGCGCCTGGTAGTTGGCAGCAAACCCGCGGTACTCGACAGGAAGAGTACCTCAGTAGGCTATTTGGGTGAGCGCCCAGTAGTTGGCAGCAGACCCTCAGCAGACGGAGCGCCCAGTAGTTGGCAGCAGACCCGCAGTACTCGACAGGAGGAGTACCTCAGCAGTCATAGGTTAGTGAGCAGTACCTCGGAGTCGTGACAGGACTACTGCACACTTCAGAGACGGGCTCTTCAGCAGCTACGGTTTCGATAATAAAAATCCTGGTTTGAGCTGAGTCAATGATCTTTGTGTTTCCTCATGATTGAGATGGGTCGCTTGATAACTTAGGTATATGTATGGGCATATACCTGGGTAATAGTTATCCGTTGATTTCATAACTTGTTATAAACTGTGTGAACTTGTACTGTTATCCTGTGTGGATTTACTGTTTACTCTTCTTGTGGATTGGGTTGTTCTTGGGCTCGGTGTTGGAGCCGAACGGAAATTGGTGACATAGGTATATGTATGGGCATATACCTAATCATTACTGGATGTTACTTCGTGATTGTATCCTTCTTGTGGTTTATCCTTTGTGGATTTCGGGAGACCTTCGAGGGTCTCGGGGTCCCTACTGAGTATCTTATACTCACCCCTGCACGGGCTATGCCCGCACTTCGTTGTGTTGGTTGCAGACGACGGACAGCGCTGACTGCGGTTGAGGCTTACGGAGTAGGTCGGTACCCAGAGGAGGACCACTGAGCAGGACGTTCTCGGAGCGGACAGTTGGACCCGAGGAGTTGTGGAGCTATCTACACCTACCCTTCAGGTAGGATCCGTGGTGGACGATCCAGGAGCTGAGCCATCTGTACCTACCCTTCAGGTAGGAATCGAGGAGGACGTCCCAGGAGCCGCTTGTACTTTCAGTTGCTGTTTTCCCTTTCGAGTTGTACTTTACTTTACAGTTGGGCTTGTATTTTCGGCCCCATTACATCAGCACAGTTGTTCTAGTTTTGTGTATTGTTTTACTTCCGCTTGTTACTCTGAGGTGCTTGTTTACTTTATTAAGGCAATGCCTTCCCTTTTTACTGGGATTTTACGCCTTGGTGCTAGTCGCCAGCCCCTGGCCTATGGAAGGCGGGCTTGGGGTAGTCACGGCACGGGCCCCGAGGGCGGGTCGTGACACCCTATATAGAATAAAAATAATTAAAATATATTGAAATATATGAAAAATATATTTAAAAGACCATTCAAGAATTTCATTAAAAATATTAAAAAGTATTTTTTCATTCTATAACATCTGAACTAAAAATTGTAAGAATAATTGAAAAATACTTGTTAAATTTAATGAATGAAACTTTTTAATAAATATTTCTATAAAATATAATTCATGTTTGTGGTAAATTATTTTCATGTTTTATACGTCAAAAGAAATAAATCTTTTCACTCTTTTGTAAAATGTCAAAAGTGTCTTACTCAGAAATCTTATAAAAACATTCATATTTAAAAAAAATTAAATAATGTAAAATTTTGTGAAAAGGAACATTTTGAAACATTTCATTTATATCTATGAACTTATATAAAACAATTTTTTTTATCGTGGACATGGAAGATATATTTTTTCAACAAAAGATGAATGAACGTCTAGGTTTCATTAAATAACATTTCACCAATCATTTTATATGTTAGAGAGATAAAAATTGAAGTAATGCATTAATATTATTGGAAATATTCTTGTGTAATAAAATATTATTTCTGTAAAATATAAGATCTATTAAATTACCCTCAATATAATTTTTTCATATAAAATCCCAAAAATAAATTAGATTGTTACATAAACACTTTCTTCAAGTCTTGTATTTCTTCATAAAAATTATAAACTGCTTTGTGATACATGTATATTTATTATATATCTATTATAGAACCATAATCATATATATATATTTATTATAAAAAATATTATTTACTTATAACTTCTTATCACCCGTGTAAAAAAATTATTTATCAAAATTGTTATTCCTGATGATAACAACTTTGTTTCTAATGCATGATTCGGTTTGGTAGTACAAGTCCTTATATATTGATGATGGATCCATAATATATATAATTTTTATGATTTTATGGGTATCAAAGTTAATAATTATATACACTTTTACAATTATTCATTTAAATCATTCATAAAAATGAATTATATCACTTCATGGAGATGGTGGTGTATACGTATACATGGGTGATGTTTCCACTTTTCAATGGATGAAAAGAAATAAAATTTAAAAGTAATAAATATTTAATAATTGTATTAATATAAAAAATATCATATATATTAATTAAATCTTTAATTATAACTATCAATATAAAACGGTGATGAAAAACCAAATGCATCACTTCAGGGAGGTGGTAGTCTACATATACGCAAGAGCGATGTCTTCATTCCCTATAAGATGGAATGGAGGTAGATAATGTTTTTTACATAATCATACTACCAATTATGTATATTTAATATACTAAATTTATTATTTTTTACATGATACCAATGATTTATTGGTGGAATAATAAGAAATAAAATTAATTGTACTCGGTTAAGGGTTATACCTCTTCGTCCAGAAACCACATTTGTCTTACACCATAAGACTTAAAAGGACGGTATTTTGGAATTACTGAAATCTCTAGTACATGGGTAATTAATCTAAGATGGTATTATTGTAGATATTCTATAAGATATAAGGCTCAAAAACTATTAATTATGGAGAATATTGGTTCCATCATATAAGTGAGGGGAGGGGCACCCTTGGAATTACATAAAGTGTTAAATTAATAAAAAAAATCATTTTTATTTGGAAAAAGTTTAATAAATTTATAATCAGGGATGATTATGAGTCAAAATACTCTCATAAAATAAAATTTGGTTAATAATAGTTGATTTTTTAACCCTTTCCTCATAGTTGTAACCCCCAATTAACCCAACTGACAATTATATTGATATTAATGTTTCTTTTATTGTTTAGTGTCCAAAAAAATATTATAAAAAGAAAATAAAACCATAATTGGAAAATTATTATATTTAATGCCATATATAGTTCAATTTAATAAATAATATATTTTTTATTATTTTTATATCATTTTATAAAATATTATTTAACATAAGAAACCATTAATGTAATTTTTTGGACTATTCACATAGTCATAATTAAAAGAAAACATGATGGAAATGAATTTAGAATAAAAAAATTTAAAACATCATAATATGTTATATTTATCTTCAATAAATTTGGAATGCAAAAATTCAACCAAATTACATTACTTTAAAAAAAATTATAATCGTTTATTTTTTTCTATTATATGAACAAGTATTGTGTTGGTGTTGCGTAATCACTTAAAGTAGTTATCCCCCCACTAAAAAATAAAAAAAATGTGATAAAAAAATTAATTAATATTTAAAATAAACATTTATAATCTTACCTAACCTCTATGTGTCCCTATAAAAAAATATTAAATATATTAAAACTAATAGAGTGTCATTTTTCATTTATTCATTGTTAAATTAATATTCAGGTCATTATAAATTGAAAGTGGAAATAAGTTACAATAACATAAAATATAAGATCATAAATTTCAAAAGTAACCTATCAAATGAACAAAAGAAAAGTCTTTTTGATATTTATAAGCCTTAGGTAATGGTTTTAACCCCACCTAATCTATTATACTATTACTTAGGTGAAAATTATTAAAAATGGCGAATATTCATAATGACCAAAAATAAAAGGATAATATTTACCAAATTTAAATCTCTATATTCCAAATATAGAATCCATTTTTCATGAATAAATGTCTATATGTTTAAGATATTCAATTTAAAATTAATTTTTCAAAACCACAAATTTTTTTTTGATAAATATGTTTTTAAACATAAAACTGGAGTTATTCATATAACAGGTCTAATAAAAATCCTTTTATAAATGTTAAAAATGGTTACAGATAAAATATAAATTTTATTAATTTCATTCATAAATTGTTGTAAATTAAATTTCATAACATAAAAATACTTTTCATAAATAAACCATTAAATAACTATTTTTTATTTCAAATTCATTTTACAATTGATAACCAGTGAATTCATTCCATAGATGTTTAAAGAAACATTTTCTTGATTTTTTTGTTTTATACATTCCCCAAACCAATAGTTCGATGAGAAATATTATGTCAAATAATAATAATAATATAATCGTATATTATGGTTCATTAAAACCTATTTTAGTTTGTAATGTAAGCTATCAAAGAAATTAAATTTATTTAAAGAGAAATATATCATGAAATTTACCTATGTTTCATTATACCCCCATATATGAATTTTCCTTTGAAATATTGTCACTCTAATGTAAATAATTTTGGATACTTCTACCTTAGCATATCCTTCGGTTCCTACGCATCTTCCACAAATTTATAGTTTCTCTATAAAAAATTGACCAAGTGAGTGGTATTATTCCATAGTAATTTCTCTATTTTATTTATAACAGACAATGATTGTTGAATATAAGAGATATATTTCTTCAGTGGTATGAAATATGAGTTCTTTACATGTAAATTATTAAGTATGTTCTGCTACAGATGGATATATGTAACACATCATGAACTTGAGAGAGATTTGATTAGAGAATCAAGAGATATGTTATAGCCCTTTTATGATAAACAATTTCAAGGGGATTGATATATATAGGGATCATATTTCACTTCTATATAAATATAACAACCTTTATCCGTCGTTTATTAATAACAATACTATTCCACCAATCATGAACTCATGTTTTCATTAATTGTTATTAGTATAACATTTCTTTCAATACTGAGAAACTACAAAGTGTTGTAGAATAATTTAAACCTTATATTTCCATTTCTCAAATTGATAGGTATTAATATCATTATTTTACAAAAAATCCCATTACGTTATAGGTATTCACTTACCTCAATAGATTGATTTATAAGGAGTCACCTGTATGCTCGAGTGAAATCTATTATTGTAAGAAAATTCCCCCAAATGTAGGTATTTATAAAAAATTCCTTTGTAGTCCATATGGAAATGATTAATATAAATTCTATAGATTGTATAGTCCTTTAATTATATCCATATATCATAGGATGATATGCAGTACAAAAACTCGACTCAATATCTAGTTCCTCTGATGACTTCTCCAAAACATTGAGGTAACCCTCCGACACTGATTTGATACAACTAAGAGTTGTAATCTATGAATATTTCTAAATTTTACTGTATATCTGAGTCAGTTGATCAGGATAGATATCTTCTTTAGTGAAGATAATATTTTATATTTTTTTAATACAATCAACTAAAACTCAAATATAATTATTCCGTTTTGATGTTTTAGGGATTCCAACAAATAAAATCCATATGAAAGATTTTCCAATTTCCATTCCGATGTGGTTATTTTTTGTAACATCAGCATAAATTTATACCTCTTAGACATAACATGAAAACATACCAGGCATCGAGAAATATACTTTATAATATAACTATTATGTTTTTCCACCTAAAATATTCTTTAAAATCACTATATATTTTTGTAGTTTTAGGATGAATAGATATTGATGAACTATGAGTGACTCTTATAGCTCCACTTTCAATTTTGGATTTAATGGGACATATACTCAATTTAAGAACCATATCATTCAATCAAGATCATGGTTGAATTCATGAAAATTACTAAAATTATTATATTGTTACATACCATCATTTCATACCACATTAATCATCACATGAATGGATGGTTGAAAATTTATCTTAGAAAGATATCATATGTCCACATTCCTATGTCTTTCAACTTCCAACTTCTAAAAATTCATAATTAAGGGATCTCTTTCAATCCTCATCACTGAAAAACTAGCATCGTCCTTCTGAAATATAGCGTTATCCACCTTGATTTCCATAAAATTGTTGTAATTTATAGAAAAGTAATAATTTTTAATCATATCCAACCATCTTACCTTGAACATATTCAATTCATACTCTACGGATATATACTTCATGATATAATTATCCATATACATATGTCACCATTCATTATAAATATAATGCCTCTATATATAGAAAACAAAAATACCACTCCAAACTCTAAATCATGAGTTGGGTAATTTTTAAATGAATTTTCAATTTTTGAGAGGATTAATCCATCACCATATCATTCTTCATGGAGTGGAATCCCAACCCCTTCTTTGAAATTTCACTTAAGATCACAAACCATTCTTTTCTACACATTATTGTAAGATTAGGTGCACTGACCAACCTTTTTTTATCTGATTGATTTTTTTTTGCATTTATATTTTCAAAATATCATAACTCCTCTCTGATTCAACAAACATAGTGGATTAGATATTTATGAGAAATTTATCACAAAGCATTGATAGTATACATCCATCCCAAGAAAACTATTTATCTCAGTTACCATGGTTATTATAGGAAATTTTTTTATAAAATATATCATTTAAGGATCCACTCATATTCCATTACATGATATTATATGACCAAAAAATGAATCTATCAAAAACCAACATTCAATCTTGGTAAATATATCATATAAATTCTTCTTTTTCAAGGTAATTAACACAATTCTCAAATGATCTTCAGGTTTTTCCCTACTCTTTGAATATGCAAGAATATAATTTATAAATACTGTAAAAAACTAATATAGTTTAACTCAAAATACTCTATTAATTATATACATGAATATAGTAAGGTTATTAGTAAGTAAAAACGGCATCCTTATAAATTCATAATGTCGTTACCTTATATGAAATGTTGTCTTCGATATGTCTCCCTTATTTAACGTCAATTATTGATATCTATAATGAATTTCCATCATTGAAAAGTTTTAATTCTTTATAATTGATTAAATAAATCATTTTTATGTTGTATAAAATTCTTTTTCTTGTTAGTGGTCTTCTTATGTTCTTGATAATCAATGAAAATATGTATTTACCCGTATTTATTAATAAAAAAGAATAGGTGTTACCAAAGGTGAGACACTAGAGAATATGATTCCCTTTCCTATATTCCTCTACAGTTACATCATCAAATCATATTACTCAATTATAGAAATTCATTATGGATTCTTTGAAATGGTCATAGCACCGAATATGATTTTTATTGAAAAATTAACTTTATGATTCAAAGGAGACAAAGAGACTCTTCTGAAAAAATATCAAAAACACTATTAAAATAAAAATATCATAATTTTTTTCTCCCATGAAATTTGAGATAAATATCACTTAGTTAATGGTATTAAATCACATATAATAAAGGTAACTTCCATTGGATGTGAATATTGAACATCGCATCAAAATAAAATCATATATTGATTCAAAACATCAATTGTGACATTTATACCTCTATAATTGAAATAATAGTTATATAGAGCTATATAATCTATTCCAAAAATCACATACAATTCAAATAGTATGAGGATAATAGGATTTATTGGAAACATATTCAAACACACTGTTTTTAGAAATAAGCTAATTATTTGATATTTGATCATCATAGAATTATATATTTTTACTTCTAACTCAATATCTAACCGTTGTTGTGATAATATGATACACTTAAAAATTCCCCAGATATAAATGATTAGTTTGGGACAATAAATTCTTGGATTTTCTATGTATTATTTTTAGATATTATATGGAATTATTTCGATACCATGATATGAGAAGGCCTGCTATTCCGAGGCTCAGAGTTCCCAGAATAAATGTTTGAAATAAATTAAACTATTAAATAGATTTTTCAAGAGGTTTTCATGAAAATGTGGAATAACATTTGTATAGGTGCCCAGATCATAAATCTAATTGCACCATCGCGTTTAGAGCAGTGACTTTACCTCAGGCAAGTCCTAACATTGACTGATGAGGGTTGGTAGATAATGTTAGTTTTAAGACATTTTAATATGAAATAATATAAAATAATAATTTATTTTATTTTATACATTTCCATGATATAGAAACATGTAAATTGGTTTTAAAGAAACAAGATACCAGGGATCGGCTCATAACCTTGGAAACATTCCTTGGAAACTCTTGAGAATTGGAGAGGATCCATCCTTAGAGAATTCCCAGGGAATAGTGACTCGTGGACAATTTCTTAATGAGATCGATTCCTAATCAATGACCACTCTCACTCTTCATAGAAAATTGAGGAAAGGGTTTTTATTTCATCTCTTCCTTACCCATTCTTGAATTCAAATGATGAACGTGGATCAACCCATGAACAGTTTAGCTCATGGATCATTCGTTATTGTGGGAGGGTCTTTAATTGGGTTTATTTTAGGGAATTAATTTTTACATGATTTGATTCATATTTGATGTGTTTCTATTTAATCCTTATAATGGGATCAGATCATCATCTCTATGAATGAAGGTCGGGGTTCGCTCCTCCTTTTTTCTATTTGGATTTCTTCTCCCTTTTTAACCCCGCGTTCTTAATGTTCATCCTAGGGTTATGGGAAACAGATCCTTGCACATCTGTTTCATAGGGAAATGATCCCAAATAAGATATTTTAGATCGTGAAGATCCTATGAAGGTGCAAAAATGATGGAGGTAGATGAATCAAAATGGTTCTTAAGAAATCTTCTTTCAAGCGTTCGTCGTGTGGATAATAGAAACAGGTTTTCAGGGCTGATCAAACACCTGAAACCTACCGATTGGGTGTCACCATAGTGGGGCGACAGTAGATCATCAACTTCAATGTAAACAAATAGCTAGATCGAATATTAGAGGATCATCAGAATCACCAGTGAAGAGCTAGTGGTTTTGGATAATCACGACGAACATGGAATATAATTTAGACTACATAGCGTGTGGGTCCCCTTGAGCAGAAGCTATGGTTTCAGGTGACAGAAATCGATGACACGGTTTGTGAGAAATGTATCATGGTGTTTGGTTCCCTATGTGGGACTCAATGTGTATATGTGATGATACATAGACATGATGTGGAGTATACAACATATACTCCACTACACCACCAGACCATACTAGTTACACGGGATACCCCATGTACTAGTACACAAGTTGGAAGACACTAGTTGAAGCCATGTATGGGAACACAACCACCATACATGGAGTGTCTCCTGAATAGTTTGACACTGTATGTCACACTCTTACACACCAAGTATATCTCTTTCTACACAACAATTTGTTCTAAATGGTCTGTTGTATACTGGTAGTACCTCGGGTCATAATCCACATTGTGTGACTTTTCTACATGTCATGTACTTTTCCTTACATGGATTGATCTCCTTTTCATCCCCACCTTGGAAATTTTTAATTTGGGTTAGTTCCCCTTTTTGTGGTTCCACTTAGTTTTATGTATCATTTCTATCTATAGGTGTATGATCCCTTCAGCATGACTTTCTCGATAGAGTTAGAATCTCTCCAAGAGGCCCGAAGAAAGATCCTCTACCCATTCTTGTCTATATGTAGAGTCAGGTATCAACATGAAAAAACTCTATAGTACGTCAATCCTACTCTAGGAAGGTGAATCCAGATGAGTTGTGGTATATAAAAAGTACTTGGAAGTGTTCCTCATTCATGTATCGTGATCTTTCACAATTCAGAAGTTTGTTCTCCTGAAATGAGTGTATTCATTCTCTCTTAAAATCTATCAGTGAGTCTATATCTCTTATGACACCTCCTGATGAACATACTTCTTGAATAGATGACATTAGTGCTATTAGAATCATGGAGTGAGTTTCCCAAATGAGTGGTTTGTGGAGTCTTTGAACTGAATCTCTAGAGTGGGTACACGGTCATTATGAATTACCTCTAGACTACGGGTCTGAGTTTTGAGTATTTATAGATATGTTTCTCTTGTTATATGTTCTGAAGTCATATACTATGTAGATTTTACTACAAATTTACTTTTTGTATTTATTTTTGGTTTTCTGGGTCCTCTATGGAGTATTACTATACTCATCCCTACACGGGCCTTTCCCGCACGTGTTTTATCTTGCACAGACGATAATCCTTCTAATGAAGTCCATGGAGGACCAGGATCGAACCAAGAATTATGAAGATCCTTATAATATTAGGTGTTCTTATGGATACAATTAGAAGTCCCTATACCAATTTCTTTCTTACATGTTATAATTTTTAGTTTTCAAACTCTTTATTTTGGGGGGTTTGTATTCTGGCCTAGTTTACTTTCCACACTTTACATTCGGTTGTACTCTTTGGGTTGGGTTTAGTTGTATATGTTCATTTTATTCCTTATTGGTTTTTAATATTTCATAATTTTTGGGCTTGGATATGTGTGTTTGTACATGTTTATAGGTAATTCCTACCATGTTATTGATATTCCTACTCGGTGCTAATCACTAGCCCCTTTCCTCTTAGAGGAGGGCTTGGGAATCCGCAGCAAGGGCCCCACCTGAATGGGTCATAATAGATTGGTATCAGTGGTGTTCAGTTCATACTTAGTTCCAAGAGTCTATGAGATTGGTTTGGGGAAATAATGTTAAGTGTTTTGATCTCCATTTTCTAGCCAAGGACTCCAATGTTGGTGCGTGCGTCCAATGTATCCATACACGGAGACTCTAATAACCTTATTTTCAACTCAGTATATGAGAACAGTAGTTGCAGGAAAAAAATAATGGCACATGCTTCATATAAGAATGGGTTGTGTTTTCCATGTCTTTTTGTGTTAGCTATCCAGATATAATCATTGACCATGATATATCTTGTTTCCTTACAGGATGCCTCTATGATTCGTACCAGCTAGGATTCAATGACTCATTCATGTGGATGATCCCCTTAGTAATGAGGTTTTGAATCAGGGACTAGTTCCCCAAGAGTTACCTCCAAGTGGGTCACTTGCTACCCTACCTCTAGGGATGGAGAATGTGGTACCTATAGCAATGACACATGAGGAGTAAAGACTGAGCGTGTTCCATGAGTTTCAGAGATAGAGACCCCACAGGTTTTGAGGAGAGCTTGACCCTTAGGTGGCTGAGGTCTAGCTTGAGGTGGTGACTAGTGTTTTCTGTCTAGTGAGGACACCAACATACCAGATGGTGATCTTAGGAGCGAGCCGTGATCAGGGTTCGGTTGGATGATAGTGGACTTTGATCATGAAGACTCACTACATGGAGACTCTTTTATGGATGAATTTTGACTGACTCTTTAGGGAGGATTTCACCCTGGTAATGCAGGTAGAAATGCTCACTAAAGAGCTTCTTCAGCTCTAGCAGGGCAGTTTAACATTGGAAGAATATTCATTGAGGTACACCAACCACTCCAGGTACTCTATGGATATGGTTAAGAATCAATACATCACATCTCAGACCTTCAACTGAGGTCCACGATGGGATATCTGAGCATGTGTCGTGCCTCTATGAATTTCAACTTATGTATGAGTGGTTGAGAGAGCATTAGTGGTCGAGAGCTTCTTGGCTGAGCAGAGCCATCCAATGGTAGTCAACAGTATGAATAAAAGTGTAATGACCTCAATATAAAGGAGATGATGCTACACATAGGGATTGGGTTGGGAGATATTTTTTTAGGAGGGCCCAAGATAGGGGATCAATGGTCGAGGGCTCTAAGGTTGGATCCAGTCTACCAAGAGAGAGGTGATGCTTCTCGTGTGACAGTAAGGGACATCATGCTAGATATTTCCCAACACTTAAAACTACATACTGGGATGTAGTTGATGGAATACCATGGTTGAGGTAGATAGAGGTACAGGCAGACCCACCAAGAAATAGACATAACAGAGGAGAAAGGAGAACTATGGGAGGTGGCGGACATTTTTACCTAATTCCACCACCACTCCAAGGAGATTCGCACCAGGATCTGATGGATGGGGGAAAGGGGAGGGTAAAACTTCATTAATTTGAGGCATTTGACCCGGGGACTCTAGGGTTGATCCATGGTATGATTTGTGTCGTTTCTACCTTTGCATCCTTACTTATAGACACAGGTGTAGGAAATTTATTCCTCGCTACATGTATTGTGTGACACCTTGAGATTCCAATGAAGTTGTTAACTCAACCCTTACACTTGGAGACACCTTAGGGAGGAGACTCGATGATCACACATATTTTTGGATAGTGTGATCTATCCCTTGGAGTCAAGAGTTTCCGTTTGAACCTCATGGTGGTAGTGTTGAGGCCTTACGAATTCGTTCTTGGTATAGATTGGTTAACTTTGGTCTATTCCCATATTGACTACTTTTGGAGAAGAGTGTGGTGTTTCTATAATGATGGAATAAGGTTTTCCTTTTCAGTGAAAAGAAAACTGAGGTAGCACAGAAGGGATCATTCTTAGGATGGTGTATTCGATCACACATGAGTTGTCTAGATTTAGCCTTAGAGCGGTAGATGTTGTGATCTTCCAGTTCCCAGTGGTAGTGGGGGAGTACAAGGACGTCTTTCTAGAAGATGTTCCAATATTTCCTCCCTATCAAGAGATCAACTTCGGAATTGACTTACACCATGGTACGACATTGAAATCCTCACCAATGTATCAGATGGCTCCCATAGAGCATTTTGAGTTGAGGGTGATGCTGTAGGATTTGCATAGGAAGGGCTTCATAAGACCCAGTGTTTCACCCAGAATGTCCCCTATTTTATTTTCCATGAAGGTAGATAGGATTTTATGTTTGTGCGTGGATTATGTGCAGTTGAACCAGGTAACGGTGAAGAACAAGTATACACTTCCAAGTATAGACGACCACATTGATCATCTAAGAGGGTAACAGTGGTTCTTGAAGGTTGACCTTCGATTGGTTCACTACTAGTTATGAGTACAAGATGAGGATATACTGAAGAAATTTTTTTGATGCTTCTATAGTCACTACAAGTACTTGGTGATGCCTTTCGGCATGAAAAACATCCCTAAAGTTTTCATGGGACATATGAACCAGATCTTCCATCTGTACATATATCGGTTCATAGTGGTCTTCATCGATGATATACTTGTGTACTTAGTGTCAGAGGATGATCACGCGAGACACCTATAGATGGTTTTCGACAAACACCAAGAGCACCATGTTTATGAGAAGCTCTTTAGGTTCCTGTCCTGGATACAAGAGGTCCACATTCATGGACATGTTATCTCATCATATTGAGTATCACTGCAATAATCCATGGTAGAGGCGGAGTTAGCATGGGATCCACCTTGGAGTGTGATAGAGGTGTGTATTTTCCTTGGGTTGGCAGGATACTACCATAGATTTAACCCTGATTTCTCCTGTAGATCAGCACAGATGATAGACTTGACCTAGAAGGGGCAACCATTTGTTTTGATAGAGATGTTCCATTAGTCTTTTTAGCAGTTGAGGCAATGTTTAATGATTCACTAATCTTGATATTTATAGAGGAGGGTTTCGAGTATGTAGTTTTCTGCAAAGCATCAAGGACTAGGCTTGGCTATATCCTAATGCAGAGACAAGTGGTGATTGGTTATGGTTCGCACTAGCTATGACAACATGAGCAGAACTACATGATCCATGATCTTGAGTTGGAAGTGGAAGTCTTAAAATTTAATTTTTGGAGAAACTACCTAATTGTATATTGGTTTATCTTATAATTTGACCTGAAGAGTCTCAGGTACATATTCTGGAAAAAGTATTTGAATATGAGGTAAAGGCGATGGATGGAGCACCTATAGGATTATGACAATGATATTTTCTATACTCCATGAAAGGGGAATGTAATATCTGATGATATCATCCATAGATCGAGTTCACATATGTTGAGAAAAGCATTCGAGTAGTTATCCTCTCTATAGTTTTCCTTCATGGATAGAGATGATGCATATTATCCCCAATCAATGGTTAGCACCCCTTTACTCTTGTATTTAGTTAGGGTGGTACAACTAGGGGATATCTACTGTGATACTTTACATGCTCATTTATCCACCAGAAAAGCTCTTGATGAATATTTACAAGGTGGGAGAACGTCTTTCTTTTCAGAGGATGCATAGTTGTGTGAGTGGTGTTGCGGGAGATGGTTCTGAGGTGGTTCCATTTATCCCCCTTAGTGGTACATCCTAGAGTGGAAAAAATGTACCAGGACCTCTAGCATCGGTTCTGATGAAGAGGTATGAAAAAAATAGTGTAGTTCATTTCTCGATGCCTTACGTGCCAGCAGGTGAAGTCTAAGAACAAGGTGCCATCAGGGTTATCTCAACCCCAGAAATTTCTGGAGTTAAAGTGGGATATAATATCGATGGATTTCGTGATGTGATTCCCACAAACATCTAGGGGACACAATTCTTTCTAGGTGATAGTTTACTAACTCACCAAGTCGTCCCACTTCTTAGCTATCAGTGAGCATAGTTCTGTAGAGAACATGGGACGCCTCTATGTATAAGAGGCAGCTCAGCTTCATGGATGACCTTCAATGATATTATCAAATTGTGATGATCATTTCACATCCCAGTAGTGGAAGTGATTTAAAGAGGTGTTTGGGAATGAGTTATGTTTAATCACAATATTCCATCCCCATAAAGATACCTCAACAGAGAGAACCATTCACGTTATGAAGGATATGTTGTGGGAATGTATCATGGATCTTGGTTGTATTTGGGAAGACCACCTACCACTGGTGGATTTTACGTACAACAAAAGATACCACTCGACCATTAGTATGGAACTCTTTAAGGATTTATATAGGATACCCTAACGGTCACTGCTTTTCTAGACCGACCCTAGAGGGTCCGCACTCATGGGTCCAGAGTTTGTGCGAGCTACCACTGAGATGGTGTAGATCAACCAAGAGTGGATGAAGACTTCATAGAGATGGAAGAAGTGTTATTATGACAGACGAAAGAGACCTTTCATGTTCGAAGAAGGAGACCATGTCTTCCTTCGTGTCTCACATCGATGAGGGTTGTGAGGATTTGGTCGGGGAAACAAGTTGTCTCCACGTATAATCAAACCTTTTCAAAAACTATGAAGATTTGTAGAGGTTGTGTACTACATTATTCTACCACCTTAGTTGCACCAGGTAAATGATGTATTCTATTTGTCTCTGCTGAGGAGGTACCTGCATGACCCATTGCTAGTCATCAACTGGGGTGAGCTGGACATCAAGGAAGGACCAACCTGCATAGAGTACAAACTGAGGATCAATGATCGACATAAGATAACCCTATGTGGGAAAATGATTTCCTTATTTTGTGTTCAGTAGTAGCATGAGAACATTTGGGAGACCATGTGAGAGTAGGAGGCTCAGATTTGTGCACATTACCCACATAGGTTTGAGTATCCTTTTGTTTTGGCTTTTTGGGGATGTAAAATCCGTAAGGTGGGCATAATTTAATGTCTTGGATTTTATATGTATTATTTTCATATATTATATGGTATTATTTTGAGATCATTATTTGTGACGACATGTGATTTCGAGGCCTGGAGTTTCCAGAATAAATGTTTGAAATAAATTAAACTTTTAAATACAGCGTATAAGATGTTTTTCAAAAAATGTTGGGTTACTTTTAAACAGGTTCCCAAATCATAAATACAAGGGTACTTTTGCATTTTGAATAAATACATTACCATAGGTGAGGCCTAATGTAGACTAGTGTGGGTTGGAAGTAGTAGTTAATTTATGGACGTTTTAAAATGAAATGATATAAAATAATTTTTTTTTAAACATTTTCATGACCGAGCAACGTGTTAATTAGTTTTGAATAACTAGGATTCCAGGGTTAGGCTTATAACCTTTGAAACTATCCTTGGTGACTCTAGAGATTTAGAGAGGAGCAATCATTAGAGAATTCTTGGGGAATGATGACGACATATGATGCGGGGATCGTTTCATAATGAGATCAAATCCTGACCGACGACTGCTCTCCCTCTTCATTGATAGATCGAGGTAGGGTTTGTTATTTCAAATAATCTTTCCCTATTCTTTAATTCAAACGATGAATGTGGATCAACCCCTGATAAGTTGACCCGTAGATCATTCATTCTTATGGGTGGGTCATTAATCGAGTTCATTTTGGGGAATTAATCCGCACATGATTTGATTCATATTTTGTTTATTTTTGTTTGATCCTTATAACAAGAGTGGATCAACACTATAACAAATGATGGTTATGGTTCATTCCCCCTCTTATTACTATTTGGATTTCTTCTCCCTTTCTTACCTCGCGTTCTTTGCATTCTTTGTGGGGTTATGAACAGTGGATCGTTGCACATCCATTTGACAATGAAATGATCCAAAATTAGAGATACAACATCGTGACGAACCGGTGAAGGTGATACCATGATGGTGGAGGATGAATCTACATTCATCATGAGAAATATTACATTGAGTGTTCTTAGAGAGGATAATTGAAAAATGTTTTTAGGTCCAATCGAACACTCAAAACCTACTGATTTAGTGATACCATGGCATGGCGACTCCAAATCATCAATTTAAAGGTGAACAAATGGCTTGATCAAAGATTGGAGGATCGTCCAAAGCATCGGTGAAGAACTATTGGTTCTGGAAAATTGCGATGAAAATGGTGTGTAGTTTGTACTACATGGTGTGTGGTCCCTGTTGAGCGGCGAAGAGGGTTTTTGGTGATAAAAAGTGATGACATGGTGTGAGATAGATGTCACATAGTGTTTGGGACCCTATTCCAGAATCGGTGTGTATGTCAGATGATACACAGATGTGGGGTGGAGTACACGACATGTACTCCCCCACACGACAAGACCATATTGGTTACACGGGTTGCCCTGTGTTCAAGTACACGGGTTGGAAGACAGAGGATGAAGCTGTGTACGGGCACACGACCAGTGTACACAAAGCAGCCCCTTGGTAGTAAGACATGGTGTTTCATACACTTACATGCCATTGATATATCTTTTTACATGACATGCTCTTCGATACTGTTCATTGTACACAAGTAGTACCCGTGGTCATAAGACACAGTGTCTGACCTTTCTATACATCGTGTACTTTTATCCACATGGATTTATATCCATGTCCACCATACCTTAGACAAGTCTTGTTCAGGTTAGTGCCACCTTTTCACATTCCCCTAAAGGATATGTATTTTTCAATCCATAGGAGTATGATCCCTTAATTAGGACTCCCTGGATAGATTCATAATCCTTTTGAGAGGCCTAGAGAGAGATCCTTTACCCGTTCTTGGCCCTAAGTAGAGTACGATATCGATGTTACCAAGCCTACAAAATGCCAATCCCTTACATATTAGGTGAATCCTGACGAGTCTTGGTATGTTCCAAGGACCTATATGTGTTCCTCATCCATGTATCATGATCTTTTTCCACTCGAGAGTGAGATCTCCCAGAATGAGTGTATATACTCTCTCTTCGAATCCAATAGTTCATATATCTCTCTTGACACTTTATGAAGAACATACATATCAGAAGGACATAATTAGAGCTATTAGACTCATGGAGTGATTTATCACAGGTGTGTTCTTCTTGGAATCTTCAAACTAAATCCCTAGCATGGGTATGCGTTTATTACGCCATACCTCAAGACTACGGGTCTGGGTTTCAAGAATATATGGATATGTTTCTCTTGTTATATATTCTGTAGACATATACTGCGTATAAATGTCTGTACCTTAAAATTGTGGTTTGATTTGTGGTTTTGGGTTTCACTACTGATTATTGTTATACTCACCCTTGCATGAACCTTCCCTACACATGTTATATCTTGTGAAGATGAGTGTCCTTTTGATAGAGTCCAGGGTAGGTCAGGGCTGTACTGTGCTTTGTGAGCTTCCTTACAGGACGAGGTGTTCCAAAAGCTACGAACATCAGTCTATGTTCCTATTTCATGATTATAGGTAGGACTTTGTAGTTTTCAAAATCATTCTTTTGGTGGTCTTGTACTCTGTCTCAGTTTACTTTCTGCAATTTACTTTCTATTATACACTGGAGGTTGGTTTTAGTTGTATTAATGTTTTTTGTTCCTTAGTGGTGTTGTTATATTTCAGAATTTTGGGCTTGGAGATGTGTGTGTGTTTTTATAGGTACTTAGGAAATTCCTCCCATGATAGGGATAAGCATACTCGGTTCTACTCACTAGCCCGTAGCCTATTAGACGCGGGCTTAGGCAGTCATGAAATGGGCCCCATTGGGACGAGTTTTGATAGGTCCAGAATCATATAAGATATAAAATATTCTATAGTGGGTGATATGTTTACCTTTAACCACATCATTCCAATAACCCACATTGGATGTTTGGATCACATAACATTTTCCAATTTTATTGGTCTTAAGAGGATGATAATGCTAATAATCATCATAATCCACTTAATTCGTGCACTAGTTGGTGTAATTACCATACTCCATACATTAATGGAACTATATTATGAGTGGTGTATTAGTATTAATCATATTTTACTCTAATGTAATGGTCGAACTCTTTATCTATAATATCTCAAACCTATTCGGTCCATTACTTCGTGGTAATCTAGTGTTTGAGATGTTTTGGGAGGTCAAGGTGACTCAATTCAACACCATAAAAAAATTCTCAGTTTTCCATGTTTTCCAATAGCTCCACAAAGCAACGATGTCACCCTAATAGTGTCACCCATGCATTTTCACCATGGTTGCATCACTCTAGTGGTGTCACCTTGGTAGTCACTCATCCTGGAGTGCCATAACTGGCGATGCCTCACTAATGGTGCCTCGTCCAGTGGTATCTCTACTGATAGTGCCTCTTCTGGTGTTTTGGAATTTATGTTGGTAGATCTATTGTGAATTATAGTGGTGTCTCATTTATAGATTTTGATCTATAGGTAATTCTAACAAAAGATCTATAGTGAATTCTGAAGGTGTATCATTTATATCTATAAATCTACCTTGAATTCGTATGGTATATCTACAGGAAATTATGGCAGTGTCTCATTTCCGGAAGTATAAGTATAGTAAATTATAACAGTATTTCTATATTTAATTCTGGTGGTGTCTCATTTCTATTGGTATATCAATAGATAATTATAGTGTTGTGTCATCTTGGCGATGTCTCATAAACAATGATTCGCTTTTTTCAAGGTTCCTCTAGTTTAACTCCATTTATGGATTTAAATGAGTTTTAATATCTTAATTGAAGTTAGTAAAGCTGTTTCCAAAAGGGATAAATAATATCATGAATTTCTCAAATATATGGAGACTTTTTAATGGTCAAACCACATGGTTTTCATTAGACCCTCCTCTGTTGGTGATTACAAACTATATCTGAAACCCATCATTCAGGATATAAACATTCAAAATCATATATACATCCCTCTCCATTTCGGTTTATATTTCTTCTAAGACGAGATGTCCCAAATCAATGTTCCTTCTAGTTAATTAATTGGGTCCCTATAGATAAATCATGTGTCCCTAGAGAGCATTCTTTTTTACGCATGCCTCTATTTTTGGTGCATCAACTCTATGTCGATCATCTTCCTTCTAAGTTGGTTTTTCATCATTTCACTTTATGTGTATAATATAGTATTGGTTTATTATTGTTAACTCTTTTCAATATAGTCACAATTGGATTAAAGATAACAAATCTATTTATATTGAATTTAAAAGGGTAGGTGAATTTGATGTATGATCCTACAATTTTATTGATATTTTGATCAATGTTGTGAATTATATGGTATAAAGACCCACTAAATGGGTTTATTATCTGTTAAATCTTTTCAATATGGTCAAAATTGGATTAAGAGAGATAATTGATCCATTTAAATTGAATTTAAAGGGCTAGGGGAATGTGATATATGATATTACTATTTTATTGATAGTTTGATAGATGTTGTGAATTGTATGGGAAAAATACCCACTGAAAATAAGGATCATTGTGGTTCCTTATTTGTGAATTAGATTGTGGGTTGTTGAATATATGCATGTTAGGTAGGTGTTGACGTCACTTATTATATAATTTGTTAACCACATAAATTCAGTTAAATTAAATAGATGCCCCTAGATTATAGGATTTCTATTATAACACCCTAAATTGAGTAAAATTGAATAAGGGATTCCCTACTGAATCTAAAAGTAAGTTTTTCTATGGTATGTTTTGTAATTTGTTGTCAGACATGATTATGTGTTGTGTGTTGGATATGGTGATATGATGGATGGAATATGGCTTTTTTATGATGTGTGTGGGGGAAGTGGATGAGATATGGTTATGAAGTGGGTTCATGATTTTTGTAATGGTACAGTGGTACATTTGAGCTATAATAATGTTTATGATGGGGATGTGATAGAATGTAGAAAAAGTGGGCATGGTTGTGAATTTCTTATGATGTTGGATTATTGGTTAGAGAGTAATAGGTTTTTTGGTGGTTATAATTTATGTGTTTTGGTTTTTTTGAATGAATTAATTCTAGTTTCTTTGGATGTATGGAACAAAAATGGAATATCCATTCATTAGAAGAATCTATAAAAATGGTTTATTTGAAATAGAATGTAGAATGTGAACTGGTAATGAATGAATGATAATAGGACTGAATTTAATGAACCAATGTGTTGTTAGTATGGTATTATTCTACAACTGTGAAATTTTTTATGCAGCTAAATGTGGACTAAATGTAAAATGTGACCAATGCCTTGTTTTTTTCTTGGGTAGTGTTGTGCTTATGTTATGTGGTTGGTTGTGTCATATCTACCCAAGTATTAATGTAAATAATATTGTATGTAAAAAATCTTAAAAATACGTTTTTAATAAGTAAATTGATGATGGTTTGTGGTGATTAACATGGTGTTTTTGAATATAAAAAATGGCTTAAATATTATAAAAATAATTTTGGTCTATGTTTTTGTGTGTATTTTTATGCATTTAGAGGTGACATTGATTGTGTTTCTTCTATGAGATGGTTTTTTTGTTATAAAACCATAGGATGGTCTTGTGTGGTGTAATTATGTATGTATATACACTTTATGTTCTTATGATTTCCATATTTACCTTACCCTAGTTGACCACTATGTGCCAAACTTTCCCATTTTCATGGGAGTGGGTGTCTTTCCAAACATCCCAATGGGAGGATGGATGTTTTCCCACCCACACATCCCTACTCCCTCTTACAGGTGATGATGGACCAGGTTCCTTTGGGTAGGATGTGTTTAAAAGTGGTATCCTATGTTTTTTCAGGGAAGGTGTTTTGGTTCCCAAGTGTCTTTTGGGTGAGGTGTGTTGTGCTTCCCTAGGTGTCTTCAGGATTTTGTGAATTTTGTGGCCAAGGTGTGTGTGTGTGGGATGTGGTATGTTGTGGGGCCTAGGTGTGTGTGGTTGATTTGTATTTTCAGGTCCATGTGTGTGTATGCGGGGGGCTATGTTGTGAGACCCAGGTGTGTGTGGGAGGGATGTATTGTGAGGCCCAGGTGTGTGATGGTGGGTTGTGATGTGGTATGTTCATAAGAGGTGGGAGCGATTAGAAATTTTCTATTAGGGTGTGGGAGCGGATAATATATTTTAAATTGTTTTGGGGTGACCCGACATTGATTTTATTTACATCATATTATATTTCTTGGTTTTCGAAATTTGGTGGGCATACCTTGGTGTGGTCAGTATAGTTATTATACCTTTATAGGTGCTATTTGGTTTTATTGTTTTCTCATGTGTGCATTAGTATGCTCCTTTCACGTATTCCTGACAGACTATGGTTTTTCCTACGTAGTATACCTATATTCTCACCCTATGTATATAAAAACAATTTTTATGCATTGTATAGGGCTACATGGACCATGTTGGATATATCTAGTTTGGGCCATTAGACCTATTGATATGATTCTACCTTAACTTTTATACTTTTGGTCTTTCATTTAGATACTATTATATGAATCATTTTTTATTTATACATCCATTTTGGGATGGTTTAGCTTTATTTTAAATTATATCCTTGATTTGTTGCAGATTATTCATCTTTTTTCTCAATCTTGTTTCCTTATAAATGGTAATGCCTCCCATATTATGATATTTGTCCACCATTAGTGCTAGTCTCCAACCCAGGGCCTACTAGAGTTTGGAAATGGGGGTCATTATCACCCTTTCTTCAGTTCTAGCCCATGAGGGGTATCTTTGGAGGGAGGGGGTCACGAAAGAATGGTATCAGAGGTTATGGTTAAGAGATAGGGTAGAGTTTAGCGTTAGTCATAGAGAGGAATTCTTGGGTGGGTATGGAAACTATTTCAATTAACCTTAGTGGATGATGTAGGCTAGGGAGACTATCTAGGGAAAGGGATTTTATGTCCCCCCAATATCCAGTGCATGGACTTTGGGCCTACTGAATGACCAAGTGTGGCGGCAATACTTGTAAGTTAGGAAACTTGGAGAGGAACATGAATCATAATGAATTGTATTTTTATTTTAATTGGTTTATTTTGTGAATAAAATTCTAATTATATGAATCATGAAATTTTATGTCTATTTATCTGAATTTTCGAATGGTTTTATTGTTAATAAAATTCATTAATTTTTTGATGAATTATTTCAATAGCCAAATGTAAAGAGTAATATGATGATTAATTGGATTGAATTGTTTGTTTGAAACATTCTTCAGGTTGGTATATGTTTTTTACTTTCCAGTTATAACATTCTTGTTGATTAAATGGAGTGTTCATCCATTTTTATAAATATATGACACGCCTTCTAGATTTTATTATGTATTATAGTTTTATAGAAACAAGTTTAGTATATTTTTTTAAGATCAGTTGTTAAATTTTGAAAACCCTTATGAAGTATGTATCCTCGAAGTAGATTTCATTCCTTGTGTTGATTTCCATCTATAATTTGTTATAATCATGGGTTGTTGACTTATAGATTCAAAAATTTCAAAAAAAATATATCTTAATTAATGATACTTCTATTGAACTCTAAATCCCTAAAACGAATAACTTGCTTCTTATTTTTCCCTCGATTATGGTTATATAGTACTAATATTACCATATCTTATTAGCATCTGTTAAGATATGAATCAATGTGACATTTATTTCTAAATTTTGGTAGATGAGAAGAATTATTTTTGGAAACTTTTTTCAAATTATAACTATATAAGTGATTAATATTATTACTTTATGAAAGATAATAATTTTTATGTACTAAAATAACCTTAACTCACATGTAAATTCTTGAATAATTGGTTATGAGAAGCATGCCTAAAGTTGAAACCATTGGAATTGAAAATAGGGAAATTCTAGTATGAGAGACTTGTGCATGAAGAATGTTGAATATGTTAAATTTAAATATGTAAATATAATCATGTTTTCCATATATTTTTATATAATATTGTTTTCTTGAACTGTGAAATGATTAAATAATTTTTATCATGAGCATGATGAAGCATAAAATATAGTAATACAACTTATGAATTGTATTTTAATACTCAGAAAGCATGGTTTATTTTTGTGATTCAACAAGAATGATGTGTATGTCAAGAAGTATTTAAACATGATAAAGGTATAAATATAGTAATACAACATCTTTAGTTTTAATTTTGTTTTCCAAAATCTTTTTTACTCATAAATGAAATGATTATAGAATGTTCTATCTAAGAATGATAAATCATGAAATATAGTAATAAAGAACATGTAGTTCTAATTTTATTTTTAGAAAGAATGTTTTACTTTGAAAATTATTGAAGCATGTTGTTTGTGAAATTTAATATTTTAATTTGACACAAGAATATAGAATATAAAATTTTTCAGATGAAGATGAAAGTGTGTTTCCTTGAAAATAATATGAACCCAGAATATCTTGTTTAAACCATATTAAACATGGTGTGTTATATGACATTTGTACCATTTTATATATAACATGGACTAATTTGAGATATATTCAGAATACAGGGCATAATATTTCTCTAAAATTAATCTTGGAATTTTGAGTGTTGTTAAATTATTATCACTGTGTTGATGTGTTGATATGACTCACTGAAAATAGTATTTGTTTGAAACCTTTTTGTTCTATGATTTTTATTGATAATGAGACCCTTGGTATGAATTTTTGTTTAAACTCAACTTGTATAAAAATGATAATAACTTATATGTGTCTAATGAACCGAGTCTCCATGAATAATTTTAAATTTTGTGAAAGTACCCATGCTAAATAATGAGATGAAGTAATATAAACTCTTGGATAATTATGGAAGATGCTCTGGGTTACTACTATATATGGTTGTTCTTGTTGTGATTCCTTATGTGACATGTGGTCTAAAAACCATTTATAATAAAAAACGGTGAAACATGATCCCTAAATGATATGAATTATGCGTCGACATGATTAAAATAGTGGTGGAAAGTCATTGACATCCAAAGAAGATAATATCTCGACATGGGGGAGGGAATTCCTCGATTTGGGTACTTGGGGATTTATGAGTGATTATAGTAGTGATGTTTTGTTGGGGAAATGTGTAGGATCATATGGATAAGTAGGTTATTTGAAAATGATGGTTTTGTTTGGATGGTAAGGAGGTGTGGTGACGTGGTTGTATGGAATATCTAGTGAAATTTTCAATGGATAGTATGTTTGGCTAGTGGTTTTGATGTGTAGTGGTAGTGATGTGTGGTGACAGATATGTTTGGTTATTGTGGTTAGATGACTCATGTATTGTTACAATTATATTGATGGAATCCATCCTCTCTCATAAAAAGGATTAACCAATTAAAGTGGGCTACAAAATAAACCTATTTTTTTGGGAGATAAAGGGATCAATAAAGATGGTCTTGCCTCTCATGTCTAAATATTTTTTATAAAGTAAGTGTTGATAATGTTTGAATACCCCCATATTGGTTGGGTTTGTTGTGTTTGATCTTATATTTATATAACATGTTGTTACCACAAACATAATAAGAGTGGTAAACTCTTTCCCCGCACTAGGATGTGTTATATTATGATAATTTTTAAAACACTATGTGTGAGTCAGTGCCACACAAAGTGGAAAATATCATAGTGTAGTGGATGGGTTCATTTTTATGTATTCTTGGGGTAGATCTATCTATTTTAATATAAATTTTCTTGTTGAGAGTGTAATTTTATTTCAAACATCAATGAGTAATGACATGTAACTGTGAAAAATTGAAATTTTAAATGTTGAACCCTTTTTTGTTTTTGTATTAGTATGTTCCTAGAAATTAATGATTTGATAAAAAACCCTAGGGAAATTTTAAACTTGGATAAGTTGCTACATTAAAAACTCATGTCACAATTTTGTTGTATTCCATTTTTTAAATCATGTTTTCCAAATTTTTTGCTAAATTGTATTAATATTAACTTTGTTAAGAGAATGATAGATTACGGTTAATAGAATTGTAAAAATTTTGTAAATTCACGAGCCCTTCAAAATTATTAATGTGGTCTTGGGAAATGCATTGAAAAATATCTGTTTTACAAAAAAAATGAAAGTGTTCTCACAAAGAATACATTGATTATTACCATGCAATCAGATGGATTTTAAAATAGTTTTTAACTCAAAATAGTTTACTTAGTTGACTAAAATTGTTTTAAAACTATGTCTTTCAAGGAAATTTTTAATAAGAATTTTTTTTAACAGGGTACTTTCTAAAACAAAATGAAGGGATACATGTCTAAAAAGTAATAGATCATTTTAAGATCCATTACTAAGTTATAAGATCCTTAAAAAATATGAATTAATAATATATTTTAAATTGAATGTCTATGTTGTTAATAAATTGTTACTAAATCATGTTAATCATTTTTATTAGTGATATATTTAGCATGATATGTTTTCAATGTTTTAGATTTAATTTTCTGTAATAAAAAATGAGTATAATTCATGTATAGATATTTGTACAATTTCAATTTTTTGTATGTTGTTGAAGTAAAATGGTATAATAATTTTTTCTGTAATCTCAAATTATACCCTTATTTTAAAAACAATGTAAAGAAATTGTTATTGAATATGTTACCTTCCTTGGTATTAATATTTATGTTTTCATTTAATACACTACATACTAAACTTTTTACACCTATCTATGTGATTGTGTCGTTTTTTGAGAAGTATCTTCCCTGAAATCTATTTTTAGAGTGGTTTTTGTGTCCTAAACATGTTGAGATCTTGATAGGTATCTCAAGGGATGGGTTTTTAGAACTTCTCTATCATTACTTTCTGGTTAGTTTTGAATTATAATGGGTGAGAAAAGTTTGATAGGTATCTGATGTAATGTATCAGACATCATTGTTCCATTACTTTATGAGAATATAGTGTTTTAGGTGTTCTAGGAGGTCAATGTGAGTTATTTGAACACCTAAGAAAAGTTAACTGTTTTCCATGTTTTCCAACGGTGCCCCATGACAATGATTTCACCCTAACGGTATCACTCTAGTGGTGTCATTCCAGTGGAATCACCTTTGATGTTTCACCCTGGCGGTGTCACTATGGCGGTGTTACCTGGGTGGGGTCACCCTGGATTGGACACCCTGGCAGTGTCAACCTAGCGGTGTCTCGTCCAGTAGTGGCACGCCCGGTAGTGTCTTACCGATGGTTCCTCGTCCAGCAGTGTCTCGCATAATGGTTCCACTTCTAGAGGAGTCTCATTTCTGGTGATATATCTACATTGAATTCTACTAGTATATATATAGTGAATTCTAGTGGCGTCTCATTTCTAGTGGTAGACCTATAGTGAATTATGTGTTGAGTCAATAAGGTTTCCTTATGACTTTTCCATTCCTATATGTTTTAAAAATCACAAACACTCTATCTTAAAGAAAATTAATTTTTTCCAAAGATTTATCTTAATAAGGAATGTTTTCCATCCCCATGAAAATTTTACCCTTATCTATGTTTTCATTGTTCATTTTATAATTTCTCTAAATCTAACTATTTCTATTCCTAAGGGTAAAATTTAGTTTCACATCTAAAATCTTAGAATCCTATAAATCCTTTGATATAGAGTATTTGGATTTCAGACTCCGAATTCTATGAAATTCAAACTCCAAATTATCTTGAATTTGGACTCTAAATTCTATGAAATTATGGTTCCAAATTCTCTACTATACTGACTTGAAAATCTCTGAAAATCAGACTCCGAATTCTATGAAATTCGGACTCCAAATTCTTCAGAATTCGGACACTGAATTGCTTATATAATTTGGGCTCCCAATTTCTCAGAGTTCTAACTCCAAATTAGTCATAATTCCAACTTTGAATTCTTCATAATTTGGACTCTGAATTCATCATAATTAAGACTTCAAATTCCATAGAATTCTGACTCCAAATTTATTAGAATTCGACTATAAATTATTCAAAATTCCAACTCCAAATTCATCAGTATTTGGACTCTGAATTCCTCAAAATTAAGACTCAAAATTCCTCATTTTTCAGACTCCGAATTCATTGTAATTCATATTCTGAAGTCCATAGAATTCAAGTTCTAATTCTTGTAAAATAGAATATTAATATCCATGACTTATTGTCTCTAAATTATTATTATGTTAGACTCTGAACATTATTTTTCCTTAGACTTTGAAAAAATATGTTAGGTTAAGAAAACATATTTTTATTACACTTTTTATAGTTATGAAACGATATCGTACATTTTGTTTCTATCTAACCATTGTTTGAGTTAAACATGTACAGGTCCCTATGAAATTCAAGGAAAAATATGACCGTTGGAGGCAGGTGTTGACTGTTGGAGATGTGCTTATAAAGAGGAGATTGTTTGAAATATCTCTATACCTTATCAATCACATTATATATTGCAAGATGATGAAGTGATTTCTAGAGAGAGACTCTCATGCCTTGTGCATACTAAACATCTGGTTCAGCTTGCTTCGTGAGACTCTAATTGGTTTTGTGTACAATCAAGGACTTCCAGGGATAGGAAGATAGAGTTGTTGACTACCTTAAAGTTTGAGGACATCCATGGATAGAAAGACATAGGTTATGACTACCTTAATTTTTGAGGGATTGCGTGGATAGAAAGATAGATTATGATATTCCTATCAAGGGATTACCCTGGTATGGGTAAGATAGAATTTCTTGAGAGTAAAATAAAGAGACATTTATCTAAGGTTGTGGATACACTAATCTTTGGGTTAAAAGGTTTCATTATTGTTACTTGTTTTGTTTCAAGTTTATCTCAGCTACATTTTCATAAAGGAATATAATATATCCTTATTATAAATTCGTGTTCTTTAGTATACTATGATAATTAATATTCTATATTCCTTATTATAGGATATTTTTCTTTGTAATCTTTTCTTAAGTTTCATTTCTGGAACCATATTTCCGGAACCTATCAATTTTGTAGAACTAAAAGAGGCATTGTGAATTTACCTTGTTTATACTTGTTAAACATTGTTTCATTTAAGGCTAAAAATGATTTTTTTAAATTTAAAATCTACCCACCCCTCCCCCTATAGTAATTGAGCATCAACATTCAATATTCTGGTCCTACAATTGGTATCAGATGAGGTCTTTGAAATATTTATGTTCACATATATGTTTTCTTGTTCTTTTTTTCATTGTTCTATGTTTTTTCTTTCTTAGTTTTTTTATCATTGTTTACAAACTTTTACTATTAAAATGTTTTTTTTGGAATGATATTTTCATTTAGATGGCAGGAATTAATGTCGGTTTGATTGACAATATAAATCCTACTAGACCACCTATATTTTATTAGAGTGATTTTGAATATCGGAGAGATTGTATGAAGACTTTTTTTTAATACAATAGTGGAAAAAAAATTATGCTTACTGTAGATTACAATATTTTTTATAAGGAAGTACGGAATTTTACTAATCAAGAAAAGTCAGAATATCAACTAAACTACAATGTACGCAATACATTATTGTGTTCCATGACCATGGATACATATAGTACGATTTCTTCTTGTGAAGATGGTAACTGTATCTAGAAGATAGTGGAAGTCACAAATTTTGGTACATCAAAAGTTATAGAAACTAGAAGAGATATGCTTAGAGCAGATTATCATGGATTTCTATTTCCATATAGAGAACTAGTTTGAAAGCTAAAATAAATGTTTATGAATATTGATAATAGTTTACATTCCATGGGTGAGAAATTTTTAGATGATGATTCTCTTGTGGAAAAGATTATAGATATCATGCCTAATGAGTGCGAATCTAAGAGAACAACTATTAGTGAGAATAGGAAAGTATCTCAAATTACTCTTGATGAGATTTTTGGAACCCTTCTTCAACATGAGACAAGAATGAAAAGAGATGCTGATATGAATAAAAAGAATAATAGTAATGGAAATGTAGTTATTACTACTTCTAAATCCAAATCTCCTAAAAGGGTTACAATATCCAAGTCGAAGAAAGTCATTATTTTATCCAAATCTAGTTTAAGTGAACATAGTGAGAATAATCTTTCTAATCTTTCTCGAAGGATGAACAAGATAGTTGGGAAGAAAGACTTATAGTATAGATTTATAAAGAAAGAAAGAAAATACATGAAAGACTAGGAAGTCACTTATTATGGATGCAAAAGAGAAGGGCATATTAGACCATATTTTCCTATTTTTAAGAAAAAAGATAGAAAGTAAAATCATTTTAAGAGGAATATAAAGAAGTATTACATGGCTAAATATAAGAATGTTTTGAAATCCAATGAAACCTAGAGTGCTAGTGGTGGTGACTCTTCTGATGAATCCTCAGAATATGAATCTTATGATCAGAATAATAATGGTCTACTAGCCAGAATACCCATTGAATATGATTTTCTAATGGCCCAGGTACACAATGAGGAATCTATCACAAATGTATCCTTGAATAAAAATTATACTGATAATAAATACTATAAGTCTTCAGATGAAGAATCTTCTTCTAATAAAGATAATATATTTCTTACTTATGAAAAATTTTCTAGGATTGCTAAATTTCATGAGAATAAAAATTCGGGACTCAAGAAAAATACTGATGAGGAAAATTCTGGAATTTCAATTTTAACTAAAGAAGTATCATATCTTCTTAAATTTCTTGATAAGAAACTTTTTAATTTAAAAATATTTCCAAAAACCTTGAAGAAGTTAATTTTTATAAGGATAAAATTTATAAGGATCTTGAAGATATAATTTCTATGAAAAATATTTCAGAAACTAATTATTTTTCTAAAACTAATGTTTTTAGGATAAAAACATGGTTATTAAACTAAGGTCCAAAATATTTTTCTTTGAGGAATCATTTGTCAAACTTTACCTCAGGTAAGGAAAACGTTGATAAGATTTATTCCAAAATTCTACCTCTAAAGTATAGTTTTGGTTTTGGTTAGACTCATTTGAAACCTATTTTTAGTAATAAAAACATTGTTCTTCAAAGTGATCCATTCTGCACAAAACGTCAGTGTGGTGGACATAGGGAAAAAATGGTTCTTTAAATAAAACTCAGTCTTTAGGTTATCATATAGATTATTTGTCTATTAAAATTTCGGTTCCTGAAATCATGATTTCTGAAATTTCGGGATCCAAGAATATATGGATTCGAAAAATATAATACTCTTATTATCACCAAAATAATGATAGTACCAACCAAAATACATGGTACATAGATAGTGGATGTTCCCAGCACATGACTGGTAACAAAAAACTTCTTTGAGAAGATTATCATGATGAAAGGAGGAAAGGTAAATTTAAGAGGTAATGCTCACAGAGAAATTATTGGTATTCGTAACATTGTTCTTCTTGGAAAAACATTGATTTAAAATGTTTTATTTGTTAAGGGTCTTAAGGAAAATCTCATCAACCTATGTAAATTTTGTTATGAAGGTTACCTTGTGAATTTTAGGAATTATAAGTGCTTAGTACACAATTCCAGGGAAGTGTTTAGTCTTTCATTCCATAGGAAAGAGATTGTTTACACATTAAACATATAAGACCTTAAGAGCCAAGACCTACCTTTCATTAGTGCAATTGAATATCAATCTTGGTTATAGAATAGAATTTTAGGACATTGTAACCTTAGGAACCTATGTAAACCCTCTAAGAAGAGACTTGTTAATGATCTACAAGAGATTAGATATGATTCCTCAAAAGACTGTGATCCTTGTCAAAATAAAAAAATCATCAATCATGTTTTAAATAAATCTGGGAAGTCTCAACTACTGATGTATTACAGTTGGTTCGTATGGATATTTTCAGTCCAACACAAACTGGAAGCATTAAAGGAAAATATTTTGTATTTTTCCTAGTTGATGATTACACTAGATTTATGTGGGTCTAATTTCTAGAAAAGAAATATAACCATTTTCTTATTTTAAAATATTTATATCCAAAGTTAAAAATGAGAATAATATTCCATTTTTAACTATTCATAGTGATCATGGAGAAGAATTTCAGAATTCTGATTTTGAAACATTTTTTAGTAGAAAAAGTATTACACATAACTTCTCAACACCAAGAACTCCTCAATAGAGTGGTGTTGTTGAAGGAAGAAATATAATTTTTCAAGAGATAACTAGAACCATGTAGAGTGAATACTTGATAGCTAAATTCATTTGGGCTAAATCTATAAGTACTTCTTGTTATACTATAAATCGAATTAGATTAGACCATTTCATAATAAAATCCCCCAATGAATTGTGGAATGGTAGAAAATTTAGACATTACTACTTCAAATTATTTGGATGCAAAGTATCCATTTTGAATACTAATGATAATTTACATATATTCGCACCTAAATATGATGAATGAATTTTCTTAGGCTACTCCACAACTTCTAAGTCTTATAGAGTTTTAAAAAATACTTGTACTATTGAAGAAACATTACATGCTAAATTTGATGAAACTAATCCTTTTATTTAATCACCCTCAACCTACATATTCATATGTGTTTTCAAAAACTGATCATCAACCAATGATAGAAGATCCTTCTGATAAAGAAAATTTTCAAGAAATTTTTTTTGGAGCATTTAACCCAGAAGATTTCCTACCATATGGTGATGAAAATATTTTATAAAACCCAAATCAGTTGTTTCATAAGAATCACCCTAGTGGTAGTATCATTGGTGATGTAAATAAACCTATAATGACTAGAAGTTCCTTAAGAAATGAAGTAGAATATCTATAATTCCTATCTCAATTAGAACCAAAAATCATTGTTGAGTCTTTTGGTGATGATGATTGGATAAAATCCGTGATGGATGAGAAAAATGAATTCAAAAGGAATAATGTCTGGACCCTTGTTGAATGGCCTAAGGAAGCATATGTTATTGGATTAAAATCAGTCTTCAGAAATTTTTGTGATAAAAATGGAATCATTGTAAGAAATAAGGATAGACTAGTTTCTAAAGGCTATAATCAAAAGAAGGAACAGACTATGAAGAAACCTATTGTCCAGTAGCTAGACTTGAATCTATTCGTATTTTAATTTCCTTTTCAACATTATTTAATTTCAAACATTTTCCAATGGATGTTAAATGTGTTTTCCTTAATGGTTATGTTCAAGAGGAAGTTTTTTTTAACAAACTCTTGGTTTTGAAGACAGAAAACATCCTGAACATGTTTTCAGACATACCAAAGCTTTATATGGACATAAAAAAGCCCCTAGATCCTGGTATTATAAACATGCAGAATTTTTGGTAAAAACAATTATGTTAAGAGAAATGTTTATCCAAACCTATTTACAATGAAAGATAAGGAAAATGTTTTGATAATTCAAATTTATGTTGATGACATTATATTTGGTTCAACATATCAATCTTTAACTGATTCAATTTCAAATTTAATGAAATCTGAGTTCGAAATGAGTATGAAGGGTAATTTAACAATTTTCCAAGGTTTTCAAATCCCTCAAAAACCAAAAGGAACTTATATATCTCAAAATAAGTATATTAAAGATCTTATTAAAAAATATTGTTATAAAAACACTATGAGTATAAATTCTCCCATCGGTACCTAAAATTCTCTTTTTCTTGATGAAGTTGGGAAAACATTAGATCAAACATCATTTAGAGGTATGATATGAAGTTTACAATACTTGACAGCTAGTCGTTGAGACTTAATGTTTTTAGTATACTTATGTGCAAGATATCAATCCAATCCTAAGGTATCCCATTTAATGGATGTGAAAATAATTTTTCTCTATTTAAAGGAAACCAAAGATTTAGGACTATTTTATACTTATAGAAATGTATTTGTTTTAAAATGTTTTTTGGATGATGATTTTAATGGATGTAGAATAGATAGAAAATGTACAACTGGAACATTTCATTTCTTTTTAGATTCATTAGTTTCTTGGTCATCTAAAAAGAAACACTCAGTAGAACTTTCCACTACTGAAGCTAAATATGTAGCATCTATAAGTTGTTGTAATCAAGTGTTATGGATGCGACACACACTCACAGACTATGGAATGAGTTTTAGTAAAACACAAATATTGTGTGATAATACTAGTTCCATTTCCCAATGTAAAAACCCTGCACATCACTCACGTAAAAAACACATAGATATTAGGCATCACTTTCTTAGGGATTACATAGAAAATGGGGATATCATTCATCAATTTATCATAATTCAAGAACAACATACTATTATTTTCACAAAATCATTACCCTCTGATAGATTTTCATATGTTAAATAGAAGTTAAGAATGATAACCGTAAGGTAATATTCCATATTTACATCTTGTTGACCCTATCTCTTTATAGTAACAAACTCCTTTTCATAGGGGGAGTACATTTTCCTATTAGTCAACTTAGTAAATCAAAATTTTCGTAATCAAATTTTCGTAATAAAAATTTTCGTAAATTTTTTTTTTTGTAATGAAAGTTTTCATTAAATTTTTGGATGGCTAATGTTCTTCAAGAAAAATTTTCCTCATTACAAATAATTTTCCCGGAAAATTGGAAGGTATGTTTCCTTTTATAAATTTTTTTAATCATATTTTTACATTTTGGTATTTTCATTTTTTTAGAAATTTTTCATATTCACTTATCCTTAAATCAAAATTTTTATTTTTGAAACCTCAAAATATCGAGACCTACCAAATTTCTTCTCTGGATATCATTCCAACCACCCGATCTGATCAAGAGTTTTTTCAACCATTGGATGAATCGAGGAAGATGAACTATCACCTCAAAAGGTCATATATGGACCCCCTGATGTTTGTACCATATCAATTTTCATGGATTTGGTATGCTTAATCCCTACTGCTCTACTTAAAGCTGTTCTAAATTTTTAGGGTCTTCTTAATTCCAAATGACTGTGCTAGCTTCCCCGTAGATAGAAATATCTTCTATAATGGAAATATCTGAATGACAGATATACAGAGAGATTTTAGTCGATCGGAAATTATTTTCTATATATGATTCTATCATTTCAATTAATATCAAGCTGAATGGATGGGAAAGCATATGTGTTTCAAAACCAAAGGTGCAGGATCGGTTCTATCCAGAGTTGTTGGTTGAATTCTATGAGTCAGTAATTTTCTATAACGAAGGAGGGAGAGACAAGTTTTCCTTCAAGAGTTATGGAAATACCTAATCCCTTTCTTAAACTAAGGCTGCATGCTTGATTGGAATTCCATATGCGGGAGAATTGGAGTTCAATACCAACAAGCTACCAGATGTAGCATGATCTTTTGATAAGGAGAAATCTATAGAATTCCTTGTTCATTCAGTGGTGAAGACTCCGAAGATTATCCATCTCTCTACAAACCTCAGGATTCTTGCGTTATGGGTTAATGATTTTATCATTCCGAGAAAAGGGGATAAAGATAACTTGATGAAAAGTGACATCTACATTCAGGATTTCCCAGTGAACCTCAAGAAGATAAATTTGGTAAAGTAAATATTGGTTACAAATGAGAATATAAATAATTGAAATTTGAAGTCTCAAATAATTATGCATCCATCCATTCTCTTCAAAATTGTAGTTCTTTGTTTATAATCGTTTAAAATCCCTTAGATTTATATGCCAAGGAATTTCAAAGTAATGTTGTTGAGTGATGATACTCTCAAAATGATGAAGGTTTTCTTCAATAGTTAATTTGGATTTTTCTAGAATTTTTATGAATCAGAAATTGAAGCTCTTTCAAAGAAACTGAAAGTGGATGAAACATCCAATAAGAGTTTAAGGAAGTTGAATTTTGAGGAACCCAAAGAGAAATAAAAAATTCATGCGGCTAAGGAAAATCAATCTGAACCTCCAAAACCAATGAAGCAAAAGACTTACCCTGATAAAGTGGTTGCTAATTAGAGAGAAGACAAAAAGAATAAGAAGGAAGGGGTGCCTAGTTTTTCCTTGGACCCTGCTGAGGCAAAAGCCATAAAGTTGAAGGCTACTGAAAATCTTGAGAAGCAAGAGAAAGAAAAGGAGTATAAGAAGAAGATATCTGAACCCCAGATAGTTTAATCCCTTCTCAAAGCTTCTGAGAAAGACACTGAATAAATTCAGGTGCCAGAATAATTTTTTGAAAAAATCACCTCCTGTGACTTTGAGAAAGAAGGTATTTATTCCAGAACCTGAACAAGAAGAAGAAATAGTTCAAGAGGAAGAAGTGGAAGAAGAATAAGTAGAAGAAGCAAGTGGGGATATTGATGACATGATAAGGCAAGTAAATGATTATCATGAGAAGGAGAGTGTTTTTTAGAAACTATCTATCTGAAATACTGAAGCAGATTCTTCTAAACGTTCCACACTAGGAAAAGAGGAAAAGGTTCAGGAAGAATTGAATAAACTATATAAATAATAAAACAGCAACCATGACTTTATTCTGCCAAACCATATTGTGGGAGGTGATGAGAAATAAAATCTTGAGGAAGACAAGATTGTTTTATTATTAGATAGTGAGCATAAATAATCCAAAGAAGAATACATCATTCCAAGAACTGATAAGGGAATGTAGGTGTTGGTTAATACACCTAGGAAATATGTGGTGGAAAAGAAATATGTTGGCACTTCGTCAAAGAGAAAAGCTGAAGGGATTGAAAAAGAATCCTTAGTAACAAAACACTCTGATTCAGAATCATCTTACCTTATACATGATATATTTTTTTCAATCTTTGAAGAATCTATTTGATACCATTCCCTTATTTTCGAGTATAGTCTCAAGGTTCTAAATTCTTTAGCATTCGATACATCAGAAATCATATTCGGTTTCCTTGCTCGTGGATAAGTCTGTAAAGCTTGAGACCAATTTTAAAACTTTATTCATTGAATATGATCCTCATAAAAGATCATTAAATAAGATTAAAAATTGGTCAAGAAATACAATATATGTCCTGATAGTCTTTGATGAATTTCACGAATGTGTGCAGGATGCTTTTGACACCAAATATGGGAAGTTCACTGATTATACTAAGAGTTTTGAGGAAAATCTCACTCTTGAACAAAAAAATCCGAGGAAAGAATTCAAGGACTTAAATTGTAACACCCCAATCTTCCATGGTATGTTTCCCTTTAAATAATGCAACAGCTTGTATTGTACGCATCTTCAAGATTCTAACACATTTAAACCAATCAAACTAGCCGTTACGAATAGTAATACAAACTTTTTGAAATTTTATTAAATTTTATCTTTCAAAATGGACTTCATTATTGGATTTTTTTTATCAAAATTAGCTTAGGGTGAATTTTTGGTATTTTTCTAAAAACATTCAATTTTTGATGAATAGTGAAAAAACTAAATTTTAATTAAAAAAACTTTTTTAATCAAAAACAATTATAGTGTTAAATTATACTATTCAGTGATTTTAAAGTATAATTACATTATATTTTTACCATTTAATCCAATGTTGGTCATTGTATGTAATTTCACATTTAAACTGTACATAACCAAGTGTCAATCTTTCGATTGTTATTATTTCATAAAAACACACTTTTTGTTTTGACAACTGAAATTAAATTTAAATTAATTTCTGCCACTTCAATGTTTTGAATTTATAAAAATGGATTCCATATTTAGAATCAGGGTGGTCAAAATTTGTTAAATAGGTAACTTTTATTTTTAGACATTTTGAATAATTACTTCAGTAAATATTTTATTTACCATGGTTAAAGGGTAAATCCGGTAAATAAGGGTTAAAAAAATAATATTATAATAATATTAAATTACCCAAACATGTGACATAACCCTATTTCATGATAAATTTCCAACCATGGGAATACTTGGGTCGATTTTGGGACCCCATGGAGCCGCTTGTAAGTGATAATGACACTTTATATTAATTTTGTTAAAGTAAATACAAAAATGACATAAGAATATATCTTTTAGTAAAACAATTTTTACATAGGGTTACACATAAGATAAATTAGACTATAAATATTCATTAGAATGATAAAAAGATTTAATACATTATGGTGGTTTATTTTTAATATTTAGAAATTGAATAACTAAATTTATTTATGACATAATGGTGATGCCGGTTTTTCCTTATTAATGAAAAATTCAATAAATTGTATTATAAATGTTAAAATAAATATAATTTTCAATTTTTGATGCCATACACGAATTTTATATATTAATATGACATGTTATGATTCCTTAAATTAATTTAGTTCTAATTAATAATGTTTTTATCACTTTAACAAAAAATAAATTATTAAATAGTGTCAAAATTGACGTATAATAATTTTTAAAACAAATATTATATTATTAATTGATATAATTTTCCTAAAAATCATATATTCCTCCAAAAGAATTATATAATGATATTTATATCATTAATGAACCACTTGGGGTTCTATTGGAAGTTTATATTTTGTTTATTAACCATATAATATATAAGTATAAAGAGAGATGGTAAATGTCAAACTAATTAACTAACAGTTAAATCTAAAAGATAAGGTTAATATAGTGACCCAAACCTATCTAAAACCTATTGTTTGAGTCTATTTAGACCCATACCCACCTTATCCTAGAAATAAATCAATTTTTATCCATTATAAACTGAATATGATTTTATTATAAAATAATATTTTATGTTTTTCCTAAGGTGCCCCTCACCCCTCTTATAAAAGGGAACTTCCCCTTATCTCAAATTCACACATCAAAATCCATTTGACTCGCCCAAACACTACCAAAATATCCTCCCAAATATCCTACCTTCATCCTAGATGCATTAGTTTTGTTATAAATCCATCCTAATGAGCCCTTTTGATCAAATGAAATGGAAGAACCCGAAGAAGAGGTAATAATTTCACAACCCTCTTTCATGTTAATTTATTCTTCCACTTACTCTATAATTATTATTACCATTCCAAAATAATAACTACAATACCTTATATGTACTGTGATGTTATTATAAATATGGAATAAACATATTAATTATTCTATCCATCAGATGAATAATAATTTCACCATGCGTGCGTACGTACGTCTTACCGTCTCCACGTCGTGGTGTAATTTGTTATTCAACACTATGTTATTTGGATGGATATAATGATGATTAATATGTATATAAATAATAAAAATAACATGCTAATGTCTATTTAAAATTAATATACCATCCAATTCCACACCATTAATGAAATGATATTGTCGCTCGTGCGTACGTATGGATTACCATCTCCACGACGCGATGAGATTCATTTCCACGTTCACCATTCATCGATGATTATAAAAATATATATATTCCTAAAAAGTATGAAATATATGACATTGTACTGCTACTGGGGATATATATATATATATTTATTAACTTACACATATTTATTCACTTACTTCCGTTCAATACGATATGAAAATAGAAACATCATTTATGCGTACGTACATCCTACTATCTCCATAAATGGTGTTTTTCATTTAATATATATATCTATTATGAAGATTTATATTCTAAATACATATTATATATTAGTAATAGTTTGTATTCTTGAGGTATTTAAATAATGATCTAAATGATACGGTAAATAATAACAAGTTAAAAAACGTACAATAAAGAAAGCGATTATTACCCGAAATTTTAATTTAACATGAAAATCATTATTAAATGGGTAGTATAAAGTCATAAATTAATCATGTATGATATAATATATATGAATATGGTTCTGGTATAATCTAATAACATACATTGGTCATTATACATGAGGTTAAATGTTCCCTCGACCAAGGGAAAGTGCAAGGTAAGGGTTAATTCCTCAATCTCATTATTATTTGAGATTGTTTATGGGAATGTTTTTACTGGAACATATATGTTATCCTTATCCATGTTTCATAAAATAGTTTTTAATGGGATTATTTTTAAATTACTTTTTAATAAAACATCATTTTAAATTTTTTAATGACTTATTCTTCTAAACAATTCTAATTAATGTCTATGTTTTCAAAATGGTTTTCAGGATTTATTTAAATGGACATGATTATTTTAAAATCATAATTACATTCAAAAATTTCTAAGTGCTATGGGACACATTGATTCAATAATAACTTTAAATGTCTTCCTTTCTAAAATGTGTTACTTTTAAATGTTTTCGTGAAAAAGGGATATTTCCCTCAAAGAGTTTTACAAATCATTTTCATCTATTTTAATATCCTTTAATGGATTTTAAACATGTTTGATGTTGACTTATTATGATACAAATCTTCCATATTGTATTGAAGGTTTTTTTGATATGTTTGAATTTGGATGTGTTATTTTTATACCATTTATGTTTTATGGGTAAAGTATTAAAATTTCATATGCCAGTTTTAATATGAATGTTTATGTTTTATTTAAACCGTTTCATATGAGAAATACATTGGACTTAGTAAGTGATGGGTGTATCCCTCTATAGCTCCTCGATGCATTGGTATGTATCATGAGACAAACAAGTTTCTTGGCATAAGGCTTTGACAAAATCTTATTTTTAGTCATGGCACAAGGCCTTGACAATGTGGTTATGAAAGTCTATCATTATGCATTCCATTATTATGTAAGTGGCTATTGATATTGCATGGGATTATTAGACAAGTAGAATATCTGTGTGAGTAAGTAAATGGAATAATATTGATTTATATTTTCCATATTATTATGAATTTTATGTCTAAAAATCATTTGTTTTAGTTTTATACATTGACTTAAATATTTATGCTTATTTATGAAAGCTTCCGCTATATCGTTATCCTTAGTGAGCATCAAAGCTCACCCCTTTCTATGTTTTATTTTTCCTAGGATGCGAAGAAGTGTTTTATGTTTGAGTTGAAATGTTATTCTAAGGTAACAATGGCGTTCTCAAATGATTATGTTTTTTGTTTTTTATTAGAAAGTTTAATGTTACGTTTCTGTATGTAATCTATTTTCCATGACTGCTAAACGAGTTGGTCTATTGGGACTTGATTCCTTGTAATCATGCCAATGTTATGTAATAATGCACCGACTCTGGGTAACTAGGGTTAGGGCATTACAGTTGGTATCAAAGGATGTTTAGCAATAACCTTGGAAACTATATTTACATAAACTCTGATTAGAGTACATTACCCTAAGATAGAATTTTTGGATTACTATAGAATAACTTCCTAGAATTTTTGAAATGTAGTTATTTTGTGAGTTTTCCAAGCAAATACATTCCTATCTAGATAAAATCAGGTAAAGGTGGCTCTATCACATATGTACCAAGGGGTAAAACCCAAAAACACCGCTTTGAGCTAGACTCGAATGGGAACTGGTGCATGACAACAGGCCTTGTTGCACTCTTGGTTACGACACTCCTAGGGGATATTCTTAGGATAATTTTCATTTTCTTAAGAATCATTATGAAGGATTTATGAGTATATAACTCCTCACAAGAAATATTTTTATGGATTATACCCATAAACTATTCAATTTACATAAGGTATTTTACATGTTTGGAATTATTCATTGAAATTCATAAACTGACCTAGTGTATGTCGTTGTATAGAAATGGTGACCAGTAGAAAGAATGTGAACTATAGCAATATGTATGATCCAAAGAGTAAGAAGGATCATATCTTTCACGGTATTAAGCCAACATTTAGAAGGTAATTATTCTCCCATGTATTCTCAACATATGAAGAAATAGTATCATGTGTTACTAAGATGAGTAATGAATTCTTTGAGTCCTATGGATTTGAAGGGAAGCAAGAGAATAAATGAATGGAATAGAGAAATATGAATAAAGGGAAGAGGGGAAAGATTAATTTTCCCATATCTGATAACTGTTGGAAGAAACACCCTGTAACTTTTCTGAAGGTAATGAGATTTTGTTATAAGTGTGGAAAAAAAAGAGACCAAGTACGTGACTGCAAGGGTAATAAAAAGGATTCAAGTGTACAATTTTTCATCTACAATGAGTTGGTACACTACACGAATCAATGTACGAGTCATCATAGTATACCGCAAATGATTATATTGGATAATAATCATGTTATGATACTACCTCAGATGAAGAGGAATGACCAGTCTTTTTATGTTGTTATTATTGAATTATTTCATTTGAGTATTGTATCCAAAATATACTAGTTATATGAATTATGGAGATAAATAAGGATTGTACTGTAGTACTATTTTATTGAGGAATTGAGTTTATATGCTTCTATGAAAATTGACTTAAGACTAAACTACACTTTTTTGAAAATACATGGTTTAAGGAAAGGTAATCATTAATATGGTCTTGATAATGAGGTAGTGATTTTGGAATAAGAGATGGTTGATTTGGATAAATTATATTGGATATCCGTGACTACCTTGAAACTGATTAATGATTCTTATAATCCATCATTGTTGGAGTTTACAACATTTCTGGATAGGAGTATATCCAATATTCTATAAGGAATAAGGGAGCATGAATTTAATCAATATGGTTTTATGGTAATTCAAGATGTTACAGGGTTTTAAAAGAATACATGATGAATGTGTTCACATGTTATTACGTAGTGAAAAGGGTCTTCATTGTGTCTACCTTCTTTATGAATTTTGGACTGTGAGTTTGGAGAGAAGTACTTTGGATAAGTCTAAAGGTTGGAATCGATTTATTTTGAGATTATTTTTGGATTTTCATAAAAAAAGGCAACCCAGAGGTTGGGCGAATACCTGTCGCATCCAGCATGGCTGTGAGAGTTGAACTCGCAACCGAAGGGTGACAAGGGTGTATCACCTACCAATAGCCCACGTGATCTCATGGATTTAATAATGTAGTTTTTTTAAAGGATTTTAGATGAAGTATAAATTCATTTTTTTAACCTGATATGATTAGGATAAATAAAATATTTTTGGGTTCTATTATCTTTTGGAATGAAAGATGAGTTTGTGGTAGAAATTAGTTGAAAGATGAAACTATACTTGTAATGTATATATATATATATATATTTCTCTTATTCTATGAAGAAATTAATTCTTAAACTTTAGGGAAGAGATATTAAAACAAAAAATTTGTTATCCTAATACCTTATATTTTGTTGAAATGGTGATATTTTAAATCATCATAGATTGATGGCTTTGAGGCCCTCAATTTTACACTTGTTTGTGATTTATGACCTCAATAACTCCGTATAAATATTTATGTTTCTCCTATAATTATGTTTCAATAATTTCCACCAATGTTCTATTATTCAAAACCCTAATTTGGTGGTGAATTTCACATTTCCATTTCCCTCTTATTAATAATAAATTTTATTAACCCTATTTCTGATGTGGGTTTTCTACAAAAGTATTTTCTATTTCAAAACTTTTATTTTAGTAGAACAATTTCAAATTGTGAGGATGAAATTTATTCAAGGCGGGCAGAATGTAACATCCCAAGCTTCTATGATACATTTCCCTTTGAACAATGCAATAGTTTTCTTTTTATGCAACTTCAAGATTCTAACACATCGCAACCAATCAAACTAGCCATTATGAATAGTAATACCAACTTTTTGAAAATTTATAAATTATATCTTTCAAAATTGAAATCATTTTTGGATTCGGAGTATCGAAATTATCTTAGGGTTATTTTTTGGTATTTTTCTGAAAACATTCAGTTTTTGATGAATAATGAAAAATACTAAATTTATAATTAAAAACATCTTTTTTAATCAAAATAATTTGTAGTGATAAATTATACTATTTAGGGATTTTAATATATAATTATATTATATTTTTACCATTTAATAAAATGTTGGTCATTGGACGTAATTTCACATTTAAACTGGACATACGAAAGAGTCAGTCTTTTGATAGTTATAATTTCTTAAAAACACGCATTTTGTTTTAACAATGGGAATTAATTTTAAATTAATTTCTGCCACTTCTATGTTTTGAATTTAGAAAAATGGATCCCATATTTATAATTATGAGGGAAAAATTGTGTAAATAGGTGACTTTTATTTTTATATGTTCCGAATAATTACTTCGGTAATTATTTTATTTTCTATAGTTAAAGGGTAAATCCGAAAAATAATGGTTAAAAAAAATATTATAATAAAATTAAATTACCATAAAACGTGTCCTAACCCTATTTTCGTATACATGTCCGACCATGGGTATCCTTGGGTTTATTTGGGGACCCCATGGAGCCACTTGTAAGTGATAATGACATTATATATTAATTAAGTTAAAGTAAATACAAAAATGACATAAGCATATATCTTCTAGTGAACAATTATTACATAGGGATAAAAATAAGATAAATTCGACTATAAATATTAATTATAAAGGTAAAAATATTTACTAAACAATAGTATTTTTTTTATAATTTTTAGACATTGAATTATTAAATTTATTTATGACACAATGGTGATGCAGTATTTTCTTTATTAATGAAAGAATCAAATAAATGGTATTATAAATGTTAAAATAAATATAATTTCAATCTTTTGATTCCATCAATGAATTTTACAGTTTAATATGACATGTTAGGATTCATTAAATGAACTTATTTCAAATTAATAAAGTATTTAGGACATTAAACAAAAATCAATTATTAAATACTGTCAAAATTGACATAAAATAAATTTTAAAACAAGTATTATATTATTAATTGATATAATATTCCTAAAAATCAATGATTTGGTAAAAAGACTTATATAATTATATTTATATCATTAATTTACCACTTTGAGTTCTCTTGGTAGTTTATAGTATGTTTATTAACCAAATAATTTAAAAATACAAAGAGACATGGTAAATGTCAAACTAATTAACTAACAGTTAAATCTAAAAGATAAGGTTAATATAGTGACCCAAACATGTCTAAAAGCTATTGTTTGAGTATATTTCGACCCATACCCACCTTATACTTGAAATAAATCAATTTGGAGCCATTATTAACTGAATATGAATTTATTATTAAATAATATTTTATGTTTTTCCTAAGGTGCCCCTCACCCCTATTATAAAAGGGAACTTCCCCTTCTCTCAAATTCAAACCTCAAAATCCATTTTTCCCGGCCAAAACAAACCCAAATATCCTCCCAAATATCCTACATTCATCCTATATGCCTTATTGTTGTTATAAATCCAACCTATGGAGCCCTTTTGATCAAGTCAAATGGAAGAACCTGAAGAAGATGTAATGATTTCACCACCCTCTTTCAAGTTCTTTTATTCTTCCACTTACTCTTTCATTGGTATTACCATACCAAAATAATAACTCCAGTACCTTATATTTACTATGATGTTATTATAACTATTGAATAACCATATTCATTATCCTATCAATCCTATGAATAATAATGTCACCATGTGTGCGTACGTATGACTTACCGTCTCCACGTTGTGGCGTAATTTGTTATACAACACAATGTTATTTGGATGGATATAATGATGATTAATATGTATATAAATAATTAAAATAACATGATAATTTATTTGTAAAATTAATATACCATCCAATTCCACAACTTTAATTAAATTATATTTGTCACTCGTGCGTACGTACGGATTACCGTCTACATGACGCGATGAGATTCATTTCCACGTTCACCCTTCATCAATGATTATAAAAATATATATATTTCTAAAAAGCCTGAAATATATGACATAGTAATTCTAATGGATATATATGTGTGTGTGTGTGTATTTATTTAATTACATATATCTTATTCACTTACTTCCATTCAATATGATTTGAAAACATAAAAAGCGTTTATGCGTATGTACGGCATACTATCTCCATAAACGGTGTCTTCCATTTCATATATCTATATGTTATGAATATTTATATTCTAAATATTTATGATATATGAATCAAGATTTGTATTCTGGAAATATTTAAATCATGATCTAAACAATACTATCAAGAATAACAAGTTAAAATACGTATGATAAAGAAAGCCATTATTACACGAAATGATTGTTTAACATGAAAATAATTATTAAATGGGTAGTATAAAGTCAAAAATGAATCATGTATGATATAATAAATATGAATATGGTTCTGTTATAATCTAATAACATACATTGGTCATTATACATGAGGTTAAATGTTCCCTCGACCAAGGGAAAGTGCAAGGTAAGGGTTAATTCCTCAATCTCATTATTATTTTAGATTGTTTATGGGTATGTTTTTACTGGAACATATATGTTATCCTTATCCATGTTTCATAAAATAGTTTTCCAAGGGATTATTTTTGTATGAATTTTTAATAAAACATCATTTTAAATTTTTTAATGATTTATTCTTCTAAACCATTCTCATTAATATCCATGTTTTCAAAATGGTTTTAAGGATTATTTAAATGGACATGATTATTTTAAAATGTTAACTACCATAAAAAGTTTCTAAGTGCTATGGGACACTTTTATTCAAAAATTTATTTAAATGTCTTCCTTTCTAAATTGTGTGACTTTTAAAAGTTTTCATGAAAAAGGGATATTTCTCTCAAAGAGTTTTACAAATCATTTTCATCTATGTCAAAATCCTTATTGGGTTTTAAACATGTCTGAAGTTGATTTATTATGATAGAAATCTTCCATATTGTATTGAATGTTTTGTGATATTTTTTATTGTAGATGTGTTATTTTTATACCATTCACAGTTTATGGGTAATGTATTGACATTTCGTATGCCAGTTTTAATACTAATTTTTATGTTATGTTTAAACCTTCTCATATGAGGAATGAATTGTACTTAGTAAGTGATGGTCGGAGCCCTCTATAGCTCCTCGATGCACCGGTATGTATCATGAGACAAACTAGTGTCTTGGCACAAGGAATTGACAAAATATTATTTGTAGTCTTGGCACAAGTCCATGACAATGTGGTTATGATAGTCTGGAATTATGCATTCATTCATTATAAAAGTGGCTATTGATATTGAATGGCAGTATTCGACTAGTATAATATCCATGTGAGTAAGTAAATGGAATTATTTTGATTCATATTTTCCATATTATTATGATGTCAATGTTGAAAAGGCTTTTGGTTTAGTTTTATACATTGCCTTAAATGTTTATGCTTATTTATGAAAGTTTCAACTATATTGTTATCATTACCGATTATCTGAGCTCACCCCTTTCTATGTTTTATTTTTCCTAGGATGCGAAGAATTGTTTTATGTTTGAGATTCAAGGTTAATCTAAGGGAATAATGGCGTTCTCAAAGAATTATTTTTTTAGTTTTATGTTAGAAATTGTAATGTGACATTCATGTATGTAATCTATTTTCTAAGACTGCTAAACTGATTGATCTTTCGGGACTTTATTCCTTGTAATCATGTCAATGTTATGTAATAATTCACTGACTCTAGGTAACTAGGGTCAGGGAATTACATAAATGGGAAGCTTAACTCAGTGGCTTTGAATTGGAAGAGAGAACGGAGTCTCATAATTGAGTTTGAAGAAAATCTCGTCAAGCATGATGGAGTTTTGAAGGCTCAGGAAGATATTCTTAAGTCTAAAGAAGAAAATATAATAGGCTTAGAGAAGAATAATGAAGATCCGGATCAGATAATTATGCTTGTGGAAGAAGATCACAAAGAGATAAAGAAGCTGAAAACTATTATAAATTTGTTAATGTCGAAGCAGAGAGAAGGATAATTCTACCCCATTCCGATCTTTTTTTGTATTTTCTTCTTTGTACTAATATTTTCAATCATAATGGAATTTTGGTTGTTCTTCCAATATTTGGTCATTTAGTACTAATTTTTTTAGGTACCAAATTTTTTTTCTATTCCCTTTATTCCTTTTTGAAAATCACAAATGGAGAGAAATGAATGATAAAAATAATTCTATGTAATGAAGGGACTTCCCTATGTTAGGGGGAGTTTATCTAAGAAGAAGTTTTTATCAATGAATATTTTCTAATAAAAGAAAATGTAAAATCACTTTTAGGGAATCAAGATTATGATCCTTAGGGATTTCAAAACCAAAAGGGGAGTTTGTCATGTTCACGGTGATTCATATGTTAAGGGAGATAAGTTTTTATTTTCATGCCCATAAAGAAAAACTCTAAGTACTTATATTATTTTTTGTAAGGTTGTTTGTGCATTCCAAATAGGGGGAGATTTTTGAGTTAATAAGGATTCCTTATGGATTTTCCATTACTCTATGTTTTGAAAATAAAAAACACTCTATCATAAGGAAAATTATTTTTCCCGTAGACTTATCTTAATAAGGAAAAGTTTCCATCCCTAAGGAATTTTTATCCTTATCTATGTATTCATTATTCATTTTATAATTTATCTAAATCTGACTATTTTTATTCCAGAGGGTAAAATTAAGTTTCACATATAAAACCTAGGAATCCTACAAATCCATGGTTATAGTGTATTCTATTTTTAGACTCTGAATTCTCTGAAATTTCGACTCCAAATTCTCAGAAATTCAGACTCCAAATTTACTGAAATTCGGACTCTGAATTCTCTGAAATTCAGACTCTCAATTCTTTGAAAACAGGACGTCAAATTTTCTAAAATTCAGACATCGAATTGTTTGAAATTCCATCTCTGAATTTCACATAATTCCGAATATGAATTTCTTAGAATTCGGGCTTTGAATTCATCAGACTTCCAACTCTGAATTCCTCAGACTTTGGAATCTGAAATATTCATAATTTTGACTCCAAATTTCTCAGAATCCAGATACCAAACTACTCAGAATTCGGACACTGAATTATATATAATCTCGACTCCGAATTCACCAGAATTCAGACATGAATTCTTCATAATTCAATGGAGTTTAGATTCTGAAAAACATAGAATTCAGGTTTTGAATTCTTTGGAAAACCGAATCCGAATATCCCTGATTCATAGTATCTAAATTATTATTTGGTTAGACTCTGAACATTATTTTTATTTATACTCCAAAAAATTATATTTGGTTAAGCGACCTGATTTTTGTTACACTTTTTATGGTTGTGAAATGATGTAGTACATTCTGTTTCTAACTAATCATTTTTTGAGTGACACATGTACAGGTCCATCCGAAATTCAAGGAAAATATGACCATTGGGGGTGGGAGCCGACCATTGGATAAGTACCTACAACTAGGAGCTCATATGAATGAGATATATACCTGACCAATCACTCTACAGATTTCATACTTCTGATATGATTTCTAGAGAGAGAGACTCTCATGCCTTGTGCGTACTGAACATCTTGTTTAGATTTCTCCATGAGAATCTGATTATTACTGTGTATAATCAAGGACTTCCAGGGATAGGCAGACAGAGGTGCAAACTACCTTAAAATTCGAGGACTTTTGTGGATAAGAAGGCAGAGGTTCCAACTACCTTAAATATTGAGGGCATGTGGGGATAGCATGACATATTCTGATATTCCTTTCGAGGGCTTACCCTGTTGTGGGTAAGACATACTTTCTTTAATGTATAAATAAAGATACCTTTATCCAAGTTTATTGGATACCCTACTATTTGGGTTAAAATATTTCATACTTATTACTTGTTTTGTTTCGATTTTACCTCTGCATAATTAGTTTAAATGATGAAAGTATAACCTTCTTATACTTGTTTTTTTGTATACTCTGATAAGTATTATTCTATACGCATAAAGGTAGAATCTTTTCCTTGTAAACTTTTCATAAGTTTAATTTCAAAAAAATATTTCTGCAACCTAGCTTGTTTATAGAGCTAAATGATGCCATGTGAATATACCTTATTCATCCTTTTTAAACATAGATTTCCTTAAGGTTCAAAATGAATGTTTTTAAACATAAAATTCACCACTCTTTTAATTGAGAATATACATTAATTATTTTGATCCTATATTCTGGTGGTGTCTCATTTCTTTCAATAGATCGATAGTGAATTATTTCAATAGATATACGATGAATTCTAGTAGTGTCTAATTATTTGTGGTATATCTACCATGAATTTTGGTGGTGTCTCTTTTCTAATTGTGGGTCTATTGTGAATTCTAGAAGTGTCTCATGAACAATGTTTTCCGGTTTTCTAAGATTCCACTATTTTAATGTCTTTTATATAGGTAAATTGGATTTAATATCTTATCGATAGAAATTAAAGAAGTATCCAAAAGGGATAAATTTTATCAAAAAAATTCCAATATCTAGAGGCTACTTAATGGTCAAACTGGGTGGTGTTATTGTGATCCCCCATTAATAGTGATTAAAAAATGTATCTAAAATTGATCATTCAGGATCTAAACATTGAAAGTCAAATATCATTCCTTCTCCCTTTCGATATGGATTTCTCCTGACACTAGAAGCCCCAAATAATTTTCCCTTGGAGTCAAGTAATCAGGCTGCTTCTATTGGTTTGTTATTCCCTGGATAGTTTCATATTGTACCTTTGCCGCTATTTTTTCATACAACAACCATATGTCAATCATCTACCATCCAAGTAGTTTTTCCATCATTTCTCTTTATGTGTATCCTGAGGGATGTATTTGTTACTGTTAACTCTTTTGAACATGGTCACAACCAAATTAAGAGATATAATGTATTAGATTATATTGAATTTAAAGAGTCAAGGTAATGTGATGTATGATCTTACTCTTTTAATTATATTTTGATTCATGTTGTGAATTGTATGGGAAAAATACACACTGAAAATCATGCTCGTTGGGGGTCCTTGTTTGTACACTATTTTATGGGTTGTGGAATACATGCATGTTATGTAGATATTTATATCACATATTATATAATTGGGTAACCACCTATTTTTTTTTAAATAAATGGATTCCCCAAGGTTATACATTTTTTGTGATACCCCCAAAATTTAGGTAAATCAAATAAGGGATGTCTTGTTAAAACTGAAATTATGTTATTATCTATTATGTTTTATAATGTGTTTGTGCACACAATTTTCTATTGAGGGTTGGGTTTGATTATGTGATAGATGGAATATGACTTTGTTGTGATGTGTGTGGGGGAAGTGGATGAGATGTTGTTTTGAAGTAGGGTTGGGATTTTTGTAATGGTACAATGGTAAAATGGGGTTGTAATGATGGTTATGGTGTGGATGTGAATCAAGGATGAAAAAGTGGATGTGGCTGTGAATTGGGGTTTATGTTAGATTATTGGAAAGACAGTGTTGGGTTTTTGTGTAGTGTTTCTTTCTGTGTGTTTGTTATTGTTTTGTGTTTGTTAATTATTTGTTCGTGGATGCTAATGAGTTAGAAAGGATTATCCATTATTGGGAATATAATAGAAAAATGGTTAATTTGAAATAGAATGTGGAATGTGAACAACTAATGAATGAATGATAAGAGGCTTTAATTTAATGAACTGATGTGTTGTTAATTTGGGGTTGTTTGATATTTGTGAATTATTTTAAGCAGCTAAATGTATGTTAAAGTATAATATGACTTACAGATTGTGTTTTGTATGTGTGGTGTTTTTCTTATATTATGTGGTTGGTTTTTTTATATCAACCCAAGTATTAATAGAATAAATACTATATGTAAATAATTTCAAAAGCGAATGTTTAATGAGAGTATTGATGAAGGGTTCTGAGAATTAATTTCATTATTTTTATATATAATTAAATATATTAATGACTTAAAAAGAATTTTGTTTTGTGTTTTGTTTGTGTGTTTTTGTTCATTTTTAGGTGGAAGCGATTTGGAGGATTCTGTGAGATGGTTAGTTGTTGTTATAAACACATTGTATGGGTTTGTGTGATGTAAATAAATATTTATATTCACTGTATGTACTTGTTATTTTAATACACAACAAACCCTTATTGAGAACTATGTGCTGAACACCCCCATCATCATGGTGGAGGGTGTGTTTCCCAAGCATCACAGTGGTAGGATGGATGGATTTCCACCCTATCTTCCTTACTCTTTCTTCCATGTGATGATGACCCAAGAATTGTTATTAATGATGTGGTGATATGTGGTTTCCTAGGTTTTTGTGGGTGAGAGGGTTTTCTTCCCATGTGTCTTTGGGATGAGATGTGTTTTTCTTTCCCACATGTCATCAGGATGATATGTGTTGTGCTTTGACATGTTTCTTTGGGATGAGTTGTGGTTTGTGGCCCAGGTGTTAATGGGTAAGATTTGGGGTGTTTTGAGGCACAAGTGTGTGCAGGAAGGGTATTTTGTGAGGATCAGGTGTGTGTCTGATGGGTGTGTTTGGAGTCCCATGTATGTGTGTGTGTGAGATGTGTTCTGAGACCTAGGTGTGTACAAGAGGGTTGTGATGTGGTATTGTTGAAAGAGTTAGGAGCACCATGATGTTTGTAAGTAGGGTGTGAGAGTGGATAATTAGTGGGAAAGTGGTGTGGGGTACCCTATCATTGATGTGATTTACATTATAATATATTACATAGTATGTGATATTTGGTGAGTGTGCCTTGTTAAGGTTGGCATGGTTAGTATTCCTTTTTATTTGTTGTTTGGATTTGTTATTTTATCATGGGTTCATTTGTATGTTATTTTCCCATGTGTTTGATAGACATTGTTTTTCCCACTAATAATACTTATTTCCTCGCCCTAGGTATATAAAAACAAGTTTCAAGTTTCCATGGGGACTTTTTGGACCATTCTGTAAATTTCTATTTCGGACCTTTGGAGCTGTTTTTGTGTTGATGCTTTGGCATTTAATCTTTTGGTCTTTCATTTGGAGACTTTTATAAGTAACATTTTTTATTTGTACATATATTTTGGTATGGTTTAGCATTATTTTATAATATGTCATGGAGTTTTTTTGGATGATTCGACTTATCTCCCGATCTTGTTTCCTTATAAAGGGTAATGCCTCCCATATTGTGATATTTGTACACCTTTGGTGCTAGTCACCATCTAAGGGCCTATTAGAGGCGGGACTTAGGGGTCATTATATCCCTTTATTTATTTACATCCCATGAGGGGTATCTTTTGATTGAGGGGGTTATGACACCTTTCTACATTCACAGGACTTATGGAAATCCCTTCCACATTTAAAGCACCTTCTAACTCTATTCAATAAATTCCATTAATATTCATCCCACATTTCTATATTGTAGGGGATGGTAATTTCTATCATACATATGATTTATTGATGTTTTTATTTGTCTTTATCTTCAGTTTCTTATTGAAACCATGGTAGTTATGGTAATACCTAATTTCAATTTCTTCCTTGAGATCACACTGAACAATTTCTTCATAGCTACAAAATTTTATTAGAGATTATTTCTTTAGGAGACTTGGTTTTAAGATAATGATTTTTTTTTATTACTGGGATGATGATTAAACTAAAATCATTACATCCATGTCTTGGAAAACATTCCACATGGGTACCAATGGATTGATCACCCTTCTATATAAACTCAACGAATTTATTCGATATTTTGATATGTAGAATATGAGGGAAGTACATAATGAAAAATATTCTCTTAAACTTATCTTTTTCTATAGAGTATGTTTCTTCTTCTTTCTGCATATTCTTAATGAGTCTAAACTATTTATCTGCTTCACATTTCAAAAAATAAATGGAAAAGAAAACCTTTTCATGTATCATGTACTAGAGAATAGAAAATATTTTCTCAGGGGTAGTGATCCATCGCTCAACTACTAGTGGTCCAGAAGACATTATAGAAAGGGGGATTTTTTCAAATTTAAAAATAAATATTTTATCATTGCCTAAATTTATTATTCAAAATCTCATTATTAATCATGGACTAAGGAAATTTCATGTTCATAAAAACAATTTTATACATTCTAGCTCCAATTTAATTTAGTTTATTAGGAGGATATTCATTCCCTTATATTTTATATTTATTTTTATAAGGATTCCAGGTAGTTAAATCCACTAAATTCAACCAAAAAATAAATTTGTCAGAGTCATGTTATAATAATCATATTAGAAAATCATATAATCCTGAAAATTATTCCTTTGATCTCTTAACTTATGACACATTATTATCGACATATGACACTAAATGTTTATCCTACATAAGTTTATGTTCAACAAAATTTTAATTTGGATTTATACTCATATTTCTCATACTATATTCTCCAAAAAATTAAACCCTTCCCTGATACCAAATATATTTAACCACGAATAACATATATAGATGTTATTTATTTATTATTAATATTTAATATATCTACCAAATAAATAAGTCCGTAAACAATCATGGTTTAGTTAACTTGGATACTATATCAATATACATATTATTTATGTATAAACTCAATCACAGCAAACTATTTTATTTATATAATTAACCTTTACAAACTCATCATACATAATACAATTCTCATAATTTAAAAAAAATTGAAACATAAGCAGGGGTTCTCTTAGATGCATAATAAGGGTAAACAAGGGAGATATCAATCAATGTCATGTATAATAATATCATTATCCTAAGGGTATTAAAAATTGTGATTATATGTATAAAATAATACGCAATAATTTATAGATCATATTCATTAGTTATAGTATAAAGTAATAGTATATCATATAATCATGGAATCACCAAAAAATCAATCATGATACATGAGTTCCAATGATATAAATATCAACATGTCATAAGAGTTTGGAACAATCATTAGCATAGAAACTATATAGTACTCTGTAGTTAACTACCAAGAACATAATATTAAAAAGAAGTATGCATCACTTTCTATTTCTTATATCATAATGGATCCGGTATCACAACACGTTTCCCATGTCATAATGGATTAGTAATCCCTAAATATTTATAAATGGGTATCAAGAACATAAAATCATTTCCCATAAATATCTCATGATATAAATGGATTTATCCACTGTAATATAGGTATTTAATGAACCCACCCATCACATAATTAAAACCATACATATATGTTTCACAAGATCATAAAACATTCTTTATTTCAATATATATTAAACCTTGGAAAAGAGATATGACTCATAAACATTTCATCATCACAAAACCATAATCTATCTGTATAATCAAAATGGATGGTATAAAGAGATATCATAATTATTGATTCATAATAAATGTCAAATTATGTTCACATAGATGAAAAACGCACTTAAAATATCTCTCAAAATTTTATTAAAAAGCATGTGAAAATATCCTTTTATAGTAATAAAATATTAACTAAATATCCAAAAATAAATGAGAAAATATTTATTTTTAACAAATTAACCAATAAAACATATAAACTATACTAAAAAAATAATTAATTGTATGGATTTTGAGAATATATGTTCACATTATATAAGTTAAAAGAAAACACTCCTTTTATTCATATGTAAAAGTCAAAAATGACCTGCTCTAAAATATTTTAGAAATATTAATCTTCAACCACTTAGAAATAAAGTTAAATTCAGTGAAAATGAAATTATAATATCATTTAATTTATAGGTAATTAATTACCTAAAATAATTTTTTAGAGCGTAGACATAGAAAAAAAAGTTCACAGACTAAAGAGAAACTAAGGGTGACTTTTTATTAAAAAATTCTTCGAAATTTAAACTACCAATTAGAAAAAAGGACCCAAATACTTAAAAATTATAGAAATAACCATATTGGAATAAAATATATTGGTCTTAAAGGATAATACCATCAAATGTTCTGTCAATAAAACTTTATCGCATATAATTATGAAAAAAATGAAACATAGACCTTTACCTAATGTCTCATATTTCTTCCTAAGAATTAGAACCTCATATATAATAAATATAGATTTATAATAAATCTAAAACAAAACAATATTAAAATATATAATACCATATATGATTCATTAAAAAAATCTTATCAACTATTTATCAATTATTCAGTATTAATTTCACTTTTGTAAAAGATAATTGCTTCGTTTTTCATTAATGTTTCGATTCGGTAGTCTTAGTCCCTATACATTGATCATTGATCATTATTCTATAAAATGTTAATCATTTCATGAGTATCATATGAAATCATCATATACAATTTTATAACTATTAATATAAATTGGTTAGAAAAAATTAATTGCATCACTTCATTGAGACAGTAGTTTGTATGTACCTAAAGTGATATTTCCCCTTTTCAATGGACAGAATAAAAGAAAATTAAATAATATTTAACCTTTAAATAATAATAATAATAATTCCATAATTATCATATATATTCAGTAAATTCATCATTATAACCTTCAACATGGAGCAACGAATATAAATGAAATGCATCCCTTCGTGGAGGCAATGGTCTTCACATACACATGAGTGATGTTTTCTTTTTCCATGGGATGGAAATGAGGTGGATAGTGGTTTTATAATAATTATAATAAAAATTAAGTTTATTTAATTGATTTAATTAATATTTTATAATTTATAACATATATTTATATGAGGTAGAAGAACAAATTAAATTGAAATTACTTAGTTTAGAGTTTTACCTCTTTATTGAAAACCCGCATTGGGATAACACCATAATCCTATAAAGGATTATATTTTCAAGAGAGAGAAAGTTATATTATATGGGAAAGGAATCTATGATTGTTTTATGATATGTATTGGGTGATATAGATGGCTAAAAAGAAATGAATAATATAGAAGATTTGATTCCCTAATATATGTGAGGAGAGGGGATCCATTGGAATTATAAAAAGTATTAATTTAATATGAATTAATTTTCATATTCATGTGAAACAAAAAAAGTTTTTTTTTCAAATATTAGATGATTCTGATTCAAATCCCTCTCATCTAATAAAATTTATACTTTTTAGGTGATGTTGTAGTCCTTATATCAAATTTTTACCCCTTTCCCCATTAACAATTTTGATGATTACCATGATATCAATGTTTTATCACATCAGTTCCCATTAAAGATAAAATAAAATAAAAATTTATCCATTATTTGATTATTTTTTGTATAAGAAACCATATACAATTGAACTAGACAAATATAATAGTTTTATAAATTTAAAATCATTTAATAAAATATAATTATGCTTAAGATACTATTGAAGTAATTTTCGAAAATATTCACATAGTTTGACATTATATACAATAATATAAAAAATATATTAGAATATAATATTTTATAACAACAATAATATATCATATTTATCTCAAAATTTCAAGGAAAACAACATTTTAACAAAAAAATTATGTTTTAATATTTTTTTATAATCATTTATTTTATTTTCCTATAAATATAACAATAACTATTGAAGTGTTGGATAAGTATTTAATCTAATTATTATGTCGCTATAAATTAAAAATAAATTAATATGATATAATAAAATAATTAATTTTTAAAATAACCATTTATAAATAAACATAATATCATTTTTTAGAAAGGAAAAAAATAATAGAGATATTAAAACAAATATTGTGAAATTTTTTTATTTATTATTTTATTAAAATAATATTAAGTTCCTTATGAAATTTTAGTGGAAACAATTTCCAATAAATCAAATATAAGTTGGTTGTGATTGAAAATATCTTATCCAATGATATAAAGGAATATTTTTTTGAGATTCATAGGACTTGAACCGTAGTTTTAACACTTTTTTTCAGGGTTTCCCCTAACTAGTGTGATGAATATTTACCACAGTTACTATTAATAATGGAAAAAATACAGAGGGGACTTATTACAAAATTCGATCATCCTAATTACAATTATGGAATAAATTTTTGAATATTAGATTTCTAGAAGTGTCAGAAAAACATTTCTAAAAAATCATAGAAAACACAATGAAAAATATTTTTTGAAAAATTCACTTTTAGGTAGAAAACTGTAGTTATTCTTATCTCATGCCTAGTGAAAACATTAGATAAATATAAAAAAATTATTGAATATATAATATATAATTTTTTTTGGAAATAATTCAATAAAAGTGATTACTTTAATTTATCAATATAAAAAATTGAGGTTATAAATATAGTTTTTCAGGAAAAAACAAATCTTTTTTTCTATTAAATTTTCATATCAATTCATAACCAATGTATTAAATCTATATAAGTGTAAAAAAATATTTTTTCACAAAATATTTTGTCTTATTTGTGCCCTATAATGTAATATAAAAATGATAATTGTTACATTAAATATTTATAATTCAATAGGATATCATGGTCATATTAAACATGTTGTTGTGGGTAAAGAAAACTATCAATGAAATTAAATTTATTTAATGTGAAATATATACATAAATATTGGGATGTATCATCCAGAGTTTTGAACCAGTTGAAAATTCAAATAGAATTTATACTTTTCATTTGGTGGACTATTTGATTCTCAAATCCAACCACATAATGTAAATTTAAGACTTGTAACAAAATAAAATGTTGTTTTATATAGGGTTTTAGACACTAGAGGTGTCCCTAGGGTTAAAATGAGTATTGGATGTTTTAGGATCAAAAAAATATATTTCCAGAGAAATTGATAGAGGTTCATGCTTGGTTAATGATTGGTAACAATTATGGGGCCTAAAATGTGCATCCAATTTTTTTAGGGGAAAGTTTTGATGAGATTGTGCATCCGTCTATGAGATATTTTTTTGCCTAGTTTAGGAAGGAATAAGATGTTGCATAGTTTGTTAAACTATGTATTTGAGTCTTTTTGGCAATTAATGACCTCTATAGTATATTATAGTGGTGAAACATAGTTCTTTTTAATAGGTTTTCTAACTGTCTCCTTAGTTTTCTAGGTTTTAGGGGTGAGTTAATGCCAAAGGCATATTTGGTGAATAGTTTGTTTGATCGTACACACAAAATATGTGGGATGTGGATCACTGATAAAGTGATTTTCAAAGTTATTACATGGTCTTCCTAACCATGTGGTCTAATCATTAGCATTAATAATATATGGGAAATTTCATTTTCCTCTCCTCTTAAAAATGGTGTTTTCCAATTACTCTTTTCTATTTCACCTAGGGGTTCCACCGCACACACGCCCCTCTCCTCCCTAACTATCCTTCAATGGATATCAATCATTTTAACTCTGAATCAGACATTTTTAAGTGAATTTGATGTATATCTGTCATTCTATGAATTCTTTTTCTTATTTACTTATTTATATCTACATTTTAAGAGATATTTTCATGTGTGATAATTCATTATTTTATCATAGTGTTTGTATATTCATCATACTTCTCTCATTATGTATTTAATAAAATCCCAATAACTAATTTTTGTAGCATCTTAACCAAAATGTCAGTGCTCTATAGCATTTCCCCTTAAAGTTTCAACTTTTATATAATATTTCTATTGTGTCGCACACTAGACTTCCCAAAAATTCCCCTTAAAATATGAAATGTATAATTAAATTCTTATACCTTCTTCATGTTGTATTCGAGTCCATTAACATTGTTAGAGGTCGTGTCCAAAACTGAACCACAAAATTATAGTGGGTTTAGATAAACTATCATAATGACCACCATTTTCTGGATATTGAAGCATCACTACGGTATATTGAGTTTCCCTACAATAACAGAATTCCCTAAAGGATTTAAATGATGGGTTTTCGAAAGGATTCCCACTTGGTTGCACCAAAATTCATAATTAAAACAATGATCAGAATGAAATAGCTTAATTAGATCAAATAGAATGGTTAATTGAGATTAAAAGAAGGAATAATTGTTTAATGGAATCTTATTAGAGAAATTTGACTATAATTTCTCATTTGTCCTTGTTTACCGATTATATGTATCCCATGATTGAACATAATTGATAATTAAATTTAAGATCTTATGTATTTTTTTAAAATAATATATGAAATTTATTAAAAAAGGACTAATGCTCCTTGATCGATGATTGTTCCTTGTTTACAGAACACCTAATTTAAATGATCATACAAAATATGGGGTTACCTTCAAATGGACTTCTCTGTAGAGACCTGGGAAAGTGTTGTAGAGAGGTAATTTAAAACACCCTTGGTCAAGGACCTTGGACTTGGAGATTCACATCACTTAGTTTATTGGGAAAGACATTCCAATCCCCCTCAATTAAGATTGTGGGCATTATCCTTCTCATTATTATCTACGATACCTTGTATAGAATCTTATACTACCGTTATGCAAGGAACATTGACATATATTACTACGATACCCGACATCAGATCCAATATTATTTATTTTACCCTAATATGGAGTCCCTTATTAATCTATGGGAGTCTTATAACTATTCATGGACACCTATGTTATGCCTCAGGTCCTGGATAAAACAATGTACCTGTATATCTATGTCTATATATGTTAGTATGTATATATTTCATATATATACATACATATCCAAAAATATATGTGTGTGTGTTTGTGGTGAAATATATATTTATAGCCATGTCCATCTTTCTCCAAAGTAGGTATGTTCATCCAGGTGGCCTTCACAACTCCAACCCCAAATTGATTTGATTTATCATTTAGTACACTATCGTTATTTTGATAAAAATGTACACTACTTTATTTTATGTTTATGAACTGAACTACATTAGAAAACATTCCTTTGTAAAAATTTTATACCTTCCATCATTTATGACATATCATGTTTCTGCATGATCATTTATTCATTTATTATTTATTTTCATTTATTATTACATTATGTTGTTCTATTGATATTTTAAATCCAATAATCTATTTATTTTTGGTTCCACTATATTTATTACTGATTCTTAGGGTATATTATTCCCAATGTACAACCTTTAGACCCTCACATCTATTTAGTATCCTCTGGTGTAATGACCCAAACTTTTATCAATAAAAATTCCACTTGATCTAATTAAATGTCTTATTATGAGAAATGGTAATTTAAAATATGCAGTTCTGTAGTTTTATGTTTTTGGATTTCAAAATACCATTATGAATTGTTCCCATTGCTAAGATAGGATTTTGATAGTGATCACATGATTAGTATAGATATAGGGCTCTAACAAATCCAATTTACTCAAACAAAGGTAGTGATGGCCTTATCCAGTAGACTTGCCCCATACGAAGCCCATTTGTTGGAGCTCGGAATGGATGTGGCATCATTGGTCTTAACTATTGACTAAGCCCAAGTCGAGCTTCAATACATTAAGCTAAAGTGGAACCTCTTACAAGATAATTGGAAGTTGATAGGGATTACCACTAGGGCATTGTTATCTAAGCCACCCCAAGAGTTGGTCACCATCGCACAACATACACTTCAGTCTTATGTAGGTGTTTTAAGGGGTTATGTAACAAGACCTTAACACAATGATTATGAGCATTATTTATTTATATAATAAATAATATACATTTTATTTATTATTGTAACATTTTAAATAGTTTTTAAACCACAAATAGTATTTTTAGTTAATATTCAACTATGGAATCTATTTTGATAAATTAATGTTTTTTATCCATCCAACGGCCCAAAGGCCTTCAAATATTTTTTCTTAATGATAATAACCCCATTTAAGGGAAGGGGGAACCCAAAGGTCTTCATGGACTTAGGAAAAACACACCCGAGGACAAAGAGAGTGAAAACCAGAATGAAAACCAAAGAAGCCCCACCCTAGCATAAAAACAAGTTGAAGCACTCCAAATTTTCAATGCTAATCGGCAAGAAAGTGTCATGTGTCAAAGCACAGGCCTGATCCGACGGTAGACGCCATACCCTCTCAAACATTTGAATCTGAAAAGCAGTGCAAATCTGAGCCACCAGCTCTGAAACTTCCTCTAGACCTGTTCCAAGTGAACGACACCACCAACACCACCTTCCTCCACAAGGAACGAACTGAACAAACAAAACAACTCCACAAAAAAAAGCACTTCTCAAAATCCAAGCATTCCAAGCACCACCAACCATCCAAGATTCCAGAAATCAACCATTACTATTGAGTCAATAAGGTTTTCCTTATGAATTTTCCATTCCTTCTTGTTTTGAAAATCAAAAACACCTTATCATTAAGGAAAATTTCTTTGGTAAGGAAAATTTTGATAAAATGTATTCTCAAATACGACCTTTAAGAAACAAATCCATATTTGGTTATACCCATGAAAAACCAATTTTTAGTAACAACTACTTTGTTCTACAAAGTGCCCCATTTTGTACCAAGTGTCAATGTGGTGGTCACTGGGAAAAGAGTTTTTCTTTAAATAAAACCCAATCTCTAGGTTTTCATAAAGCCTATTTTTCTAAGAAAATGTGGGTTCCTAAAATATTGTTGTTTAGAAATTCTAGATCCAAGCAAGTTTGGATTCCGAAAGTCTAATTCCTTCCTTTTTTTCAGGAAGATAGAGGAAGTACCAACAGAAATACATGGTATATGGATAGTGGATGTTCCCGACACATGACTGGTAACAAAATCTATTTTAAGAAGATTATCAAAACGAAAGGAGGAAAGGTAACCTTTGGAGATAATGCACAGGGAGAAATTGTTGGTATTGGTAATAATTTTCTTTTAGGTAAAACTTTTATTTCAAATGTTTTGTTTGTTAAGGGTCTTAAGAACAACCTCATTATCATAAGTCAGTTATGTGATTAAGGATACCTTGTGAATTTTAGGAATGATAAGTGCTTAATACACAATTCCAAGGAATAATTTATTCTCTCAGCCAATAGGTAAGAGAATGTTTACACTTTGAACTTAGAAGACCTAAGGATCCAAGATCTACCTTGAATAAGTGTAATGTAAGATCATTCTTGGCTATGGCATAGAAGACTAGGACACTGTAACCTTAGAAACTTATGTAAACTCTCTAAGAAGAAACTACATAAGGATATACCGGAGCTTAGATTTGATTCTTCAAAAGTTTGTGATCCTTATCAATATGGAAGGCAACATAAATCTAGTTTTAATTAAATTGGTGAGGTCTCAATGACTGATGCATTACAGTTAGTGCACATGGATCTTTTCGTTCCAACACAAACTGGAAGTATTGGAGGAAAATACTATGTGTTTGTTCTAGTTGATGATTACACTAGATTTACTTGGGTCTATTTTCTAGCAAATAAATCTGAAGCTTTTCCTTATTTAAAGAGTTTTAGAACAAAAGTTAAAAATGTGAAAAATCTTCCATTGAAAACTATTCATAGTGATCATGGAGGAGAATTTCAAAATTATGATTTTGAAACTTTTTGTAGTAGGGAAGGTATTACTCATAATTTTTCAGCACCTAGAACTCCTCAACAAAATGGTGTAGTTGAGAGGAGAAATAGAATTCTTCAAGAGATAACTAGAAACATGTTGAGTGAATATTCTATAGCTAGACATTTCTGGGCTGAAGCTGTTAGTACTGCTTGTTATACTATAAATCGAGTTTTGATTAGACCTTTTCTTAATAAAACTCCTTATGAGTTATGGAATGGTAGAAACACGAGACTATCCTACTTCAAGGTTTTTCGTTTCAAAGTATTCATTCTGAATACTAAAGATAACTTACATTAATTCGCACCAAAATCTGATGAAGGAATTTTCATAGGTTATTCCACAACTTTAAAGGCTTATAGAGTTTTTAATAAAAATACTTGTACTGTTGAAGAAACAGTGCATGTAAAATTTGATGAGTCTGATCCTTTTGTTTTTAAACTATCCCAACCTACATACTCGGATGTGTTTTCAAAAACTGATTGTCAACCCTTGATAGAAGATCCTTCGGATAAGGAAAATGTTCAAGAAGATACTTCTGAATTATTTACCCCAGAATCCTTTCTGCCCTATGTTGATGAACAGGTTTTACAAAACCCAAATCAGGTGTTTCTTAAGAATCATCCCAGTGATAGTATCATTGGTGATGTCAATCAACCTGTAAGGACTAGAAATTCCATAAGAAATGAAGTAGAACATCTAGAATTTCTTTCCCAATTAGAACCAAAAAGCACTGATGAAGCTTTAGGTGATGATGATTGGATCAAAGCCATTCAAGATGAACTAAATTAATATGAGAGGAATAAAGTCTGGACCTTGGTTGAAAGACCTATGGAAACTTATGTTATTGGAGTAAAATGGGTTTTCAGAAAAAAAAAATGTGATGAAAATGGAGACATAGTAAGAAATAAAGCTAGACTTGTTGCTAAAGACTATAATCAGCAAGAGGGAATAGACTATGAAGAAACCTATGCTCCAGTATCTAGACTTGAATCTATTCGTATTCTACTTGACTTTGCAGCATTCTTTAATTTTAAAATTTTCAAATGGATGTGAAATGTGCTTTTCTTAACGGTTATGTTCAAGAAGAAGTTTTTGTTGAACAACCTCCTGGTTTTGAAGATACAAAACATCCTGATCATGTTTTTAGACTTACCAAAGCTTTGTGTGGTCTTAAACAATCCCCACGAGCATGGTATGATAGACTCACTTGATTTTTAATTCAAAATAACTATGTTAAGGGAAATGAAGATCCAACCCTTTTTATAAAGAAAGATAAGAAAAATGTTTTGATTGTTCAAATTTATGTTGATGACATCATATTTGGTTCAACTCAGCAATCTTTAACTGATTCTTTTGCAAGTCTAATGAAGTCTGAGTTTGAAATGAGTATGATGGGTGAGTTAACTTTTTTTCTTGGTTTTCAAATTTCTCAAAAACCAGAAGGATCCTATATATCTCAACATAAGTATATTAAAGATCTTCTAAAAAAGTATGGTTATGAAGACACTAAGAGTATAAGTACTCCCATTGGTACCTCAAACACTTTAGATCTTGATGAAGCTGGGAAACCAGTAGATCAAACGTCTTTTAGAGGTATGATTGGAAGTCTACTTTACTTAACAGCTAGTCGACCAGACTTAATGTTTTCTGTGTGATTATGTGCAAGCTATCAATCTAATCCCAAGGAATCTCAGTTAATGGCAGTGAAAAAAAATTTGCTACTTAAAGGGAACCATGGATCTAGGATTATTTTATACTTCTGGAAATGATTTTGTTTAAAACTATTTTCTGATGCTGACTTTGGTGGATGTAGAATGGACAGAAAAAGAACATCCAAAACTTGTCATTTCTTAATAGATTCACTAGTTTCTTGGTCTTGCAAGAAGCAACATTCTGTAGAACTCTCCACTGCTGAAGCCGAATATGTAGCATCTGGAAGTTGTTGTGCTCAAGTATTGTGGATGCGACATGCGCTCACAGACTATGGCTTGAGTTTTACTAAAACTCAAATTTTGTGTGATAAGACAAGTTCCATTTCCCTAAGTTAAAACCCTACACATCACTCTCGTGCAAAGCACATAGATATTAGGCATCACTTTCTTAGGGATCACACACTTAAAGGATATATCATTCTTCAGTTTATTGGAACACAAGATCAACATGCTGATATTTTCACAAAATCATTGCCTTCTGATAGATTTGAATACATTAAAGAAAAGTTAGGAATGATAACTATAAGGTAATAATTCTTCATTAACTTCTTGTTGAACTATTCTCCTTACAGTAATAAACACCTCTTCATAGGGGGAGTACAAATGCTTATTATTTTCTTTATTTTTAAATGAGTTTAAAAAATTTCGTATTAAAATGTTTGGAATGAGACTTTCATACTAAGACATTCGTAGTAATATTTCCGTATTGAGACTTTCAAAAGGACATTCTCATACTGAAATTATAGTAATGAAATTTTCGTACCAAAATCCTTATAATGTTTTTTTGTTTTTTTATTTTATTCTTTTTGTACTGAGTTTTCTGTACTGAGTTTGTTTTTCGTAGTGAGTTTTGCGAACTATGTCTTTTCATAGTAAATATTTTTCATAGTCAATTTTTTTCTTCAAGAATAATATTACACATTATGAATAATCCTCCTAATCCAATTCGAAAGGTATGATTTCCTTACTTATGTTTTCATAATCATATTTTACTAGAGGGTGTTTTCTTATATTTTGTTTTTGTATTCTAGTTTTCTTAAATCCTTGTTTTAATAAAAACCTCAAAAGATCGGATTCAAGTTTTCTTGAGAATTGGTTTTCAACTGTCAGATCAGATCAAAGTTTTTTAAACCGTTAGATGGATTTGGAAGACCAATGGTCAAATTCTTTTCCTATTTAAAGGGGACCCCAAATGGTCATCCCACATCGGTTTTTCAAGCTCCAGCGTCCCGAATCTCGGACTCTCTGTTTTAAAGCCATTCCGATCTTCAGCAATCTCCGTTCTGAACTTCCCAGAAGTCTTCAAATCTGAATGTCTGTGGAAGTAGCTTCTCAATACATGTCAACCTCTAAGCTGATTTCTCAGTGGTTAGTATATAGAGAAAGGTTGGTTCATCCTGATTTCTTCAAAAATTATGACTCTCTTATATCCAAGAACATAAATCTTAACGGATGGGAAGATGTTGTTGTGTCTAAGACTGGGAATCAAGATGAAGTATATTCGGAGTTTCTTTTAGAGTTCTATGAGATAGTTTCCTTCTTTAAGGAAGATGGTAAGGAGAAATTGACGATTAAGTATTATGGAAAGACTTATAAGATTTCATATGCCAAGGAAGCTAGCTTGGTAGGGATGACAAATGAAGTAGAAGCCGAGTTCATCACTCATATTTTGCCTGATTCAAAGGGAAGTTTCAACAAGGAAAAAGCATTGAAGACTCTTAGACTGTCAAATGACAAGGCTCCAAAGATTGCTAGTCTGTCTATGAATTTTTGGATTCTAGAATTATGGCTACAAGGATTTATCATACCGAGAAAGGGTGACAAAGACATTTTGAAGAAGAGCGAGATCTTTATTCTATATTTTCTGAATAATCTAAGGAAGTTTAATCCGATTAGACACATTCTTATTACCATTGATAATGTTAAGAAAGGGAATCTGAGAGCTCTGATTGTAATGTATCCCACAATAATCTCGAAGTTAATAGTTCGGTGCCTTGAGTCTTTAAAGGAGGCTTGAAAGTCTAAGCCAAGAGTTTGCAAAATAATTTTGGCGAGGGATGATACCCTTAAAAGGATGAACATTTCTTTCGACAAGAAGACTGGTGAGTTCTTTGATTTTCCAGTTCATGAAGAAGCGGTTCCGAAAGTTGCTGAACCTGAATCTTCTAAACCAGTGAAGAAGAGAAATTTGAAAGAAGTTTAAGTTGAAATAGAAAATCTTAAAACTAAGTAAGTTCATTTCGCACCTCCAAAACCGCAGAAGAATAAATCTTACCCTGATGAGGTAGTTTCTAAGTGGAGGGAAGTCAAAGAGAAGAGAGTGCAAGGGGAGCCTCAGTTTGGCATGGACCCTGCGGAGGCTAAGGCCTTGAAGGAAAAGACAGCGGTTGAACTAGAAAAACAAGTGAAACAAAAGAAGCTTAAGAAGAAGATGTCTGAAGCTGAGGTGGTTCGGACTTTATTGAAGTTTAATGAGATGGCCTCTGGAAACATTCCAGTTCCGAGATCTTTCTCTTTGGAATATCTACCTGAGACTCCAGGAAGAAATTATGTTACTCCAGAGAAGGTAAAAGCTAAGCATGTTGAGGAAGTTGAGCAGTTTGAGCAAGAGGAAGAAGCAGTTGCTGAAGGTAGTGGTGAGACTGGAGATCTATTGAAGCAAGTAGAAGATTATAAGGGGACACCTTCAGAACATCTATCGCTCCGAACTTCAGAAGCCGAGTCTTCTAAGATAGTCACTCCAGAGAAGGATGAGGAGAAAGGAGAACAAGAAGTAGCTTATCATGTAGAGGAAGAACATCTTCTACATGATATTGCTCAAATGGAGAATGTATAGGATAGTTCTAAAAAAGATATTGACGATGAAGACAATGTTGTTCAAGTATCTGATAGTGAACAGAAAACCCCGGAACAGAAATCCATTCCAAAAAAGGACAAGGGAAATAAACTTGTTGTCGATTCCCCGAGCTCAGTGGCTGTAAAGAGAAGGGAAGTTGGTGATTCTTCTAAGAAGAAGGATGAGCAATTTGAAGAAGAAATTTCTCCAAGCAATGTCTCGAATTTAGAGTCATCTTCGGTGGGACATGACTTTGTTGTTCAGTCTTTAAAGAAGTTGGTAGGTTCTATTCCGACCTTCTCAAGTATTTATTCAAGATTCCAGATGCTCCAAAATACTTTGAATCAGAAAATAGACTCTGTATCCATGGTTATGGATAAATGTGTAGAGATGGAGGCTCAGTTCAAAACTTTTTTTGTCGGCTATGAAGCCCACAAAAGGTATTGTAATAGAATGACTAGTTGGTCGAGGAAAATTGTAGAAGAGATGAGGCTCTTGGATGATTTCCAAGATAATGTTAAAGATGCATTTGAGACAGAAGAAAGGAAGCTAAATGATCTTACATCTTCCTTTGAAGAAAAGTTGACAGCTGAGAATAATTCCCAGATTCAAGAAGACAGAGATCTGAATGGGAAGTTAAATTCTGTTTCTCAAAACTGGATGAATGAAAGGGATCGTCGGATTGAGGTTGAAGAGAATTTGTTAAAGCAAGAACAAATTTTTAAAGCTCCGGAAGAAAAGCTTGAATCCCAGGAAGAAAATCTTGAAGTTCAAAGTGCAATAATAGTTGTGTTAGAGAAGCAAGATGAAGAAGACCATAAAGACATGAAGAAGATAAAGACTATTCCTAAGGGTCTCATGTTGAAGGAAAAAGATCCAAAATAGACAAATCCGATCTTTTTTTGTATCTTAGCTTCCTTGTTTTTGATCTTTCAAACATAATGAAAATATTGCTTGCTCGTTTCTCTTGTTGTTGTTACTAATTTTTCTGGTACATTGTTATATTTTCCATTCCCTCGAATCCTTTTTGAAAATCACAAAGGGGGAGAAGGAAAAAGAACCCTAACAAAGGGGGAAAAGTAAAAATAACCTTAACAAAGGGTGATAATGAAAATGAACTCTAATAGAGTTTATCTAAGGGGGAGTTTTTCATTAAAATTAGACATTATAATTCTTAATGAAATTCCATTCCGGAAATCTAGAATACGATCCTTAGAGTTTCAAAGCCTAAGGGGGAGTTAGTCGTATTCATCAACATCCATAAGCAAAGGGAGATAAGCCTTAATGTTTTTTTCCTTAGTCTTTCTTTTTCGTAAGGATGTTTGTGCTTTCCAAAAAGGGGGAGATTGTTGAGTCAATAAGGTTTTCCTTATGACATTTCCATTCCTTCTTGTTTTGAAAATCACAAACACCTTATCTTTAAGGAAAATTGCTTTTATAAGGAAAATTGCTTTTATAAGGAAAATTGATTTTATAAGGAAAATTATCCTTATCATATTTTCATTATCTATATCCATATATTTCTTAAGTATAAGAATTGGATTCATTTCTATATTCTCAGAATCGTTTAAAACCTTGATATGAAGCATTCTGTTTTAGGCTCCGAATTCTGGATGAGAACTGTAATGAAGTTCCACTCCAAATTCTGGATATGAACTCTAATAATGTTCCACTCTGAATTCTGGATATGAACTCTCAGGAAGTTCGACACTGAAATCTAATAACGAATCCTGATTACAAATTCTCATTACAAATTCTGATGACGAATTGTCATTCCGAATTCTCATTCTGAATTCAATTATTAAACAGAATCTGATAATCTTTTCATTATACACTCCGAATTTATTTAGCCTCCGAATATTATTTTTTCTTAGACTCTGAACTTTCATTTTTCTTACACTTTTATAATTTGTCTACACTTTAATATTTTTTCTTACACTCTGAATCTTCACTCCGAACTTTTTGAGTTAGACTTAAAACGATGTCATACTTTCTGTTACAATTGTTTTGTTACAAAACGATGTCATCTATTCCGTTATAAACTTACCATTGGTTAAGTGACACGTGTATAGGTCCCTCCAATTTTTAAGGAAGTTATGACCGTTGGAAAGGAGGTCGACCGAGCCTATAAATAGGAGCTCATTTGAAAGAGCTCAAGACTGATCTTCGACTCATGTGATTACATGTTTGAAGTGATTTCTAGAGAGAGAGTCTCTTATTAACTCTCAAAGATTCACGCGACTCCAAATGTTGGTGATTACATTCGAGGTCTTCCAGGGATAGGAAGACAGAGGTGCCGACTACCTTGAAGTTTGAGGCTTCCTTGCTGAGGAAGATAGAGGTTCCAACTACCTTGATGTTGAGGGCTTGCGGGGATAGCAAGAGAGAGATTCCAATCTTCGTATTGAGGGCTTACCCTGGTGTGGGTAAGACAGACTTACGTGAAAGTATAAATCAAGGGACCTTTATCCAAGGTTGTTGGATACCATTCTCTTTGGGTTAAAAGACTTATATCATGTTACTTGTAGTTTTACTACATGTTTGTTTCCGCTACATATTATATTGTAAGGAAATTATAACTTTCTTATACTTCCTTACTTTTAATATGTTCCATTTAGATTCTATACGCTTTAAGGTAGAATCTAATATTGTATTCTTTAGTTATGTTTCAATTTATGGATCTATATTTCTGGAACCTACTTTGAGAATCTCTTTCCAGTTTTAAGTAAGTACATAGGAATTGAAGTTTATAACTTCATTGCTTATTCCAAGTTTTCAATTGGTGTTAGAGGTGTTGTGAATTTTCTTAGTTTACCTTTTTTAAACTTAGAACATTCATTATCTAAGGAAAACATAGTTATTCGTAATCAACATTAAAGGTTCTAATGGAAATTTTTAAAGTATACAATTCACCCCCTCTTGTATATTGAGCATCTACATCATTATTTCGATCCTACAATTCCAACTAGCCAAATTCAACCACAAGAGTGCTTATAACATGAATCGAGACCAAAAGAGCCTCAGCACCACCACAAACCCTTCAAACACATCCGCAACAACCCGAAAAGGAGGAAAAACCAAAGAAAATAAAGACGAATCTTCGTCACCTTGGACTAGATGATCCAACAACACGTCAATGGAGTGTCACCATTGAGAGTAACCAGGAAGATCGGAGTGGGCAACGCCACTCTGGGCTGAAGCTGATCATATCCAAACCATGGAATAACCCACCCCGACATCCACAACAGTCAGCCAGCAGCATGAAGAAGGAAATAGCAGGGAAACCAAAGGCCCTTCTGGCCATGACACCACCACAAGAACACCAACAGTATGTCGAAATTAAACCAATAAAGACAACAAAAACAAACCTCCCCCTCCGAGTTGCTTCGGAGAATTGGTTGAGCCACATCTGAATGCATTTGAAGCCGAAAGTCATCTGAGATAGGTCCTAATCCCAGAAGACAATGCCAAACCACACGATAGGCACTGAAGCCAAGCCGAACTACAAAGCCGTAAATCACCGCTGCGCTGACGCCTGTCTGAGATCCATCCACTGGGAGCCGATGCCAAGATCCAGACCGCTAGAGCCCGTCGAGAACCACTACTGCCAAGCCACAATCTAGACCACCTGAGCCGGGGCCGATCCACGATGTCGCCAAGTCGAGAGAGCCGGATAGTTCTAGGCACATCAGAACCGCACCGAAATCGTCGTCGAGCGTTGCCTCGAGACGTTGAAATTATTCAACGGTGAATTTTTCATAATGGTTTAAGATAGTTGAATTTTGGGGAAAAGATTAAATATCGTTTAAATATATAATGTGATTTAGGATTTCATAATGACCCAATAGTGATGTAATAAAATACTATAAATAGTATTTTCCTCCAATAAATGTTTTTCCATTAATATAATTTGATTTTAGGTTTGTTTGATTTATTATAAAAATCCTTAGTGGATTCTCCCAGACTTATAAAATATTTATGTTTTTAAATTGATTTCTTGAAGAGTGTGACTCACCTCCACATAAGCAACCCTATTATTTTAATAATTTCGGTCATTGGATTTATAAAATATTTTTTTCCTCTCCCCTTTGGAAAAAAATCACAAAACCCATGGTATGGTTTGTGGTTTTGATTAGTTTAATGTGTGGTGTCCCAAACTTAAATAATAAAGAATTCCCTATCTTTTCATATATAAACCAACCCAAGCTCCCAATTCCTCTTCACTCAAAGCCTTTGTAGTTCATCCAACCTCTAACACCATCTCTCTATAATCCTCCCAAGGCACCCCAAGATCACATGATGCTTCTCTTAAGCCTCTCCCAAGCCTTTGGTATCACACTTCCAAGTAAGGGATTCCTTCCTTTCTCATTGTATCCATGTTTCTTAATATTGGTATGCCCTTTTATTTTCAATTATAACTATTGGGGTACGAATTATCACCTCCAAAATACATCCCTATTTATGTTTTAATGATGATAGTCCCATTTATCTCTCATTAATTCCTCCCATGTACACCCATTTCCATGCCAAAATTCCATACGGAATTTCTCTCTCCTCATTTATATTCATGAATTTCTTATGTATTATTAATCAAAATTACATTACTTCTATTGGGAAATATATCTATATGAACCTATTATTATCCATTTCATGTATATATGATGAGACACCCCTTTCTCTCTCCTCAACCATTTTTATGAATTCTTATGTCATGTCGTTATGCTTCCGAAATTGCACTATATTTTTTCAAGCCAAAGTCATTGTGTAATGAATACCATACCCATTTCTCTATTAAGGGTATTCACCTTTATGCACATTTACTTATTTATTATATAGTTTCAGGTATGAATTCCATATTCTTGTATCGTGAAATAAATGATGATAAATCCATGTTTTATGATCCATGTGGCACACTTATGCATGAAATGAAATATTTACAAAGGGTTCACCCTGATAGAGCTCAAATGCATTGGGTAAATTTTAGTATCATGATATTTCAAGTGAAATGAGGATTTAATCATTCTAATTCTTGTTCAATGAGGATTTACTAATTCAAATTCAAGTGCAATGAGGGTTTACTCATGCTCCATGTGAAATGTGCCTTGACTCATGCTAATTTCATGTTAAGTGTTGTTTCCACATTCCCATGTTATGATAATCATGATATATCATGAATTTATGTTCATGTTTCTTTTATTATCCACTAATATTCCTATTTCATGACATGTGTTATATTCTTAATGTTATCCCTTGTCTACTCCCTTAATGGGCTTTATAGCTCATGCTTTTCACATGTATGTCCTCAATTTATCCCATGAAATGCTAATTATGAGGGAATGTCATGGTTTTGTTAAGGAATTTTTCAATAATGATGTTGTGTGTTTTCTGTTTTAATGTGTTATTTAATGTTCCTAATCCACAAAGACACTAGACCTATTGATCTTCTATGTTGTATCAAGTGATGGATTTTATGTAATAAATCATGTTTAAGTGTGTAATAAAGAGCAAGGTTGTTATAGTTGGTATCAGATTATAGGTTTAGTTATTTTTTGGATTAGGATTAGAAAACCCCAGTGAATGCCTTAAGGATAAGACTATGTATAATAAAAAAATACCTATATTTTAGTGAGTATTGAGTAAGTGGTTTATCAAGAAAGTATATCCATGTCTGGATAGGAGCAGGTAGAGGTGGCTTTATCACAGATGCACCTAGGAGTGAAAACTCTGAGAAGGAGTTTCGGGCCTGACTGGAGGTATCCTACTACACAAAAATGGGCCTTGCGGCAATTTTGGTTATGACACTCCTAGGCTATATACTTTGGTAAATTGACAAGCTTAGTATGAGCCATTATAAACGGAATGAAAGAAATTTCTCAAAGAATATATGTTATAAAGTAGATCACATATAACATATATTGAATCTTATAGATTCATAAGTTAAGGAAATAAAAGTTATTTTTAATTCATTTTTTGGTCCTTGGATTACACTTTGCGTGTTACCCCTAACATTCCATTTATTCCAGAAAATGGCCGGTAATATGAGGACTCGGGATAACAACCAATGTGAAGACCAATGTGATGAATGTTCTAATGATATGTCCAATCCGATGGGAGAAATAATTGTGAACATTGTCATCATAATCTCTCAGTTAACCCATGATTTGAATTGAAACATGGGTCAATATGAACATTCAACCCCGCTAATAAATAACAAGCCGCTATCGATAGCTTCATGAGACAAAGGCATTCTACTTTTAATGGATCATCCAATCCCTCAATCGCCTACTAATGGATCAACTCCATAGAAAATATCATATCAATCCTTTAATTTTCAAAAAAGAGATGTTTATTCTAGCTTCTTATCATATGCAGGGTGAAACCAATCAATGGTGGAAATTAGTCAAAAATACTAAGCCTGAGGAGGAGATCGAGGCATTGGAATGAAAGTATTTCTGGAAAATGTTTTTCAATAAATATTTTCCTCACACCCTCCAGCTTATGATGGAAAGGGACATCCCTAACCTTAAGAAAAAAATATGAAGAATCTATCGAAGAATACAAGAAAAACATCACAAGGCTTTCATGATTCGCCTATAGATTTTTCATTACCCTCTAATGCAAGGTTGACCACTTCTTTGGTGGGATGAAACCTAGCATGTGGAAAGCCCTATTGATCGTTGACATCAAAAACTATGAGAAAACTTTTTGATGTGCCCTCAAGGTTGAAATGGAGATCATTGAATCTCAAGGGTATCATGGGGATAAAAATCCTAAAGTGGACTTCAATTCTGGCAGTACGATTGATAAATTTAATAGTTCTAAGAAAATTCAGCACCTCACTTTCCAAAGGTGTGGAAAGAAGAACCTCGGAAATTACCTGAAGGGAATGAGGAAAATCTTTAGGTGTGGAGGAGATGGGCACCTAGTCATTAACTGTAGACAAGAAAAACATGTGGCTGCAACCGAGGAGAGAAACCCTCCATTCAAACCTCAACACATTATTCATTTCTTCAACTACAAAGAACCTGGTCACCTTGAAAATCAATTCCCTAATCCAAGGGTTTTCGAATGAAACCAACAACATCCATGGCAGCAAGGGTGATCTTTTTCCATCACTACCACCGAAATGAACATGGACAATGAAGTGGTGATAGGTACGCTAGTTATTCATTCTAGAATAGTGAACGTACTTGTTTATTCTAGTTCTTTTCATTCTTTTGTATCTTGAAATTTTAGTAGAACAATCGCAACACCGCCAAAATCATGCATGTAGAGATGTCGGTGAGTACGGAAAATGGGGAAATCATTGCATCCCATGAATAGAACTCCTCCACTATCATAATCTGCGGATTTAACTTCCCAGGGAACATCATCATACTTATTTCGATTTAATTATTAGCATGGATTGGATTTACTTATATGCATCCAACATAAATGTTCGTGAGAGGGAAATCACTCTCCATATGGAGAATCAACCACTGATTCAATAAAATTTCACAGTGGGAGATGAATCTTATTTAGCACCATCATCTCAATTGTGGATATTACTACCCTATGAGAACACATATCTGGCTCAGATGATTGAGTCTAATAAGGCAACCATCCCTGAAGATATTCCTATTATGAGGGAATTCACTAAGTGTTTCCTGTGGAATTTCCTGGTCTTCCTCCTAGAAAAGATATTGATTTATCAATTGACCTTATACCTGGGGCGTTGCCAATATCCATGTATCCATATTGAATTGTTGTTGTGGAGCTTAAGAAGCCGAAGAAAAAACTACAATAGAATCTACATAAAGGGTTTATGTTCCCAAGTGCTTCACCATGGGGTGCACTAGTCCTCTTCATCAAGAAGAAGGATGGGACAATGCGCCTTTGCATTGATTATCGCGAGCATAACGAAATCATGATAAAGAACAAGTATCATCTTCATCGAATTGATGACTTGTTCGATCAGATATGTGGAGGACAATACTTCCCCAAGGTAGACCGTCGATCGGGATATTACGAAGTAAGGGTGAAGAAAGAAGATATCTCCAAGACAGCTTTTCTTATAAGATATAGGCACTATGAATTCATAGTAATTCCTTTTAGACTCAATAAAGATCCATAAATCTTCATGGACTTGATGGAAAGTGTCTTTAGAGATTAACTCGACAAATATTTGGTAGTATTTATAAATTATATTATAACATACTCCAAAACCAAGTAGGATCATGAGGAGCATCTAAGAACTATACTGGAGACCTTGCGGAAGTAGATTCTCTATGAAAAGTACATAAAGTGTGAGTTATGGTTGAAGGAGGTATCATTGTTGGGTAATATCATCACAAGTAATGTGATATCTGTGGATCCCTCCAAGATAACTACAATTGAGGGATAGTTGAGGCCAAAATCGGTATCGGATATCCATAGCTTCTTGGAGTTAGCTGAATATTATTTCTTATTTGTGATATATTTCTCACAATTGTCCAACCCTATTAATAAGCTAACTCAGAAGGGAGTAAAGATTGCTTTGAGTGATGAATGTGAGGAGAGATTCAAGGAGTTAAAAAGAAGGCTTATCACTATGCTCGTGCTCACATTACCCACGAGTGGAGAACTTTTTGTGGTATTTAGTGATGCTTCGAAGAAGGGGATGAGTTTTTTGTTAATAACGAATGATAAAATGATAAAATGTGCCTCAAGTTAGCTGAAAATCAAATAGAAAAATTATCCCACACATGATCTGGAGTTGGTTTTTCTGATCTTTGCATTGAAAATCTAGCAACATTATCTCTATGGGGAGAAGTGTGAGATATATATGATCACAATATCCTCAAATATATTTTCACACAAAAATAGATTGATATGAACCAATAAAGATGAATAGAACTCATCATGGATTATGACTGCTCAATCTTCTACCATCCCGGTAAGGCAAAAACGGTTGTAAATACTCTATGTAGAAATGATCCTACATATTTATCTGTGATGAGAATTGAAAAGAATCCAATCTTATTATATTTACAGAATATGAACATGGGGATCATTAAGGGGGGGGGGGAAATAAACAATCCTTTATCAAATGATTTCTATACCGTCCCTCACAGATAAAATAAAGGATTCTCAAATAAAGGAAGTGGAAATTCAAAAAATAGTTGAAGCTATCAAAAATGATAAATCTTCAGATTTCGTGGTTGACAGGGATGGAATTTTGATATTTGGGTCATGATTATGTATACCATCTGATCCAATGACAAAGAAGTATATTTTGTATGACGTGCAAAGCTCAACCCTCTCCATTCACTCGGGGAGAACAAAGATGTATCGAGATCTACGAGAAAAATTTTTGTGGGACAATATGAAAAGGGAGATTGTTGAATATACATAATAGTTCCTGGTATGTCAGCAAGTGAAGGCTGAGAGGAAAAAGTCTAAGGGGACAATGAAACCACTACCCATAACAACATGGAACTGGGACAACATTACCATAGACTTTGTCACTGGACTTCCAGGGAAATTCCGAGGAATCAATGCAATATGGGTCATTGTGGATCATTTTATGAAGGCAACTCACATTATCCTGATTCGCGATGACTTCTCATTGGATCAACATGCACGAATCTAGATGAAATAAGTGGCAAGGATACATGGAGTACCACTATCTATTGTATCTGATCATGATCCTATATTCACCTTGAAATTCTGGAAAAGTCTCCAACATGATCTAAGAATTGAACTAAACTTCAGTATGACCTATCATCCTCAAACTGATGGCCAATCTGAGAAAATGATTCATACATTGTAAGATATGTTAAGATCATGTTCTACGAACAACATAGGAGGATATGACCAACATCATCCACTTGTTGAATTCTCTAACAATAAAAGATCCACTCGAACATCCAAATGTCACCACATGAATCCCTTTATGGAAAAGGGGGAAGAACACCAGTGTCTTGGGATGAAGTCGGTGAGCGTAAGCTTCAAGGAACTGAAATCATCAAATAAATGGCGGAGAAGGTGAAAATCATTCTATAGCATATCATGGTAGCCCAAAGTGATAGAAGTGTTATGTAGATAACCATCGATGAGACCTTGAGTTAAGAGTTGGATACATGGTATTCCTATGAATATCTCCATGGAAGAAGGTCATGAGGTTTGGAATGAAAGGGAAGTTATGTCCTAGGTACATTGTCCCCTTCTATATTCTTGATCATGTTGAGGTTGTGGCCAATCGACTAGCACTTCCACCCACCATGGAAAAAGTACATGATGTATTTAATGTGTCCCTTTTAAGTAAGTTCATACCAAAGCCTTCACATGTACTCTCTTAAGATGTATTATATTTAGAGGATGATCTTTCTTATAAGGAGAAACTAGTGAAGATCTTAGATCATAGAGAAAAATTTATACGAAATAAGACAATGCCCCTCGTCAAGGTGTTGTGAAGAAACCACAAGTTTGAAGAAGTGGTGTGGGAATCAGAAGAAGTGATGAATTAGAGTTACACATATTTTTTTAGAGTGGGAAAAGGAAATTTCAAAGGTGAAATTTCTTAAACGGGTAAGATTGTAATGACTCAAACTTTTATCAATAAAAATTCCACTTGATCTAATTAAATGGATTATTATGAAATATGGTTATATAAAATATGAACTTCATTGGGTTTATGTTTTTGGATTTCAAAATAAAATTAATAATTTTTACCATTTATAATATATTCTTTGAATAATGATCACATTATTAGTACAAATATAGGGCTTTAACAAATCCAACTTACTCAGACAAAGGAAGCGATGGCCTAACTTAGTAGACTTTCACCGTATGAAGCCCATTTTCTAAAGCATAGAAAGGAGGTGGCGTCATTGGGCTATGATCTTGAACAAGCCCAAGTTGAGCTTCAACACGTTATGCTCAAGAGGAAATTCCTATGGGAGATGTGGAAGTTGATAGAGATTACCACCTGAGTGGTGTTATCTAATCCACCCAAAGAGTATATCACCGTCAAACACCTTAGCCTTCAGTCTTATGTGGGTGGTATAAGGGGTTATTTAACAAGACCTTAGCACTATGATTATGTGCATTATTTTATTATATAATAAATAATACACATTTATTTTGTTATTTTTACTTTGTAAATAGTTTTTAAAGCACAAATAATATTTTTAGTTAATATTCAACTAAGAAATATATTTTGGTAAATTAATGGATATTTGTATTAAATAATATTTTATTAAAATATTACTATTATTTAATTACTTTTTATTAATTATAAATGATCTTATATTTTTTATGAATACAATTGTAATGCTTATTAAGGTTCTAAAGCTGTTTTTGTCAAAACCCATGAATTTTCCATAAATGTTGGTTTTTATTATAAAATTAAAAATTCACATCTTTATAAAATTATTTGGATAAAATTAATTTTATTTTTGGAATCATGAAGTCAAAATTATCCAATGGTGAATTTTTCATAATTTTTTTAGACGGTCGAATTTTTGGGTAAAAATTAAATATCATTGAAATATATAATGTGTTCTAGGACATAATAATGACCTAATAGTGATCTATAAAAATAATATGAACATTTTGTTCGGCCAATATATTTTTTACCATTAATATAATGTGACTTTATCTTTGTTTGATTTATTTTACAAAGCCTTTGTGGACCCTCCATGACTTATAATACATTTTAGCTTTTTAAATTGATTTTCTTGAGAGTGTGACTCACATCCACATAAGAAACCCTATTATTTTAAGAAGTTCAGCCATTATTATTATAAAATAATGTTTTCCACTCCCCTTTTCCAAAAACCATGGGCCAAAATAGTTGGTTGGTTTGTGGTTTTGATTAGTTTAATGTGTGATGTCCCAATCCTAAATAATATAGAATTCTCTCTCATATCCTATATAAACCCACCCAAGATCTCACTTCCTTTTCACTAAAATCCTTTTCCGTTCATCCAACATATGATATCCTCTATATAGAGTCCTCCCAAGGTGCCCCAAACACCAAAGAAGCCTCTCTCAAGCCTCTCCCAAGCCTTTGGGATCCCACTTCCATGAGATTCCTTTCTTTCACATTTTATCCTTCTTTCTTAATATTGTTACGCCATTTTATTTTCAATTATAAATGTTGGGGTATGACTTTTCACCTCCCATATACTACCATATTTATTTTTGAATGATGAAAGACCCATTTCTCTCTCATTAATTACTCCCATGTACACCTGTTAACATGCCGAAATTCCGTAAGGAATTTCCCTCTCCTCATTTACTTTCAAGAAACTATATGGTATTATGAATCCAAATTCCGTTATATATGTTGGAACATATATCTATATGACCCCCTAACATTCCATTTCATGTACATATGATGATACACCACTTTCTCTCTCATCAACCATTTTTATGAATTCTTATGTCATGTCGTTACGCTGCCGAAATTGCACCATGTTATTTCAAGCCCTAGTTATTGTGCAGTGAATACCACGCCCATTTCTCTGTCAAGGGTATTCAACATTATGCAAAATTTAATCAATTTTTTATAGTTTCAGGTATGAATTCAATAGTCCATTATCGTGGAAAAAATGATGATTATTCCATGTTTTATGATCCTTATGGCACACTTATGCATGAAATTAAATGTTTATGCAGGGTGCGACCTAATAGCTCTCCAATGCATTGGGTAAAGATTTGTATCCCGATACATCATGTGTAATGTAGATTTACTTATTCTAATTGATGTTCAATGAGTATTTACTCATCCTAATTCTAGTGCAATGAGGGTTTACTCATGCTCCATGTGCAATGAGCCTTGGCTCATGCTAATTCCATGCTAAGTGTTATTGCCACATTCCCATGTAATGATAATAATTATATATCATGACATTATGTTCATGTTTCATTAATGTTCCATTGATATTTGTATTTCCTAAATTGTGTTACATTATTCATGTTATGCATTTTTTACTCCCTTACTGGGCTTTATAGCTCAGCCTTTTCATATGTATGTCCTCTGGTTATCCCATGCAATGATAAGTACATGGGAATGTTGTGGTTATGTAAAAGACGTTTTCAATAAATATGTTGCATGATTTATGTTTTAAGTTGTTATGTAATGTTCCTAATCCCCAAAGACACTAGACCTATCGTTCTTATATGTTGTATCATGTGATGTATTTTATGTAATAAATCATGTTTAAGTGTGTAATAAAGAGAAGAGTTTTCATATCTATAATATGGGTAGTCTCCCTTAAGGCCATGTGATCAACCATCTTGGGGAACTCTTTTAGTGGCTCCTGGGTCAGGATATCACAATGTGGCATGAAAGGTTCTTTTCCTTTTGACTTACTATTTTTGAATGATTTAAAGGATTCTAGGAATGTGTTTTTAATTGATTAATATATCATTTATAGGTATATATGACACTTTCATGATGGAAAGATCAATTTGTTGGGGTGGGATAATTTTTATTAATTATGTTGTAGATGATTATTATTCACCATGAGGTATTTCCATACTTATGTTGGTTTTTTATTAATGGATTTATGATATTTAACCATTAGTCCAGTATATGAAGAGATTATTTGTTTTCACACATCGTAATAGGCAGTAAGAGATTCAAATATCATGCATATATTATTACATGTATATTACATTGTATATTTTCATAATGCATTATGATTTTTATAGAATGATTGTGTTATTATATATAACTTTAATCTATATACCATGTTTATGTTATTTTTACCATGTTTCCAATACTTCTTTCTAATTTGGATTTTTTCATGAGTTTATCATTCTTTACTGGTGTTATTTCTCTATGATAGCATGACTAGTTATCCCCGATATATGTGATTAGTTCAAAAAGTTTTTGCGTCAAACTAAATATCTTTCCCTATAAATATTGATTGTAGAACCTTAACTAACAAATAATCTTATGTTAATTCTATGGAACTATAGTTACATGGGATGTAATGTTAGATAATTTTGATTACATGGGTTCTTGTTTTAATTTATGATGCAAGTACTTTGATAAATTTGAAATTGTGATCCATCTAATCTAATCATCAAATATGACCTATTACATTATTCTATCTGCATGTAAGGTCTTGTAACAATTACATGAATTTCAAATACAACATATAAATTCATGAGGAATTATTTCATGGGAGTGGTAATTCATCTAAAAAGACTATTTTATAAATATAAAAATGATTAATTTTGACATATATATGAAATTGATGTTAGTTAAATGGTGTGGAAATTGAAACATATAAAGGCTTCTAAATCTATTAATTTGTCACAGTGACCTATATAACTAAATTAATAAATGTACAATTGGACCCAAGTAAGTCATTTGAGACATCTTTCTTATTATATAAACCCACTATAGGTGTAATTAATATTTAATAAAATAATTTTTATGGGTTACACTTAATTGATCCTATATTATCTTTATAGGACCCTCATTAGTAACCTTTAACTTCTATTCATTAATTCTTAACCCCATGGGGGAATATTAATGTTATGTGGAATGGTTGTTTAAAGTATCAAAATTTTATTATATGGTGTTTCAAATAAATGTATTTTGCCATCATACTTGAAAAATCGACTTAATATATTAAGTACCTTTTTTCTTATTTTGAACATTAATATTATGAGGCATTATTTAATTAAAATATCAATTACAGCATAAATAGTATTTTCCTCTAAATAATGAAAATTTAAATGTTCTTTAACTAATGAAACTATGATGAATTATAGTTTATTATAATAGTTAAAAAAATGAAAGATAATTTTCCTATCATGTATCATTGAATTATCTAAAAAAGTTCTCAACAAAGTTCTCTATTGTAATCAGAACATGATATCATTTTTATTGAGCTGATAACAATGTTTTAATAAATGATCATTTCATAAATTCCCTAAATCAAAACATTAACATGGGATTATTAGCTTAAACTCTATATTTATGGTTATAGTAAAATGATAACTTAAAGGAAAAATGAATGTTTCCCACAGGTGAAATTTGACCATTTTATTTATAGTGAGCATTGAGTTTATGTCAGTAAGCCTAGTGGCCTTTTTGGGGTGACCTAGATATATGGTTGTTTCATTATTCTTTAGTAATTGGATATCAAAGTTGAGGTATCACACTATGATGTAAATTAGGATCGAGAAATGATTACATTCAGTTTTTAGATGAGAGGATTAATTCGGGTGCCGAATATCTAGAGTAAAATAGTTAGGTATGAAATGGAAACCCCATATATAAGGTTTTTTCTTTTGTAAAATAATGTTTTATAAAGTATGTGATCTTCATTTAATGCTCTAATTTTTTGTGTTAGACATTCCTCGAACATGGTCATCCATTTTTATGGTCCTTTGACCTTTCTTCCTTTCCCAATAATTTTGAATCAAATGTTAACAGTCAATTAATAATTGAAAAGATAAAACATATCTGTGTTGTTCAGTGCATACACTATCACATGGTTGGTATTCGTAGTACTAATTATTATATTGTGATTTAATTTTGTAATAAATTGTTACCCATGGTTTCTTTAAAGTTAATAAGTGCTGTGCTAAATCATATGTTGTTTGAGAAAAATGGAAGTGTAATCATTTAAACCTTGCAGTTTTCAATATTTTTAAGAAAAATTCTTGAGAGAATGATGGATACATTCATAGGTCATCTCCAAAGTACAGTGAATTGATCATTAAATAATTTGAGTCATCCCACTATAAGTAAAAATGTTGGATAAATGAGTGGGTGTTATAACACCACTATTATGAATTGGTTGTAGATTTTATGTTTGATCAATCATGTTTTTTAGTGGATGGGTTTTCTCCAGAGTCATCTTAGTTATTTATATAACTGTATTGGTCACATTTGTAACCCATTTTTTGTGTTGGATGGAGTGTGTTTCATGGGATGACATCACACTATTAAAATGATGGGTGGGACACTCATAAAGTAGGGGGCATCATGTTGAACGTATTTAACTATGTCCTTCCCGATAGAGGGAATACAATAAAAAATGATCAATTGATAGTGGTCAAAATGACTTTTAACAGCCATAGGGATATTGAGATCGAGTTATATATTCCATGAGATGATGATTTAAGTGAAAATCTATATGATTTTTTTAATGATATTTAATGGTAGAATCATGTTTGGGTTGAATAAATGATCTTCTAGTTTGATTGTTTTGTAGTGTGTCTATGATTTCAATGCAATGCAATTGTGTGTGGGTTTTCCAGGTACTAAAACATTGATGAAACCTGAGAGTTAGGATTATACTTTGGTGTTTTTTTTTAAATGAACATGGATACACTATATTTAATGTGACGTGATGAAAGCATAAAATTATACCATGGCTATTCAACAAGACATAAAATTAATATATTATTCTATAGTAAGGAAACTAATTCCATGATAATTAAATATTGATAGTGGTTGAGGTTTCTAAAAATGTGTCACATTCTTTATGATAAAAACTTTTACATTATTGTAAAATGAATAGACCATAGTTAGACCTGGTCACACATCAGCTAGAGAGATGGTGTTAGGGGTTGTTTTAAGTAAAATACATCTTGATTTGATAGAGAATGGATTTTTGAGCTATATATACTTATTTTGGGTAATCCTTTATAATGTCTTAGTGTACTCTAGGTTTAATGATGTCAACATTCTCTATCTTGATATCGTCTTTAGTATGTTGTGCTAATTTTTACCTTATGTTGAGCTAATCAACTAACATTTCTATTTTACTATAAGGAACATTTATGAGTTTCACTCATCGTGCAGTATGAGGAAAAAACATATGGTGTAAGAGATTACTACAGGCCTTCGATGGATGACCCTCAGGTGAGAAGGGTCATGGAATCTTGAGGTAACTTATTGGAAGCTTTTTTTCACTTTGATGTAGTTGGATTGTGAAACTTGGTACCATATATTCATGATACTTCACCAAAAGTTGGTTATGAAATTTAGTGATCATGCTCAAAATGGCCATATTGGACCTTTGAATAAAGGCACAAGAATTAGGTTATATAAACACATTTATTTTAATTCCAAAAATTTCAAAAAAAAAATCAGCTCGAGGAGATTTGATCTGTGTTTTCTTGATTAGATGATTTATTATAAATAAATAAAATCCATTTAATATGTCATTAGAGGATATGCATACAATGTAAGATTCATTAAATTCCTTTCAAAGAGAATCTTGCACGACCAATTAAGCATGGATAATTGGGATTTGACCATTTTTATCTAATTGAGGACCAAAAATATATGTTTCCTATGTGACATAGTGTATCGAGTGTGTAATCACAATAAAATCATCATTTGGATACTAAGATTGTGTTTTAATAAGAAATTATGATGGTCGAAGTAGTATGGTTTCAAATAATCCATTAAAATATATAATCTATAGTGTAAAGAACCATAGAGTGGATGATAAAAAAATAGATTTAAAATGTCATGTCTTAGGATATATTGTCTCAGTTATGCTCTGTCTTTTTTATATTTGATTATGAGCATTGGATTTTTTTAGTTGATTAAGTACAACGTTTTTAAATGTTCACTAGCATGTGCATTTGGAATCATAAATACAACAAATATTTTTGAGTGTGAATTTACAGCCCAAGTATGTCATGTGATGTTTTCATTGTTCCACAAGGCCTATTAGGTATGAGATGTTCAATGGTGGGGATATTGTAATGTCCCATATTTGAAAATCATTGAAAATTACAAGAGAATTTTATTTTTTACATTTTATCGATGGGCCAATTTTTAAACTAATCCTTGGAATACGAATCCTGGAATTGGAACACTTGATATTGTTTTATTATGAGGGGTTAAATACATGATAGGTTTTTTGGTAGTTCAGATGAGTTTTGAGAGAGGTGGGCTACAAAAACCACATTGTGGGTCAAATGGATTAGATGATAGTTGGTGCACGGTTAGTTTTAATCATACAGACCAAACCATGCATCCTCTTTTCATTAGGGGAATGGTTTTGAGAAACCATGTGGCGCTATAGGGGAGACAATTAATCCTTTTTTATGGTGGTTATGGTGTATCAAAAATTTTATTAAACAATGTTCTTGATTCCACATAGTCTAGGGGGGGCCTCTTTAATTTATTTTTGAGGTAGACCAAATGGCATGTGAACAATTTATCTAACAATTCACAAAGCTATGAAAGGTGTGGGTGTGAGACTGTTCCAAATGCATTGTTTTTGAATTATTTCTTGACTATGTGCACAAACTTTGTCGGGTGTATCTTCTTAATCAAGTGATATATATGGTTCACATACAGTTTTCCTAACTATGCTTCCTAACCATGCGCCTCATTAATAGGTAAAAAATAACATGTTTTCCCTTCATTGTGAATTATTTCCCCATTTTTCCCTCCATTTCACCCATGGGTTCCCTTGCATTCACACCCCTCTCCTACTCTTTTATGATTTCATGGATATACCTCATTTTAAATATGAATTTAACATCATCAGGTGAGTAGTAAGTTTATTAGTTAGTATATGATTCTTTCTTTTTTCCTTCATTTCTCTCACCATCTTAGGTTTTATCTTCATGTAAACTAATTCACCATAAATTTTATATTTATTTCTCAATTAGTCATATTTCACTTATTCCATCATAAATAAAATCCATGTAATGGATGATTGAATCATCTTAATCATGTAGAAGGTGTTTAATATATTTTCCCCATAAAGATTCCTCATTTATAAAATATTTTCACTATTCCAAACTCCATAATTATTGTGAATTTTTTATTAAATTATGTAATGAATTTAATTAAATTCTTATTCATTAATTTTTTTGAGACCATTGACATGGTTGGAGGTATTGGCCTCAAATAAAACCAACCATTTATGGATGATTCAATTAAACACTATAATTATCATAGTTTTCTTTGGACCAAAACAACCCTTTGGTGAGTTTTGTTACCCCTCGCTAGAAGAATTCCTTATAGGATTTATATGAATGGTCGTGGAAAGGATCCCCTCTTGGATTATTCCAAAATATTATATTAATTTATGAATATAATGGAATTTTAATTAGATCAAATGGAAACGTTAAATTTGATTAAATGAATGGTTCATTATTTTAATGGAATCAAATTTTGTAAAGTTGACTATAGTGTATTTTTTTTATTTTCTAATTATATGCCTCTCTTATGTGAAAAAAAATATTTTATGGAATGTATGATCTCATTGAATATTTTTAAATAAAAAATGTAATACATTAATGATGGGCCACTATAAATTAAGCAGTGTTGGCTTCCACTTTATTAAACATCTTTATTAAGGGATCATAGGGAATATGGGACAATATTTTACTAGATTTATCTAGATGGACCTCAATTAAGGTTTTTGGTTGGTAATTTCAAATCCCATGGGTTTAGGATGTTAGAAATGGTGAATCACATCACTTGGGTTGTTTGGCATGATGGTCCATGCCCCTCAATTAATATAACGGGAATGATACTTCTCATTATAATTTATGATCCCTGGAATGGAGTCCTTTTCTGTTATCATACCTAATATGAAATCCTATATTACTATGATTCATGTACTAGAATCCTATATTATTTATGATACCTATGCAAAGCCTTTCTTATTACTCTATGAGACTCTTCGGGCAGTGCACATATTCTTGAGTTATACCTCAGGTCCAAGATAGAACTATGTATCAATATATCCGGAAAAATATGTAACTATATATATAGTGAATATAAATAAATAAATATCTATAATATTATATATATATATATATATGTGTGTATTTGTGTGTGTGGGGTGAAATATGTATTCAAATACATTTCTTTCTTATGTCAGCGTAGGTATGGACATCCTGGTGTCCTTGAGGAACCTAATCCTGACGTGATCTAATTTATCATTTTCTATACATTCATTTTCTTGATATACCTGAAAACTGAAATATTTAAAATTCATGGACTCTATTTCATTAGAAGCTAATGGTTGTGTCATACTAAGTATATCTCACACCCTGTTTGTTCCACCATTTAGAACTCTTACTAACATCAGTGGTGTAGGTTCAAGGTCATGGATTTTTCCTCTATACTATTTTCATTATGGACATGGGAGTATAGTAGTAACAGCTTATCCTATACTCATGTTTCACTTATGGAGTTGTAGTTTTGACTTATTTATTTTCGTTTTTATTGTATCCATGGTTAATTTATTATCTTTCATATGTATTACTATCTTTATTTATGACATAAAATGTTCGTGCATGATCATTTATTCATTTATTATTTATTATCAATTTTTGTTATACTCTACTATTCAATTATTTCTTTTATTCAACTACTATTATTTTACTATTTATTCCATTGTATTTATCACTAATCTAGAGGGAATATTACCACCACAGTTCCTCCTTTATACCCTTTCTACTAGCCATAATCTTCTAGTGTATGGGGAGGTATGCATGAGGTCGTGTGACCAATCAAAATATGGTACCATTTTTGTGGCTCCCTAGTCGGGATGTTACATGGTGTGTGACATATGTATCTATTCTCCAAAGACACTAAAACTCTCAATTATTAGGATTTGGAACTTATTATTGAATGTAATTTTTTAATTATGGAAATATTTCTGAATAAAAGCATATTTTTCTTGGGTCACTTAAGTAGGTATTAGATTGTGGTTTAGTTGTTTTAGTGAAATGTTTATTTACCTTCGATATTAGGTTTATAGAGCATTAGTAAAAACACTAGAGATGAGTCGATGTGTAGGATGATATCCATAGATATTGGTATATTCTTCAGTAAGTGGCTTTTTCTAGAAAAAAACTGATTTTTGGATATTGGAATATGGATGTAATAATGGAAGAAATTCACCTTTGGGTGATCACCCAGAAAAGTGTTGGTTGATAATTGACTAAATAATCACACGAATGAACAAAAGGTGATCCAAATACTACACATAATTCTAGATTCTCCTAGGGGATATTATATTTCCAATCATATTATCATTACAAATAATTATGAGGGATTTATTTCCTAGTTTCTTTGAGGGTTAAGGATAACTAGAATGAGAGAACCCAAACTAAAATAACCAACGTTAAAAAAATATAGATATTGGTTGAACTAAATAAATTATAGGATTTCATTATGATGTAAATAGTAAGATATTTTGAGGTTTAATCTCATTAATATTGTTGATTATGGTAATCCCCCATTGGTGTTAAATGATTTTCACTCATGTTAACCCATTTTTGTTTTAAAGATGGTTGAAACAAGAGGAAAATGAAATGAAATAGATATGAGAGAAAATTTCATGAAATCCCTAAAATATAAAAATGATATAATGGGGGTTGGTGTATAAAAACCTCTGGTAAATTCTCACTTAAATATTAAAATATATTAATAATAGCAGAAATTAAGATGAGCTCCCAAACACACAAAGGAGGGAATGAATTGTTACTCAGTCTTTCATGTGGAAACAAACACCCTCCTTCGGTGAATCTTATAATCCTTTTATTTATGAAAAATGTAAAAATGTGATTTAAAATATATTCTTAATTATCTTGAGGTCCGAATGGGAGAAGTTTATTTTTGTTTTCTATCAGTTGGAAACTGAGGCTTACAATGGTCAACTATGATTATGAATACAATGAAGGAGGAAGTATAATATGTTGAATAAAATTATAAGAAGGATTTCGTTTGAATGTATTTTAAAAAATTGTCTATATGAATATAGAGATGAAATTATGGGAATTAAAACAAATGTATGATAAATCCATAGGCACTTAAAAATCAAACTTCACAAGAATGGTAAGGTATGACCCCATCATTATTATAGATCCTGATAGAATTACGAAATGATAGTTTATTATCATTAATCCAATTATTTAATGGAAAATCATTATAATGGACTTTGGTATCTATAAATATATTTTATGATGTGCACTTATGTTGTAGATATAAGCAAGAGACTCTCATTACTCCATAGTCAAGAAATGGACCATGGTTTTTTCGAGGAACTTAGATGAAAATTTTTAGGAAGGAAAGCAGATTAAAAAAAAATTATGTAAGAAATATGGGAATAAAAACCGAGTAAATTTCATAATATGGTCATGAATGTTTTATAATTATTAAATATTTATCCCTTAAGATTTATAATATCAAAAGGATGTAAAAAAGGCTAACATAAGATAATAAGGTCTCCATTATTTCTCTGTGCACTCTTAAATATTTCAAATGTACGTATGTTTATAATTTTGATAATCAATTCCCTAAACCCATATATCATAACATTATAGGCTTGAAAATCCACCCAACCCCAGGGAAATGAGATCATATGTAATCTCTACAAATGAGGAGGAACATTATAAAAAATTTATTTGAGGTACAAATATTCTCCATTCTAAATCTATGAATTAAATATTTAATTCAGGATATTTTCATTTTATTATATAACAAAAAAATTTCTATGAATAGAGAATCATCACCTAAAAAATTATATATTTAACAGTCTATGAAAACATCTAGTGGAATAATGATTTCATCTATGATATATAAATCCACTTTGTTCAATTTTTCTAGAAAGATACTTCCTATAAATTTAATTATTCACCATTTTTTTAGTTTAGATAATATTTGTTATGGATTATTTATCCCAGTATAGACCCCATATAAATTATTGAGATAAGTGGGGCTCATTTCATATAATAGATTATCCTATTCTCCAGTTTCAATATAATGATGAACTACCCCTAGGAGGAAAATCCAATAATATGGGTTCTAATATATATATAAATGAAGTATTTCTAGTTCAAATGATCATATAGGAAGTTAGGATTGAAAGAACTCCCATTGTATAGGAATATACTAATGTATTCCAAGATGAACTACCTAGTATTCCCCAAGATATTGTTATTGAGTTCTTTATTGAACTTAAAACTATATCAATTCCTTTCTCAAAGAGTCTATATAAGATAGAATATATTTTATTTGGGGAATTGAAGAAAAAACAATATGAGAATTTAGAAAAGGTTTTTATCTTTCCTAGTGCATTAGCATGGGGAGGACCAGAATTATTTGTTATGTAGAAAGATGGATCAATTTTTCTCTTCCAAAACTAATGGGGGGTTATAAGATCAAACTTATGAATAAATATTTTTTACTCTATATCAATAAACTATTTAGTAAAATCTTATGGGATCAGTACTTCTCAAATATTGACCATTAATTTAAATATCAATAGTTATGGGTCAAAATAGTGGATATTTACAAAATATCTTTCTAAATGTGATATGGTAATGAAAAATTAAATGTGATTCCATTAAAACTAACAAATTATCATACTATCTTCATAAATATAAATAATATAGTCTATAGGGAGTGCCTTAACCAATTTCAATGTTCCTTTATATATAGTATTCATATATACTCAATGATTAAGGAAGAGTATTATGATCATTTTAATATTTAGTTAAAGATAATTAGATTTGTGAACTTATATGAAAAATTTATAAATTCTAAATTATTTCTACATAAAATATCATTGTTATGTCATTTAATCATAATAAAGGGCATATTAGTGGATCCACAAAATATATATGTTACCAAGAAATGACCTAGACTGACCACTATAACTGAGATGCATAGTTTTATTTGGTTGGTAGGGTATTATATTTTTTTGGAAAATTATCATGGATATCTATTACACTAACCATGTTCATATGGAATGAATTAAAATTAATTTGGGTAGAAGAATGTGATGAAAGATTCAATGAACTAAAAAAATTGGTTGTTCAATGATAACATACTTATATTACCCCATAGAGGGGAAGGTTTTCCAATAAAGATAAATTCTATGAATTAGAGTTTGGGTTCTATCCTCATGAAGAATGATTAGTTAATGGATTATTCCTCACACTAATTTAATACTAATTAGAAAAGTTACCAAATGTAGGATTTGATCCAGAGTCGGTTAATTTTCATTAAAAAAATTAGACATTAACTATAACAAGAAAAGTGAGGTATATATATTGTTCCCAAAATCTATAAATATTTATTCACATGGACGGTGTGGAATTTTTTCCAATGTAGATTGCTAGAATTGAGAAAATTATTTTTAATTATCAATACAACACCACCCTGGGAAAGTAAATAAGTTTGTTGATTCCCTAGAAGAAAAGAACATGCTAACCTATCCCTGAAGAGGGTTCTAAAAGTCTTATTACTCATATATTTTCAATGGATGAATCATTAAGTCACAAGGGACGGTGGGAAATCTTATCTTCCCAAATTATTCCCCAACCATCCATTCACAAAAATATCAAACAACCCATGAAAGATGATATAGATCTAAAATGGGAGGTAGTGAATATTATAGAGCTTTATTTGGATAGATATGGAATTAAAAGGTTTTTAACACAAATAGGTGTCCCAAAAAATTGGTATTGATGAAGGAACGTTATTATGATTCACATAGATCATCGTTATCTATTCACCCAGGATGTACATTGATATATAAATAACTAAAATACATTCAGTGGGGTAACATGAATGAATAAATTTTAAATTACAAATATCAATTCCCCTTAGGTCATATAGTTATGAATATTACAAAACTAAAAATTTTTCTTCTAAACATTACACATAATAGTATTGAAATGGTAAAAATAACCATGGATTTTATCATAGGACTCCCAAAAATGTCTAAAGGCCATAATACTATATGTGTTGCAGTTGTCACCTTATGATGTCAGTGCATTATATTTCCATAAATGAATATTTATCCATTGAAAAATATTCCATGATATAAGTAAGGGATGTGGCGAGGCTACATAGAGTAACATTGTCAATTATATATGATTGGTATCTAAAGTTTACCTTGAGATTATAGATAATTCTTCATAAAAAATTGGAGATAGAGCCATGTCCCCATAATATTTATCATAATAATATTTATTGTCAGATGTAGAGGACCATTCAAACATTATAGGTTATATTTAGATATTGTTATATGTATTTCAAAGGATGTTGGGATCAACACCTCCCCATGGTATTGTTATCATATAACAACATATTCCATTCTAGCTTTTAGATAGAACAATATGATCCTCTTTACAGGAATATATAAAGGACTCCCATATACTGGGTTTATATTAGAGAGATGAAGTTGATAATTCCTCACATTTTACAAGAAAATAATGGAGAAGGATGAAAAAATTCAATGGAATATGAAAGTGTAACCAATCCAATAGAAGTGTTGTATTGGAAATCATCATTGTGACATAGAGTTTATAGTAGGTGAGAAGGTTTCCCCTTTATTATCTCTATGGAAGGCGGTTATTTTATTTTTGAAAAAGGGAAAATCAAACCTAAATTCATCAGTCACTTCATGATCATTGATCCGGTTAGGGTCATAACATATCTCTTAGCACCCCCTATACACCTCTCTCAAGTTCATGATGTGTTCAACATATCTCTTTTACGGAAGTACACACTATCCTACAATGGCCTGAAGGCCTTCATTTTTTATTGATTTTGATAATACACATTTCAAGGGGTGAGTTGGAACACTTACAAGGCTTGTAGGAATAATTATTACAAGGCTCGTAGGCCTTATAAGAATTCATTGCCTGTAGGATTCAAACATTACACACAACCCAGACTATCTACATGGAACTACTCCTCCCCATAATCATGATTGTAGAGACCTGAAGCTTAACGTACATGGACATTACATTAATTTTTTGAAATACTTAGTACATAACAAAAACACATACAAAAGGACCATAATAGTTTAGTGTCTTTGGAAACTTGGAATATAATCTTCTAATCGTGGTTAAAGATCTTCAACATATCCCATAAAGAACTTCCCTTTTTTACCTAAAACAATTCTTTATATCCTGGGGAAAAGAAAACGTAAAAGGGTGAGCTCAAATGCTCAGTAAGGGTAAAAAAATATCAATCACATCATATTCATAAGAACATAACATTTTTGGAAATCCTAACCTCCAAAAGAGATAATAATATCATAACATGGGATAAATCATAGTAGTGAAATTTAATCCCAATAATCATAACTTAAAACATGAAACTTTGTGGAATACACACATAATCACAGAGAACCATTTCTTATTAGTCAAGACTCATTGCCAAGACTATCTTAGTGGACAATGTCCATTTCTGAACCGAGTTCACTCCTCATTTCAGTCCTGTTTCACTGAACGGGTTTAACCTGTTGTTCCAGCCATGTCTATCTCATGAGATATAAAATCTTTACCCAATGCATTGGAGGTAGATATAGGTCCCACCAATCTCATAATGATCCCATTCTTATGTGTGCCACAAAATCATAAATCATACATCATTGTATAACCCATGTAATAAAAATGGGATTCTTAAACATCATGAAATCATAAAACAATTCATATAAGATAAAGAAATTCATAAAAATAATTCCATCACAACATAATCAAATCAATGTAATAATAGGGATAGAAACAGAACCCTATATTATCGTAGATGGAAAATAATTTTGATAAAACACTTGAACTCCATTCTTGAGGAAAATATCCTTTCTACTTCAAAAACAATTTCCTTTCTTAACATGTCATACAATTTTAAACTAAATTAAGTTGACTAAAAATAAACTTGAAAAATTGTAAGGGAAGATTCTTGGAAATAATGTTTTAAAAATCCATTCATGTCGTATAAGTTAAAAAAACATTTTTCTCGTACTTTTGTCGGAAAAGTCAAAAAGTACCTTGTACGAAAAACGACAAAGGATTCCTTTAATATCTTTTAATAAAAACTCACCGAAGGGTAAAATAGGATTTAAAAAATTTTAGGTGGATGGAAACAATATTAAATATCGAGGAAACATGGATGTGGATGATAAAATACACCCCAGTAAACACCAAAGTATAAACAATCTCGGATAAAATGAGATTGTGATATTTTCCCTTACCTTAGGTTTGATTTGCTTCATAACTGTCCGAACCTCCTGTATAATGATTTAAATAATGTCATTGACTTATTCCAGAATAATACTCATTTTTATGATATCATATATGGTTCACTTATGACTTTATTTTACCCATTCTTTTGTAAATTCCATGTTAAAGAGCGTTTTGGGTAAAATCGTTTCATTTGTCGTCCGTGTTTTGACTTGTAATTGTTCATATGATTACTTAGATCATTATTACTTAATTCCAAAAAATAAAACATGATTTATATATAATATATATTCAGAATATACATATATATAATAGATCAGTAAATGGAAAGAAATACACCGTTCATGGAGACGGTAGGTCGTACGTACGCATGAACGCAGTTTTCATTTCCTTATTGAGTTGAATGGAATTAAGTAGATGACATACATATATATACACATAAATCCAGTATCATTATTATTTCATATATTTCATTATTACTTATTATATATACTTTATAATCATTCATGAATGGTTAACGTGGAGAATGAATCTCATCGCGTCGTGGAGACGGTAGTCCGTACGTACTCACGAGCGATGATATCATTCTCACGATCGTGGAATTGTATTGGAGTTTATGTATACTATTTCAGAATCAATACCACTTTAAAATAATCATATATAGTTATTATGTACACCATTATATCCATCCAAGTAAGGTGGTGGTGTAAAATAGATTACACCATGGCGTGGAGACGGTATTCCGTACGTACGCACGCGCGGTGATTTCGTTTTCGTAGGATGGATAGATGGTGAAATAGGGTTGTTTCATACATATAATAACATATCAGTATATGAGTGATACTTATGTTATTACTTCAAAATGAAACAACCTAATAAGAAGAAGTGAAAGAAGAAATAAAGTTGAAAGAATCGGTAACGGACATTACCTCTTCTTTGAAGCGCCTCTTTGAGTCCTCCTCTTAGGGCACTAAAATTGGTCTTTGAAGAAGACCAGGACCTATATGATGTTTCTAGGGAAGTGGAGAGGAGAATTTGGCAGGGTTTGGCCGAGCTTGAAAGCTCAAGGTGGTGTGAGGAAGAGAGGGAGGATGTGCCCTTTTATAAGGGAGGAGAGGGGCACCTTTGGAATAACTAAAAATATTGTTTATTATAAAGTCATATTCGGTTTTTAATAGCTCCAAATTGAGTTATTTCGAAGCTATGGTGGGGATAGATCGAAATCCTCTCATCCAATACAATTTAGACAAGTTTAGGTCATTATATTAACCTTATCTATTATTTTTAACTCTTAGTTTTTTAGATTTTCATTTACCATGTTACTTTGTATTTTTATATTATATAGTTAATAAACTTACCATATACATCCAAGAAACCCCCAAGTGGTCCATTAATGATAAACCTATCATGATATAAATATCTTGGCCGAACATTAGATTTTTAGTAATAAAATAACAATCAATAATATAATATTTGTTTTAAAAACTATTTTATGTCAATTTTGACACTATTCAATAGTTGATTTTTTTGGAACTCATAACAGAATGATTACTTCGACCAAAGTTAATTAAATCAATACTAACATGTCATATTAACCTATAAAATTAGTGTAATTCATAAAAAGTCTCAAATTATATTTATTTGTGTATTTATAATATCAATTATTCTAATTTTTCACTATTATGGTAATTACTGCCTCATCATTGTGTCATAAATAAATTAAATTATTTAATGTCTAAAAATTACAAATTAAATACCATTATATAGGAAATATTTTTAAATTTTTAATGAATATTTATAGTCGAATTTATCTTATTTATAACCCTATATTAAAAATGATTTACTTATTAAACTTTGATTTTAACTATTTTAACCCTTCTTTAAATAAATTAATAATAAATGTCCTAATCTACTCTAAGTGGGCCTAAACGGTCATATTTTATTCCTAAGGTTGTTTTTTGTCGAATTAAACTTATCCAATAGAATTAGGACATGTGTTTGGGTAATAATAATATCATTTTTACCCTTAATTACCCTATTTACTTTTAATAGTGGTAAATAAAAGTAATAAGTTACTATTCACCAAAAATTATTTTAATCTCATTGAACCACATTTTACTTACTGACATCAACCGTGTCTCTCGGATTTTTGAAATTTCATTCACAAAAGCTGTAAAATTAAGTTTTTTGAAAAATTCAGTTTTTTAACTACGACATAGTGGATTCACTATTCATCAAAAAATGGAAGTTTACAGAAAAATACAAAAAATTAGGCCTAAGCTATATTTGATATTATGAATTCAAAAATGATGTCTATTTTATCAAATTAAAAACATATCAGTTGCATTAATTAATTTAAAAATTAATTCCCGTCATCAAAACAAATAGTGTGTTATTAAGAGATAATAACTATCAAAAGATTGACACTTCTTTATGTCTGGTTTAAAATGTGAAATTACATCCGATGACCAAAATTGTATTAAATTGTAAAAATATATTCAAAATATTCTTTAAAACCATTCAAATTAATAATTTATCACTATTAATTATTTTTATTAAAAAAAGTTGTTTTTAATTAAAATTTAGTTAATTTTTCACTATTCATCAGAATATGAAAGTTATCCGAAAAGTACCAAAATTTCACCCTAAGCTAATTTAGATATTCCGAATCCAAAAATGAATTCCATTTTGAAAAAAAAAATTTAAAAATTTCAAAAAGTGGTTATTACTATTCCTAACGGCTAGTTCATAATAAAATTATAATAATATCTCATTTAGTGAAACTTGGTATTGTGTACTACACACACTATCGAGGGAGATCGTGATTGCGTGTAATGAAAGGCAAGCTAGGGATGTGTGTTGTGAAAGCTCCTTTTGGTGTAGCATACAACACAATACATTAATGAAATTAAAAAGAATATTTTTCATAAAATCTCGGGGTGTTACATTCTACCCCCCTTAAAAGGAAATTCACCCTCGAAATTTGTCGGGGTTATAAATGGTTTACTACTCGAAATATTCTTTAATAGAAACCCACATCGTAAAAAGGAATACCAAAACCAATCTTTAAAAACAAAAGTATGAAACGTAACGGTTACCCAAATAAACTAATCACTGGGTTTCCACGTAGGTGAAAATGTGGATATGGAAGAGAAATCTAACCATCATGTTCTGATGGATAGTGGTAGAGAACATGGCTATGGAAAATCCAGCAATCACAAAGCCATATATTTGGGATGATCTAAGGTACCATCTGATTTATCAGATATAAGAGCACTAGGACAACATTTTTGGTTTTCAATATCATTTCCCTAAAGTTGATGAAATTGGAATTAGAAGAAATACTTTCGTGATATTGGTATAGTCTCACCGTTGGTAGTTATTTGGACAATTTCCACTTCATCTCTTAAAGAAATGAAGTTGAATTTGTAATTCGTGATGTGTTAGCAGATCATGTGATAGAATGATGGGTTATTTCATCTATCTCAAACAAAAGGTTAGAAAAGTTATCAAAAAATTCATAAGTCCATCTATAGTGAGATTAATCATATATGGTTCCTAAAATGGGCTTATACTTCATATATCATACTTCTTAATATAATAAAACTATTTTCTACTAAACAGGGACTTCCTATAAGCCAGTGGTAGGTGATAAAGGCCAGTCGCACTTCGGTTGTGGGTTCGATTCCAACAGCCTTGTCCGACGCGATGGGATGTCGCCCGTCCTGCAGGTTGTCCTTTTTCTAAAACTACATTACTATAACATCCCATCAATAATATCGAAAAAAGTTCTATCTTTAAACAATACTATCTTATGTCCAACATAATCCATTCCAATCTTTAGGCTTATCCAAAATAATACTGTCTAATCTCATATTATAGTGAAAATGATTACCAAAGAGTTCATAAAACTAGCATGTTAATACCACTATTGATCCCCATATATCATGAGATATGTCTTATTGGTCACATTCCAATAATTCTAAGGCCTTAATCATATATTCTCTTGAAAAAATGAATACCCATTGAACCTTATTGAAAACATGAGTGCTGTTAAGAGTTAACTCTTTCCACATACCAAAATATTCAAAATTCTATATACTCAAACCATGATATCACTTAGTCCTTATATCAATCATGTGCTCATGAATACTATCAAACATTTAATTTTCTCGTTTTCCCTTCATTATGCGCATATCATCTTTTTTTCCAAAAATATCTCAATCACTTTCCATGGTTACCGGTACTATTGAAAACCACAATAGAATAATACATAAATATTCCAATATTCCACGATACTATATACAACATTATTTTGGAATCCCATTACATAAACACTTAATCATTCCACCACATCATTGTCATATTCAACATCGCCTATAGTGATCACATGTGACTACCCTTTGTCCTTTGCCTTAAGTGGTTGCTCATGTCGATCATCACTAACCCTTGGATTAGGGCATTTATTAGCATAATGCCCCATTTCCTTGAACTTGAAGCATTGAAGTGTTGGTGGTGCGTTCTCGGCAGTATTTTCTTTATTCACATCATTAGAAACCCTTTTTACATTACTTCAACACTCATCTGCTCGATGACCTTCTTTTCCACACTTAAAACATTTTCTAGTCCCTTTAAGACAATCTCCACCATGTTTCTTTCCACACTTTGAGCATAAGGAAACATTCATCTTCTTTTCACCATTATTATGAGATTTCTCCTTGAACTCCATCCTTCGTTTCTTGTGAAAACTATGAGATGGATAAGTAACACCAACTTCCATTTCCACCTTGATAGCACAACACACAATTTCTCCATAGCTACTGAAGTATTTTATAGCTAATTCACTTCGAAGATTTGGTTTTAAGCCACTGAAGAATCGATCAACTTTACTTTAGGGTTGGATGATAAATCCAGATGCATTCCTTGCAAGCCTTGTAAAATTCGCTTCATATATACCAAAAGATTCATCATCCTTTTTCTTTAGTTCAAGAAACTCCTTCTCCATCTTTGTACGAAGAATACGAGGGAAGTACTTATTGAAAAATAAGTTCTTGAACTTGTCCCATTCCATGGACTCAATTTCATCTCTTGGCCTCGTATTCATGATAAGATTCCACCATTGATCAGCATCACCTTCAAAACGATACACCGCTAGATGACTTTATCATGTTCAGAACATTGAAGAACTGAAAATATCTTTTCAGTAGTACTGATCCATTGTTCAGCAACAGGTGGATCAGAAGACCCACTGAATGAAGGTGGACGTTGCCTCATGAAGGACTCAATAGAATATTGTTCCCTTCTCTGCTCATTTGGAAGTACAGAATGATTCATAGCTTGTGTAAGTATAGCAATAAGATTTTTCACTCCATCTCCCATAACATTTGTTTGTTCAGGAGAACAATCATTGCATTGTCCATTACATTGATCAACATGGTTTCTTCGGGTTCCAGCCATCGTCTAAAACCCAAAAAGAATAGTGTGAGAGGCAAAAATCATGTTAGGGAAAACAACATAATAAAAGGGGAGTACCTTCAATATCTAACATCTTAGGTTTAATTTTAAGATCTTTACCGTAATTGTAGGCATATAACCTATACATATACTTAACCTTAGGGACATCCCTAGACATACCTTATAAATATCTCTAGGGATCTCACTAACGTTTTCGCATCCTAGTTTCCAAAGGTTGACTAAACCTTTCCTCTGATAACATCTGTAGAGACCCGAAGCTTAACGTACATGGACATTACATTAATTTTGCGGAATACTTAGTACATAACAAAAACACACACACAGGGACCGTAATAGTTTAGTGTCTTTGGAAACTCAGAATATAATCTTTTAATCGTGGTGAAAGATCTTCAACATCTCCCATAAACAACTTCCCTTTTTTTTTACATAAAACCTTTCTTTATATCTGGGGGAAAATAAAACATAAAAGGGTGAGCTCAAATGCTCATTAAGGGTAAACAAAATAAATATCAATCACATCATATTCATAAGAACATAACATTTTTGGAAATCTTAACCTGCAAAAGAGATCATAATATCATAACATGGGATAAATCATAGTAGTGAAATGTAATACCAATAATCATAACATAAAACATGAAACTTTGTGGCATACACACATAATCATAGAGAATCATTTCTTATTAGTCAAGACTCATTTCCAAGAATATCAGAGTGGACAAAGTCTATTTCTGAACCGAGTTCACTCCTCGTTTCATTCTTGTTTCACTGAACCGGTTTAACATGCCGTTCTAGCCATGTCTATCTCATGAGATATAAAATCATTACCCAATGCATTGGAGGGAGATATAGGTCCCACCCATATCATAATGAGAATATTCTTATGTGTGCCACAAAATCTTAAATCATACATCATTGTATAACTTATGTAATAAAAATGGGATTCTTAAACATCATGAAATCATAAAACAATTCATATAATATAAAGAAATTCATATAAATAATTACATAACCACATAATAAAATCAATGTAATAATAGGGATAGAAATAGAACCCTATATTATCTTAGATGGAAAATAATTTTGATAAAACACTTGAACTCCATTCTTGAGGAAAATATCCTTTCTACTTCAAAAACATTTTCATTTCTTAACATGTCATACAATTTTAAACTAAAATAAGTTGATTAAAAATAAACTTGAAAACTTGTAAAGGAAGCTTCTTGGAAATAATGTTTTAAAAATCCATTCATTTCGTATAAGTTAAAAAACATTCTTCTCGTACTTTTGTAGGAAAAGTCAAAAAGTACCTCGTACGAAAAACGACAAAAGATTCCATTCATATCTTTTACTAAAAACTCACCGAAGGGTAAAATTGTATTTAAACGATTATAGGTGAATGGAAACAGTATTAAATATAGAGGAAACATGGATGTGGATGATAAAATACACCCCAGTAAACACCAAAGTATAAACAATCTCGGATAAAATGAGATTGTGATATTTTCCCTTACCTTAGGTCTGATTTGCTTCGTAAGTGTCTGAACCTCCTGTATAATGATTTAAATAATGTCATTGACTTATTCCAGAATCATACTCATTGTTATGATATCATATATGGTTCACTTATGACTTTATTTTACCCGTTCTTTTGTAAATTCCATGTTAAAGAGCGTTTTGGGTAAAATCGTTTCATTTGTCGTCCGTGTATTGACTTGTAATTATTCATATGATTAATTAGATCATGATTACTTAATTCCAAAATATAAAAGATGATTTATATATAATATATATTCATAATATACATATATATAATAGATCATTAAATGGAAAGAAATACACCATTCATGGAGACGGTAGGTCGTACGTACGCATGAACGCTATTTTCGTTTCCTTATTGAGTTGAATGGAATTAAGTAGATGACATACATATATATACACATAAATACAGTATCATTATTATGTCATATATTTCATGATTACATATTATATATACTTTATAATCATTCATGAATGGTTAACGTGGAGAATGAATCTCATCACGTCGTGGAGACGGTAGTCTGTACGTACGCACGAGCGATGATATCGTTCTCATGATCGTGGAATTGTATTGGAGTGTATGTAAACTATTTCAGAATCAATATCACTTTATAATAATCATATATAGTTATTATTTACACCATTATATCCATCCAAGTAAGGTGGTGGTGGAAAATAGATTACACCACGGCGTGGAGACGGTATTCCATACGTACGCACGCGCGGTGATTTCATTTTCATAGGATGGATAGATGGTGAAATAGGGTTGTTTAATACATATAATAACATATCAGTATATGAGTGATACTAATGTTATTACTTCATAATGAAACAACCTAAGAAGAAGAAGTGGAAGAAGAAATAAAGTTGACATAATCGGTAACGGACATTACCTCTTCTTTGAAGCGCCTCTTTGATTCCTCCTCTTAGGGCACTAAAATTGGTCTTTGAAGAAGACCAGGACCTCTAGGATGTTTCTAGGGAAGTGGAGAAGAGAATTTTTCAGGGTTTGGCCGAGCTTGAAGGCTCAATGTGGGGTGAAGAAGAGAGGGAGGAGGTGCCCTTTTATAAGGGAGGAGCGGGGCACCTTTGGAATAACAAAAAATATTATTTTATTATAAAGTCATATTAGGTTTTTAATAGCTCCAAATTGAGTTATTTAGAAGATATGGTGCGGATGAGTCGAAATCCTCTCATCGAATAGAATTTAGACAATTTTAGGTCATTATATTAACCTTATCTTTTAGTTTCAACTCTTAGTTAATTAGATTGACATTTTCCATGTTACTTTGTATTTTTATATTATATAGTTAATAAACATACCATATATATCCAAGAAACCCCCAAGTGGTACATTAATGATACACCTATCATGATATAATTATCTTTTCCGAACCTTAGATTTTTAGGAATAAAATAACAATCAATAATATAATATTTTTTTTAAAAACAATTTTATGTCAATTTTGACACTATTCAATAGTTGATTTTTTTGAAACTCATAACAGAATGATTACATCATCCATAGTTAATTAAATCAATACTAACATGTCATATTAACCTAGAAAATTAGTGTAATTCATAAAAATTATCAAATTATATTTATTTGGGTATTTATAATGTCAATTATTCTAATTTTTCGCTATTATGGTAATTACTGCATCATCATTGTGTCATAAAAAAATTAAATTATTTAATGTCTAAAAATAATAAATAAAATACCATTATGTAGGAAATATTTTTATCTTTCTAATTAATATTTATAGTTGAATTTATCTTATGTATATCCCTATATTAAAAATGATTTATTTATTAAACTTTGATTTTAACTATTTTAACCCTTCTTTAAATAAATTAATAATAATTGTCCTAATCTAATCCAAGCGGACCTAAATGGTCATATTTTATTCCTATGGTGGTATTTGGTCGAATTACACTTATCCAATAGAATTAGTACATGTGTTAGGGTAATAATAATATCATTTTTACCCTTAATTACCCTATTTACTTTTAACCGTGGTAAATAAAAGTAAAAAGTTACTATTCAACAAAAATTATTTTCATCTCATTGAACCACATTTTACTTAATGAAATCAACCGTGTCTCTAGTATTTTTTAAATTGCATTCAAAGAAGCGGTAAAATTACTTTTTATGAAAAATTCAGTTCTTTAACTACCACTTAGCTGTTTCACTATTCATCAAAAAATGAAAGTTTACAGAAAAATACCAAAAATTAGGCCTAAGCTATATTTGATATTATGAATTCAAAAATGATATCTATTTTATCAAATTAAAAACATATCAGTTGCATTAATTAATTTAAAAATTAATTCCCATCGTTAAAACAAATACTGTGTTATTAAGAGATAATAACAATCAAAAGATTGACACTTGTTTATGTCTGATTTAAATGTGAAATTACATCCAATGACCACCATTGTATTAAATTGTAAAAATATATTCTAAATATACTTTAAAACCACTCAAATTAATAATTTATCAATATTAATTATGACGATTAAAAAAGTTTTTTTAATTAAAATTTAGTATTTTTCACTATTCATCAGAATATGAAAGTTATCTGAAAAGTACCAAAATTTCACCCTAAGCTAATTTAGATATTACGAATCCAAAAATGAAGTCCTTTTTGAAAAGTAAAATTTACAAAATTTCAAAAAGTGGTTATTACTATTCATAACAGCTAGTTCATAATAATATTATAATAATATCTCGTTTAGTAAAACTCAATATTGTGTACTACACACACTATCGAGGAAGATCGTGATTGCGTGTAATGCAAGGCAAGCCACAGATGTGTGTTGTCTAAGCTAATTTTGGAGTATCATACAACACAAGACATTAATGAAATTAAAAAGAATATTTTTCATAAAATCTCGGGGTGTTACATTGATCGTGAAATCAGCTCTCCACCTTCGCATGGCTATTCAGCTAGGCTTTCCCAGGCATGCAAAAGATTTTCCCGATGGTAGATGACATACCCTCTCATTCTTGCAATCCATTTAGATTCTTCTGTGGTGAAAGCTCCTTGCTCGTCCTCCTTCTGATGTTTGTTCCTTGTAGGTTTTTTGGTTTGCATCAACATTTAAGGTGGCCCGAAGTCCTTGTGGTGGGCTGGAGGCCTTACTAACCCAAAGTCTTGGGTGGCCCAAAGGCATTAAAGGACTCGGGGACCAAATCGGTGGCCCTAAGGCCCAAACGGGGGAATATTTCGGGCTACTACAGTGTTAGACAGTGCCTTCTATAGTTCGCGCTACAGTACCTGCTACAGTTCTACATATATCCTGCTACATTAACTGCTACATTTATACACAGTTCTTGTTATAGTACCTACTATAGTACTACTGCAGTCCTTCTATAGTACCTTGGAGATTATCCTCTGCCTGGATTTGATCTCGGGTCTTTTGGATGTACTTACGGAGTCCTCACTAACTGGGATGAGGATCATGTGCTTAAGGAATTATACACTAGATCAATCATATGTAATAATATCAAAAGTAGTATAACTGGAACATGATATATCATATGAGGAATATCATATGAAAATCTTAGCAATGGGATAAATAGGAATTTGAGATATACTATTTGCGACAAGTATTGAATTCAACCACAAATAGTCATTGAAAAAGAACTATTTTCCATGGGAAAAAATTCTCATTGACAGTACCCTGGGATATATTTACACAGTTATCCATGGGAAATGTATTTAAGATGGGATTATAATCCCATCGCAAATACCTTCCATCAGAATTTTTTTTCAATGGGATTTACCCCCCATCACAAAAAATATGTCGGTATAGGAATATTTTCATTGGGGCATGTCTAAAATACCTTTAGTAATTATTAGTTATTTGTGATGAGATTTAATCACATCAAAAATATAATATTGGTGGACAGTTATTTGTGATTGGTCTTATTGTAAATACCTTTTTTACTATCACCACAGTTATTTATTGAGGGTACTATCTACGACGGGGCCCTGCGTAAAAAATAATATTTGCGATAGGTCACCCCTCACAAATAATCTTGTAGAAAATTAGCTAACCTATATATAACACCCCACCTGATTTTTTTCACTTACAAATCATGTTCATTTTACCTCTTGTCCTCCTATTCTTCTTCTTAAATTTTTAAATGTATTACATTTTACAAGGAATCAAAGATTTGGATTTGCAACCAACCAAAAGATCAGTTTTAATGTTTTTTAGTTAATTTGTTTTATTTATTATTAGTAATTATTATTATTAAATAGGAATAATTAGTTTTAATTGTAATTAGTTACATTCAATTTTCATTAACTAGTTTTAAGTAGGAGAAATTATTTTTTAGATGAATTTTTTAGTTTTAATTGTTAATAATTATTTGTAATTAGATGTAATTAGTTTTAATTAGCAGAATATATTTTAATTATTACTATGTAATTAATAATGTTAATTAATAATTTGTGGTAATTTGTAATAATTATTGGTAATTAATAATAATTTCTGATATTTTGTAGTAATTACAAGTAATTAGAAATAATTAGTTTTAGTTAACAATGATTAGGTGTAGTTAGATATAATTAGTTGTAATTATCCATAATTAGGTCGAATTAGGAGTAATTAGTGGTAAATATAAATAATAAGTTGTAATTAGAAATAATTATTAGTGATTAGCTATAATGAGTAGTAATTACGAATAATTTGAAAAAAATAGTGGTACATAGTTACAATTAGTAATATTTACTTAAAAATAGTGAAAGTTAGTAATAAGTTTTACTTATATGTAATTAATTTTAATTAGTAACAATTAGTGATGCTTAGTGATAAATGAAAATAATTAGCAATTAATTAGCCATAATTAGAAATAACAAAAAAATATCTAGTAAAATTTAGACATTATTAAGAAAAATTTGTAAAAATTAGTAAAAAATAGTGGTAATCAGTGGTAATCAGTGGTAATTTTTAATAATGGATTGTAATTAGTAATAATTCGGTGTAATTAGAAATAATTTGTAGTAATTAGTAACAATCAGTGTTAATTAGTGATGATTAGTAATAATTAGTGGTAATTAGTAATCATTTGTTGTAATTAGTAATAATTTGTTGTAATTAGCAATAATTAGTGCAATTTAGCAATAATTAGAGCTGGTTAGTAACAATTAGTGGTAATTAGTGTTAGTTAATGATAATTAGTGACAATTATCAATAATTAGTCATAATTTGTGGTAATTTGTACAAGATAGTGTTAATTAGTAATAAATAGTCCAAGTTAGCCATAATTAGTTTTAATTATAATAATTAGTGGTAATTAGTAATAATTAGTTTCAATTTATAATTATTACTGTTAATTTGTAATAATTATTGTTAATTAGAAATAATTAGTATGAATTAGTATTAACTAATGGTAATTAGAAGTAACTCGTGTTAATTAGTGCTAATTAGAAAAAATAACTATTATTAATAAAAAATATAATAATTGAGTACATATAAATTTAAAATTCTATATATTAATTTCAATTTGAGAAAAATTCTAAGAAATGGACTAAATTTAATTAAAGTAGTATAAATTAATAAAAAATCATATAAATTAATTGAAAAAATTATATTATTATAAACATAAAAACTAGGTTATATTATTATAAATTTGTATACATTTAGAAAAATACTTTAAATAATTATAAATTAGTATAGATCATTATAAATTATCATAATTTTGTCTTCAAGTAGTATAAATTATCAGAAATTATAGAAAAAATTATAAAATTATATAATTTATTATAAATTGTTGTAAACTAATAGATATTAGTATAAATGAATATAAATTTAATAAATTACTATAAATTACAATAAAATAATATAAATTATTAAATATTACTTGAAAATTGAAATTGAAATAGGTTGTCAATTTTCAGGTCATGAGAAATTACAAATTATTACATGCATGGTTTACAAAAATTGGTCATTTCTTATGACCTAAAGATTGTAAATTTTATTATTTACACCACTTTATAAATTTATAATATAATTTATGACATTATATTAATTTATAAAAAATTTCAATTATAAAAAATATGTTCATTTAACTAATTAATGGTCATTTGAAACTAATTTATACTAAATTGTTAAAAAAATATTAAAATGCTCATGTTACAAAGAATTTAATTACCATAATAAATTTTTAATCCTTAATATAATTAGAATAAGAAAAATTTTAAAAAAAATGGATACATATAGTCCACGGAAATTGGGAACATTTTATGTTATGAAATCATGATTCGACAAATCATGAGATGAATCCAAATTATAATGGTATAAATCATGTCTAGATTTAGAGTGTCAAAGGATTTATATCATTTTAATTGGGGTAATTATCGATAAATAATAAAAATAGCATGTATTAGTTAAAATAGGCGATAAGTAGTAAAAATAGATAATACATACAATTAAATTATTATTGTTTATTTATATACTTTTTTGGGTCATCTTTTTATTATATCAAATTAAAAATAAGCTATTTTTTTATTTTTCTATTTTTAGATAAATTTTGAACAAGGATGCTGACAATAGACTTTATTTCCTGATCTTGATTGGATAAATATTCAATGTAAATCAGAGGGTTCTAGTTTGTGTAATTTATATATTTAGACTATTGAATATTTTTTTATCAGTTGTATCATGAAAAATAGGGTTTTTTTCAGAACTGAATATTTAGTGTCATGTTTGAAATGCTATCTAAGGAGGTTTCAAAACATTGATAACGGTGGCTGAAATATATTAAATTTTGGTTTTCTAAAAGATTTTGTTTTTTTGGTTTCAACATGGTGAATTGATTTCCAAAAGAAATATTCATAATTTGGTTCCAGATCCATCACTGTTTCAAACATTAGTACATAATGTTACTGGATCATATTTTAACCAAACTAAAACTCTAGATGATATTGATTTCACCACTAGGTTAGAACCAAATTTATTTTATAATTTTCTAAAGTATGTTTATGATTTTTTATACCCAGGTTGAATGATTTGAAAATTTTTAGCAGTTAAAAAAATTTGGCTTTTAAATCAGATTATAGAATTTCAAATAGCTATTTTGATCAGATATTCTCTATGATTAAAGAACTATTACCAAAATTAAATGTCTTGCCTATAATTTTTAAGAGATCAATAGGTTGGTTTGTAATTTAGAAAATTGTTATTATAAGATTCATACATGTTCAAATGATTGAAAAATGATTCATTATTTAGTTGTACTACATCTGAATAATTGAGGTACAAAGAGGCCCCACTAGGGACATTTGGATTAATTCCTATAAAATTTTAGATATATTTCCTACTTAAACATAGATTTCCATATTCAGTTATATCTCATAACACATATTCATTGATCTCATGGTAGAAAACCAATATTTCAAATAGTAAAATCTTAAAGCATCATTGTGATGGTGATTCATGGAAACATTTGAACTAGGTACATCTATCATTTCCTTTAGATGCTCGAACCATGTGATAGTATATTTCTAATTTTTTTTCCTTCTTATTTGGTTCTTACGAAATTCAATATTTTTGTTGGCCCGTATTTATAATTCTATACAAATTACCTCATTAGTTTTTAGGAATAATCTATATACAATTTTGACCTTATTAATTCCATGATATCCAAAAATGAATATTCATGATTATTTGAATCCATTTATTTACGTGTTAAATTTATTATAGAGTAATGTTTTTAATAAACATGTGATTGGGTCTTTCTAATTACGGTTTCGGTCCATTTGGTTCTTACGATAGTCAGTATTCTTATAGGATTATCTTCATAAATTCATACAACGTACCTCATTGAATGTTGATGAATGAACTAGATATCTTTTTGACCATAATAATTTCAATAAATCCAAAAAATATATGAATTTTTATTTTAATCCATTGGTTTATGATTTAAATTTATTGTGGATTAATGGTGTCAGTAAATATTTTCTTGTTATGGAACAAAATATTTTAATGAATTTTTTATTAATATAATAAATTAATAACTTTAGGACACATAGAATGTAATATGGATGGATTAAACATGGTCTAAAATCATGTTTTTACTTTACAAGTGATAGAAAATCATTTATCCTCACCATTGGGAAAGAATTGTTTTTTCAAATGTCATCACTTATTTCTTCTTATTAATTATCATTTTCGAAGGAACATAAATCATTTTAAATTGGGTATAATTGAATGGGATTGGTCTCAAAGAATGATATCATCTATTGATATAAAATTTATATCCCTTCTTTACCATACATTACCTTTTCAATGACTATAAACCAACAAAAAATAAAAGGATTTGGGAGTGAACATAATTCTATTAAACAAAATATTTTTTGGGATCTTCGACAATTTATTGATTTGTTGGTCCATCACATGTTGGATTTCATGGATTCTATAGAAGAAATATTTTATAATATATTTTATATTTTTCTAGACACTCTGAGAAATACTAACGATAATGTAAAGGAATGATGAGATCTTTCCCAAATTTGAAAGAGACCAGAACATGAGTTATTTGAAAATGACTGATCATAGAAGTTAATGAATCCAAAAGATTCTTATAAAATTTCTTTAAAAAAATGATTACTATATATAAATGTATTGAAGGATTTATACTAACAGATGGTTATGTTTCCAATTTTTATAGATGTGTTATAAGCAGTCATATTTCCATATTAAAAAGCCATTATTTTCATGTTATATTGGAAATAATTCTACCGATTGGATTAATAGAATTGTTGAATTTTTCTATTTGAGATTCAATAATAGAAGTATCATATTTTTCCCCTGACATCTATGTAGTGACAACTTACTATGATGCACTTGTTTTATTTTAAGATGATATTGTTTTAATTTTATGTAAACTGGAAAAAAATTCTACAGAATTTCATTGATTCAGTGGATCATATGACATTACATTTTACAAATGAAGAAAAATAGTTGAGATGTGTTATCTGGGACAGATTTAAGTAATTATTTTTAAATTTCATTCATTTTTTACTGATGTAGGATTTCATGTTCATCTATTCCATGGAGTCATTGATATTAAATTTAAAATCATTCATACAGTAAATGAATCATTTTTATTCAATAGTAAAACACAAAAAAATAGTATTCTAATTATTGTGCTACTTCAAGAGAGTTAATTTATTGGTGTAGCATTATAAAAATAAAATCCCATTAAAATTACTTTCTACAAACTTAATTTAGTTCGATTAAGTTGAAAGGAATTGAAAATTTTCAACAGACAGCTATAAATACATATTTTCAATAATGAGACAAAAATATCAATGATTACATCTTGTAATTATATGTTTTTGGTGATGATGATGTTGATGATTCTTTAAATTAATTTTAATTAACAAGTGATGTCGAATATGAAAATGTTTTGGAGAATAATGATACTGAGGAGGAAGATGAAGATATTGACACCATCATATATGAATAATAGGATGAATATGAAGAATGACACAATTACATGGTGGTTATAGTCAATATATATATATATATATATAATACTCATCTTCAAGTATTTTAGAAAATTTTTTTTTTCATGTTTCATTTGGCGGATGAGACATTTGAGGAGTTCTTTTATGGCCTCCACGAGGCTATAATGCCTGGTGATGCGCTTGGTTATTTTTCATATGACCCTTAGGTTTTAGTTGTAGCGTCGACTCAGAGGGGTCATGGTATTGAGAGATTGATGATCCACAACCCTATTCCCATGTAACATACACATAAAGATTTCAATCAATGCATGAGGTAGTAAATTTAGTTTTTTAATTTGGTTAATTTTCCTTCTCTTTTATTATCATTATTTTATTTATGTATGAATTTTTTTGTTGTATGATCTATTTTCCAACAATTGATTTCATATAGCTACTAGATTGGGGAGGGTTATTCTATGGAATTATTATTCTGGATCATGGGTGATTTAGGATCATATTCCCATTGATTTTCATGGGGGCATGCTTGATCATTGGATGGTATGTAAATATATTATACTTATCTTTAAGGTAATGTATCTATTAACTTTATATTATTAATTATTTGTATGGATTATGGTATTTAAATGATGATTACATGAGGAACTCTATCTAGGAGGTTTGAGAGGTCTGCATGTGTAATAGATGTCATTAGTTTCTTTTATTATCTATGGATGATATCCATGAAGAAATTTGGAGTCACATTTTATATCCTTATTGCTACACCCATCGACCAATGTACATATTATATTAGTTTTAGGATGAATTGTTCCCATATTGGTTTCAAGATAATTTTTAGAGGAGATCATCATTATGTCTATAGAACTAAGGGAGACATGAAGACACCCATAGAGCTGGTAGTCTTACATTTTGTATTACATGATGACATCTAGTAAGTACTTTTTTAATATTTTATTTAACATTTAAATTAATTTTTTATTTTTCGTATAGTTAATCGAGCATCCTAGTATTACATAGATTGTTGTTTACAAGAGGATGTATAGGTACCCTATCACTAGAGATATTATTTGTGATCGGCAACACCAGATTTTGGTCAGTATTATTTTTTAGTTTTTAAATTAACCATAATCTTAATTTTAACTATATTAATTTCAAACTGAATTTGAAGGAGTCATATGAGGCTATGAATTCTCATAGTCAAGTTGAGAGTTGTGATGAGACTAAGGATCTGGACACTAGTGCACTAGGATTTGATGACTCAACAGTGATGAAAAAGACTCAGTATGCCTTCGAGAAAGGCCAAGTTGTTGGTATCAAATCTACAATGATTCCAACGAGTTAGTATGGTACTATTGTTATGTTGGAATCCAACTCAATGGGAGCTCATAGAGATTCTTCATCATCATCTTCATAGTATGAGGATAGTTTCCAAGCTCATCATGAGGCTATATAGGTCATGTGTAGAGAGCTGGAAGAGTTTCGTCGACAACATGAGCAGTAGAATGTGGAGCTGCATACAGAACATTAGTAGAACAGTAGTAGCAATCAGTGGAGTACATGTAGCATTTGGTGTAGGGTATAGGGATGGAGTCCCCCCCAACTCCTCTTCCAGATGACTCTCCTCTTCCCCAGTGATTTTTGTACATTATAGATACATTTAGATTTTCAACATTTGAATGATCATTTCGTAATAAATATTTTTATTAATTCCGAAATATACAATTTTATATACTATGATATTTAAATTAATATATTATTTTATTTCATTTTTTATTATTTTTTTAATTTTTTTTTAATTTTTTTTAATTTTATAAACTATTTTTGAGGGAAAATATATCCCAACACAAATAGTTTTTAACATTATTTATGATGGGATATGTCTATCATCAAAAATAAATAATCCTTCAATGGTTTTTTGTAAAGACATGAATCTTGAAATATATGTACATTACATTACTTTTGTAGAATACTTAATAAATGAAAAAAAGACACCCAAATAACGTATTAGTTTAGTGTCCTTAGAAACTCGGAACACAATCTTCTAATCATGGTGAAAGATATTCAACATCTCCCATATAGATCTTCTCCTATTGTTTTCTTACTTAAAACCTTTCATTATATCATGGAGAAATGAAAATATAAAAAGGGTGAGATCAAATTTTCATTAAGGGTAATCATGGAGAAAATAAAACAAACCATAATCATTTGAACTTAAAAACATGAACATAAAGTTTAAACATCAAAATCCCGAGTTGTGAAATAAATCTTGGAAGTACATAAGGCATAGATCATAAAATAACATCAATAATGATAAAATAGCATGGGAATAAAACATGTAATTATGTAAAACTATTAATCCCATGATATGATTTCAATAGTATCCAAGGCATTGTTTCCAAGACAATCATAGTGGACAAAGTCTATTACTGAACTATGTTTACTTGTTGTTCCTGTCCTATATTACTAACCAGAATTCACTTTCACTTTTATCTATGTCTATCTCATGAGATATAAATATTTACCCAATTCATTTTAGGGAGATATAGGTCACACACATCTCATAATGAAATCATTATTTTGTGTTACACAAAATAAACATAATTCATTCATCATAACCCATAAAATAAATTGGGTTTCATAAACATCATCCCATCATTACATAATCCATATATAACAAATGGATATCATTTCATCATAAGAAAAATAAAACCATGTAATTAATAGAGACAGTATACTTGAAACATAATCATAATCTTAGATTGAAAATATTTTTTATAAAACACTTGAAATTAATTCTTGAGGAAAATAACCTTCCTTCTTCAAAATCAATTTCTTTTCTCAAAATTAAATTAAATTTTAGAAGAAAATGATTTTTTTGAAAACAATCATGTAATATTTTAGAGTAATCTTCATGAAAAAGAGGCGTTATGAAAAATGTAAAAATCCATTCATGCGGTATAAGATAAAAAACATTCTTCTCCTACTTTTACCAGAAAAGTCAAAAACTACCTCGTGTGGTAAACAAAAGAAAGATTCCTTCCATACCATGTGGTAAAATTCAAAAAAGGGTAAAAATGACTTTAAACATACATGGAATAATAGTAAAAATTTTATGAAAAACATTTTTATAAAACATGGACATGGATGATAAACATAACCCCAGTAAATACTTAAGAATAAACAATCCCGAATAGGAACGAGATTGGAATAATTACCCCTTCACTTAAGTCTGATATGAATTGTACACATCTGAACCTCTTATATAATTATTTAAATAATGTCATTTACTTATTCCAGAATCATAATCATTGTTATGATATCATATATGGTCATATTCTTATCTTCTTATTAGTAATATTTCATTACTACTTGTTATTCGGGTGTTCACTGCTTTATGTTCTTATGCGTGTTTTGTCGAATAAATTCTTATTTTTATTTTTAGGTTATAGATAAATCATTTAAATAATGGTATTATCGTAATATATATCATATTTATTAATTCAATTCATTTATATAATCATTATTCAATGGATATCATGAATAATGAGTCACATCATATCGTGGAGACGGTAGGCCGTATGTATGCATGAGCGATGATATCATTCCCATGAATGTAGAATTGTATTAAATTTTATGGTGTGTAATATTTCAGAATAAATATAACTTTAAAATAATCATATATAGTTATTTCATCTATCCTTTTACCCATCCAAGTATGTCAGTGATGAAATAAAAGATTACACCACGGTTTGGAGATGGTAAGTCGTACGTATGCACGTGTTGTGATTTCATTTTTTCATAGGATGGATAGAAGATATAATACGGTTGTTTCATATTAATAATAACATATCAGTATACAATTTATACTGTAGTTATTACTTAATAATGAAACAACTCATATTGAGGTAGTAGGAGAAGAAATAAGTTTGAATTAATCGGTAATGGATATTACCTCTTCTTTGACGTGCCTCCTCTTAACCTCCTCTTGGGGAACTAAAGTTGGTCTTTGAAGAAGGCCAGGACATCTAGTAGGTTTATAGGGAAGTGGATAAGAGAAATGGATAGGGTTTGGCCGAGCTTGAAGGAACAAAATATTGTTAATAGGAGAGGGAGGAGGAGACCTTTTATAATAGAAGAGAGGGGCAATTTTAGAATCCACTAAAATATTAAATTATAATAAACCCAAACCCAACATAAAAACTTCCAAAATGACTCTAATTCAAATATGAGATCATATAGGTTTGTAATATCATCACCCAATAAAATTTAGAAATGTTTGGAATTTATTTTAAACCTTATCAACTTGATTTATCCTTATTTAATCTATTTAAATTTATTTTCGGTAATAATATTCTAAATTTTAAATTGATATAAATAATTACTTTTGTGTTGTGAATTGTATATAATTGGATAATTAATGACATTTTCAACCATATAAATTCCAATTTATAATTTTTTAATATTTTTGTGGTTTTTAGACAATTTAATAATATCTTATTTTTATAAAATAACAATAGTGTCGATTTTGGTACTATTCATTTATTTTAATTTAAATAAAATCCACACAGAGGATATATTCGAAAAAAAATATTTAATAGATTCTTAAAATGTCATATTAGTCAAAAAAAATTGTGGAGCACATTAATTAGTTCATATAATATTTATTTTAAAATTTTAAATCCCATTTAATTGATATTTCAATCAATAAAATAATTTCTACATCAGTATCGTGTCACCATTAATGATAATTATTTAATCCCTATATATTTTAAATAAATTAAAATGATGTAGATAATTGTATTAGAATTTTTTGACTATTTATGTTCGATTTTTATGATGTTTATCACTAAATTAAAATTATCACACTTATAAGATATAAGAGAGTGACATGTTGTCACTTTCATTGGTTTTAATAGTAATTACATCATTTTCATGGTCATAATTCCATTAAATGAATATAATCATACCCATAGGTGATATGGTTCGACTTTTATTCATAGAATATAATTTTTGAAGCTATTATGGTAATTTTATAATCTTTTTTTTACACCTAATTACCCGATTTACCTTTAACTGTAGTAAATTAAAATTATTCTCATTACTATTCATAATGCCAAAAAATAAAAAAGTAGCATATTAACATAATTTTTACCTTATGATTCAAAATATGGAATCCATTTTTTCAAATTCAAGACATAGAAGATGCATTAATTAACTTAAAATTAACCCCGTTGTCGAAAAAATGGGTTTTTATTTAAAACATTGCAAAAGATTGGAATGTTATTACTTATGAATTCGATGTAAAATTAATGATAATGACATAAATTATATTAAATGATAAAAATATATTATTTTTATAATTTAAAACCATTCAATATTATAATTTAACAATATAAATTATCTTGATGAAAAAAAGATGTGTTTAATTAAAATTTATCGTATTTTTACTGGTCATCAAAATATGAAATTTAATATAAAAATATAAAAAATTAATCCAAAGTAATTTTTTATATCCTTGTTGCAATGAATAAGTTTATTTTGTATAATTAAACTTGTAAACATGTAAAAACTATATTTAAAGTGGGTGCACCATCAAAAAGGCGGCAAGACATCATTTTTAAAAAAATACTTATTTAACCCGAATTTGTTTTTCTCATACCATGTTCAAGAATATGTGTAAGATGAATGATAATGTTATAAAATTAAAAATGTGTTTAATACTAATAATAATGTCTAGTTCATAATAATATTATAACAATATATCGTTGTTTAGTGAAGCTCAGTATAGCGTACAATGCACGCTATGCCGGGAGGTCTCTCTTGTGTGGAACACAAGCCAAGAATAGTGTTTGTGTATTCTGAAAGCTAATATCGTGTTGTGTATAGAGCAAGCTAATCTTGTTGAATCATACAACATAATACATCAAAAAATTAAAAATAATATTTCTCGTAAAATCTCGGTGTGTTACATTCAACCCCCCTTAAAATGAATTTCTCCCTCAAAATTCATCGCGGATATAAATGGTTTACTACTACAAAGTTTCTTTCATAGAAACCCACATCGTAAAAAGAAATACTAAAACATCATTTTAAAAAGGAACGTTAGAAACATAACAGATAACCAAAGTAACTCATCACTAGGTTTCCACATAGGATATCATAGGTGAAAACATGGATATGGAAGAGAAATATAACCATCATGTTCTGATTTAGAGTTCTAGAGAACATGGCTATGAAAAAACCAACCATTACAAAGCCATAAATTTGTGATGATCTAAGGTACTGTCTTATTCATTGGATATGATAGTACAATGGCATCATTTATGGTTTTCAAGATCATTTCCCTAACGTTGATGAATTTTTACATAAGGAGAAGTACTTACTTGATTTCAGTGTAATATCATCATTGGTCAATCCATGAACAATTTTCACATCAAATCTTATTTATAGAAATGAAGTTGAATTTGAAATTCTTGATGTATTTAGCAGATCATGCAACAAATTGATAGGGCATTCCATCTGTCTCAAACATAAGGTTAGAAAAAGTTATTAAATAAACATAAGTCCATCTATGTTGAGATTATTCATTTATGGTTCCAAAAATGGACTTATACTTTATCTATCATAACAGTTAATAAAATAATACTAGTCTGTGCTAAACAGGGAAATCCTGTAGGCTAGTGGTAGGTGATAAAGGCATGTCTCACTTTGGTTGTGGGTTCGATTCCCGCACCCTTGACCGACGTGACAGGTTGTTGTTCGTCCTGTAGGTTGTCCTTTTTTCTAAAACTTCTCAAATATAACATTAGAGAAATAATATTGAAAAAAGGTTATAGCCTTAATCAATACTATTTTAGGTCCCACTTAATCCATTCCAATCATTAGGCTTATATAAAATACTTCTCTCCAATCTCATGATTACTAGAAATGTCATCTACCAAGCATTGAATACCATCATTTATCCCCTATATATCATAAGATATATTTTGTTGGTCACATTCCAAACAAGTGAATATCTTAATCATGTATTCTCTTGAAACATGAATTTCCATAGAATTGTATTGAAAATATGAATGCTATAAAAAGATAACTCTTTCCACATACCAAATTCTCAAAATTTATATATACTCAAACAATGGTGTCACTTTTCCCTTATATCAGTCATGAGCTCATTAATTCTATCAATCATGTTATTTTCTCCTTATCCCTTCATTATAGGCATATCATCTGCTTTCCAAAAATATTTCAATCACTTTTCTTGGTTACCGGTACCATTTAATTTTTGAAAACCGTAATTAACCAATACATAGATATTCCAATATCCCATAATAATATAAATGAGATTCCATGATACTATTTTGAAATCTCATTATATAAACCCATAATTATTCAACACCATCATTGTCATACTCAGCATCACAAATAGTGATCACATGTGACTTCCCTTGTTTCCATTCCCTTAAGAGGTTTCTCACATTGATCATCATTAACCCTTGGATTTGGGAATTGATTAACATAATGCCCCACTTCCTTTCACTTGAATCATTGAAGTTTTGGTGGAGCGTTCTCTATAGTCTTTTCTCTATTCACATTATTAGCTACCTTTTTTCCATTACTTCGACACTCATCGGCTCGATGACCCTCTTTTTCACACTTAAATCATTTTCTAGTCCCTTTAAGACAATCTTCACCAATCTTATTTCCACACATTTAGCATAACGAAACATTCTTCTTCTTTTCACCATTGTTTTGAAATTTTTCCTTGAACTCCTTCTTTTTTTTCTTATAAAAACGATGAGATGGATATGTAAAACCAACTTACAGTTCTACCTTGATATCACAATGCACAATTTCTTCATTTCTACTGAAGTCTCTTATAGCTAATGTTTTTCGAAGACTTGGTTTTAAGCCACTGAATAATCGATCTACTTTAATATCAGGTTGGATGATAAAGCCAGATTCATACATTGAAAGCCTTGTAAAATTCGCTTCGAATATACCAACATATTCATCATCATTTTGCTTAAGATCAAGGAACTCCATTTCTATATTTGTTCTAAGAATACGAGTTATGTACTTATTGAAAAACAAGTTCTTGAACTCATCCCATTCCATGGATTCAATTTCATCTTGGGGCCTTGTATTCTTAATTAGAGTCCACCACTGGCCTGCTTCACCTTCTAAATGGTAAACAACCAAAATGAATTTTTCATGCTCTGAATAGTGAAGTATGGAAAATATCTTTTCAATGGTAATGATCCATTGTTCAATAACAAGTGGATCAGAAGACCCACTGAAGGAAGGTGGACGTCGCCTCGTGAAGGACTCAATAGAATATTGTTCCATTTTCTACTCATTTGGAAGTACAGAATGATTCATAGCTTTTATAAGTATTGCAATAATATTTTTCACTCCATTTCCCATAACATTTGGTTTTTCAGGATTAAAATTATTGCATTGCCCAGTGCATTGATCATTAACACAGTTCCTTCGGGTTCTATCCATTATCTAAAACCCCAAAAGAATAGTGTGAGAGGAAAAAATCATGCTAGGAAAACAACATAATAAAGGGGGATATATAACATCATAGGTTTAATTCTAAGATCGTTACCGTAATTCTAGGACTATAACCTATACTTATACATAACCTTATGGAAATCCCTAGACATACCTTAGAAATATATCTAGGGATCTCACTAATGTTTTCACATCCTAATTTCCAAAAGTTAACTAAACCATTTCTCTGATACCAACTATAAAGACCAAAATCATGATGTACATGGACATTACATTACTTTTGCAGAATATATAATACATGACAAAAACAGATTCCCAAAGACCGTATTAGTTTAGTGTATTTGGAAACTCAGGACATAATCTTCTAATCATGGTGTAAGATCTTCAACATCTCACATAAAGATATTCCCCTTTTGTTTTCTTACCTAAAACATTTCTTTATATCCTAGGGAAAAGAAAACATAAAAAGGGTGAGCCCAAATGATCATTAAGGGTAAACATGGAGAAAATAAAACAAACCATAACATTTGAACTTAAAAACATGAACATAATGTTTAAACATCAAAATCTTGAGTTTTGAAATAAATACTGGAAGTACGTAAGGTGTAGATCATAAAGGAATGCCAATCATGATAAAATACCATGGTAATAAAACATGTAATTTTGGAAAACCATTAAGCACATGATATGATTTCCATAATAGCCAAGGCATTGCTGCCAATACAATCATAGTGAACAGAGTCCATTACTGAACCGGGTTTACTTGCCATTCCAACCTTATATTACTGAACTGTATTCACTTTCCATTCCATCCATGTCGATCTCATGAGATATAAATCTTTACCTAGTTAATTTTCAGGGTGATATAGGTCCCACACATCTCATAATGAAATTATTCATTTTTGTGCCACAAAATAAACATAAGTCATTAATCATAACCCATAGAATAAAATGGGTTTCATAAACATCATCCCATCATCACATAATCCATATATAACAAATGGTTATCATTTTATCGTAATAAAAATCAAACCTTGTAAATAATAGAGAGATTATATTTGAAACATAAACATATGAAATAATTTCATCTTAGATGGAAAATATTTTTGATAAAACACTTGAAATGAATTCTTGATGAAAATATCCTTTCTTCTTCAAAATCATTTTCTTTTCTCAAAATTACATGGAATTTTAAAAGAAAAGGATTTTGTAGAAAATAATAATGAAATATTTTAGAGGTATATTCATGAAAATAAGGTACTATGAAACCGTAAAAATTTGTTCATTCCATGTAAGTTAAAAAAAATTTCTTCTCATACTTTTACCAGAAAACACAAAAATTAACAACTATGGTAAAAAAGGAATGATTCCTTCCATACCATGTAGTAAAATTCAAAAAAGGGTAAAAATGACTTTAAAAATACATGTAAGAATAGTAAAAAATTTATGAAAATATTTTTAGAAATCATGGACATGGGTGATAAACAAAACCTCAGTAAATACTTATGAATAAACAATCCCGGATAAGAACGAGATTGAAAATAATTACCAATTACCTTAGGTATGATTTGATTTGTACGTATCCGAACCTCCTATATAATTATTTAAATATTTTCATTGACTTATTAAATAATCATATTCATTTTTATAATATCATATATGGTCATATTCTTATCTTCTTATTAGTAATATTTCATTGCTACTTGTTATTTGGGTGTTCATTGATTTATATTCTTATGCGTGTTTTGTCAAATAAATTCGTACTATTATTTTTTAGGTTATAGATACATCATTTATAGAATGGTATTAGTGTAATATATATCATATTTATTCATTCATTTCATTTATAAAATCATTATTATATTAAGATCATTTAGAACGAGTCGCATCACATCATGGAGACGGTAGGCCGTACGTATGCACACGCATTGATATCATTCCCATGATTGTGGAATTGTATTGAAGTGTATGGTGTATAATATTTAACAATAAATATAACTTTAAAATAATTATATATAGTTATTTCTTCCATCCTTATACCCATCCAGGTATGTTAGTGATGAAATAAAATATTACACCACAGCATGGAGACGGTAAGTCGTACATACGCACGCGTTGTGATTTCATTTTTTCATAGGATAGATATAAGATATAGTATGGTTGTTTCATATTCATAATAAAATATAATTATAAAAGTGATTCTGGAGTTATTAATTAATAATTAAACAACTCACATAGAGGAAGTAGGAGACGAAATAAGTTTGAAATAATCGGTAAAGGATATTTCCTCTTCTTCAATGCGCCTCCTCTTAACCTCCTCTTAGGGAACTAGAGTTTGTCTTTGAAGAAGACCAGGACCTCTAGTAGGTTTCTAGGTAAGTGTACAAGATAAATGGATAGGTTTTCACCGAGCTTGAAGGCTCAAAATGTTGTGAAGAGGTGAGGGAGGAGGTTCCCTTTTATAAAAGAGGAGAGGGTCACTTTTGGAAACCTCTAAAATATTAATTTATAATAAACCCAAACCCCACATAAAAACTTCTAAATTGAATCAAATTCGAAGATGAGATGATATAGGGTTTTAATCTCTTCATCCAATAAAATTTATAAATGTTGGGAATTTATTTTAATCCTTATCAACTTGATTTATCATTATTTAATCTATTTAATTTTATTTGGGGTAATAATATTCCAAATTTTAAATTATTAAAAATAATTTTCTATGTGTTGTGAATTGTCCATAATTGGATACTTTATGAAAATTTAGACCATATATATTTAAATTTATAATTTTTAAATATTTTTGTGATTTTAAAAAAAATTAATAATATGTTATTTTTATAAAATAACAATAGTGTCAATTTTGACACTATTAATTTATTTGAATTTAAATAAAATCCACAAAAAGGATATATTAAAACAAAAAGATTTAATAGATTCTTAAAATTTCATATTAATCTAAAAAAATTTGGAGAACATTAATTAGTTCATATAATATTTATTTTAATATTTTTAAATCCATTTTTTTATATTTCAATCAATAAAATAATTTCTACTCCACTATTGTGTCACCATTAATGATAATTATTTAATCCATAAAAATTATAAATAAATTTACATAAAATATATAATTTTATTATATTTCTGGTTACTATTTATGTTCTATGTTTTATGAATCTTTTCACCAAGTTAAAATTATTACACTTATAAGATATAAGAGAGTGACATGTTGTCACTTTCTTTGGTTTTAATAATAATTACATCATTTTCATGGTCAAATTCCATGATATAAATCAATTAAGACCCTTAGTTGATATTTATAGACATTTATTTATCCAATAGAATTTTTTCAGGTGTTATTATATTTTTATTTTTATCCTTAATTACCAGATTTACCTTTAATTGTAGTAATTAAAAATTACCATAGTTATTCTTCATAATGCCCAAAAAAATAGCATATTAACATAATTTGGACCTATTGATTCCAAATATTGAATCCATTTTTACAAATTCAAGACACACAAGATGCATTAATTAATTTAAAATTAATATCGTTGTAAAAAAATCGGTTTTTATTTAAAACAATTCAAAAGATCGAAATGTTTTTACCTATGAATTTAATGTAAAATTAATGATAATGACATAAATTATATTAAATAGTAAAAATATATTCTATTTATACTTTAAAACAATTCAATATTATAATTTAACCATATAAATTATCTTGATGAAAAAAGTTGTTTTTAATTAAAATTTAACGTATTTTTACTATTCATCAAAAATTGAAAGTAAACAGAAAAATATAAAAAATTAATCCAGAGTAAATTTTTATATAATTATTGAAATTAATATGTTTATTTGGTCTAATTGAACTTATAAATGTGTAAAAACTAGATTTAAAGTGGGTGCGCCAACAAAAGATGGCAAAACTGCATTTTTCTAAAAATAATTATTTAACCCGAAAAAATTATTTTATTCTCATACCATGTTCAAAAATATGTGTAAGATGAATGATAATGTTATAAAATTCAAAATGTGTTTAATAATATTCATAACAACTAGTTCATAATAATATTATAACAATATATCGTTTTTTAGTGGAACTTAGTATTGCGTACAACCCACACTATCGAGGGACGTCGCTATTGCGTGCAACACAATACAAGAATAGTGTTTGCGTATAATACAAGCTAATATGGTATTGCTTATAGTGAAAGATAATCTTGATGAAGTGTACAACACATGAAATCACCGAAATTAAAAATATTATTTCTCATAAAATTTCATGGTGTTACATTTTTTGTGATGGAGAGACCCTGTTTCCAATAATTTTTTTTTGACGGACCATCATGAAAAAATGAATTTGAGACACGATTTTTTGCAACAAACCATTTTCGATGGACCAACGTTGTAAATTAATATTTACTATGGGATCCCATCACAAATGTCCCATTACAAATAACCCATAATCAAGTAGTTCTTTGATCAAAGAGATAATGTTTTGAGAAAAAAGACCAAACCTCTAATAAAATTTTTATGGTGAAATCATATGTTTAATGAGGTAACATTGGAAAATAAGGATGTGATGATAAAAACATACCATCACAAATTTTCTTCCATGAAAAAAAAATTATTGTTGAAAATATTTTTAATGGGTATTGAGTGTAATTAACCAAGCTTTAGTAAAATATTCCCCCAAAAATAAATACTATTTTAGATAGATTTTACCAAAGGAATACAAAACACTAAAAAAGTCAATGTAATGTAGTAATAGAACTGTGTGATTAAAATAATGATAGTGGTTTTATTATATATATATATATAAGGGGAAAACAAAATAATTTCTCTTTAAATATCAAATTGACTTGTACAGCTAAGAAAATAATGAAATATTTTTTCTAAAATTTACATTTATCAAGTATAATATATTTTTGTGTGTATAAATTCATAACACTTGTATATTTTTTAATTTATTGGAAATAGGAATAAGAGTATATAATATACCAAAATTCACTTTCCTAAAGTAAATTCTCTATATTTTATTTTTCTAATTAAAATTTTAAATTATAAATATTAGGATGTGAATATAGAAAAATTAATATTATGTTAATTTATCATGGAAATAAAACCTTGAGAAAAATCATAGATATGTTTCTACAAAGATTGAATTTTATTTGAATAGTGAAATATACTATTTTTAAAAATATTGTGCCTTTTATGGTATTATTAGTTTAAAGGAATGATTTGGAAGTTTATGAAACCATTTTCTATTAAAAATAGTATTTAAATGATATTTTTTATAAATTTAAAATATTTATTCTAGTTTACAAACAAATAATTAATTAGTTTGTATATAATATCAATATACATAGATTATATTTAAAATATTATAAACTAGATATTTTAAATTTAATTTTTTCACTTCTAGAAAATTATTCAAATTAAATTTGTTTCAGAATTTTAATCATTAGGTAAAAATAATATAATAAAGCTCGTTTTATTTTATTTTTAAGCATAAATGATATGTTACTTAGTTAAAAACTACTTTTCGAGGTAACATCTAAAATGTTAAAAGTAAAACATTACAAGAAAATAACCCAAACAAGTTTAAAAAATATATGGTAATGCATGGTTGTGGTCTTTATCACACATAACACATCTAATCCCCATAATTTCTCGATTTGGGAGTCACTTTCCTTGAGAAAATCCACCCATTATTAAAAATTTATTAGTATTTTCAAAATATATCATCCATTTTTCCCTTATAAATGGGGAACTATTCTCCTCAAATCCCCCCACACTAAAACCACATAGATTTATTCCAAGTTGTACTAAACATACATATTAAAAATCCTAGCCACCGTAAATATTGTTTTTCTATTTAAGCACATTCACAAAGGAGATAATCCAAGTTGTGAGGTTTAAATTCTTACCACTCCTTTCTTTTTTTTCTTCAAGCGCACTTATTCATAATAAAATTATTTTACACTATATTAAAAATATAAAAAAATTATACCTACTTTACTGATATACTTTTATAATTATAGTACAATCATTAACAACCTTTTCCTTTTCCATTAAGAAAAAAAGAAAATTTAAATCATTTCTATGTGAACAATATCGACACCACAAATAAGCATGTTCAATTTACTAAATTTCCTAACCGGGATTGTTTATAAGATTAATATAACAAATTAATAGGATATATATTCCATGTTATAAATTATAAAAGAATCAAGATATTTCCTCATTATCTTTCTCTTCAAAAATTCAAATCATCATCCAATCATGTGTACACACTACCACCTTCATGGAATGGTGTATTCCATTTTTATCCACCTCCTTCATGGATGTTTTCAGTTTAAAATTTATGAATTTATATGATATATATGATTAATATGTATCATTAATATGACTATTTATTTAAAAATAACTATTATTTTCATTATAAGGTAATATGTCAATACTAATATGTAACCATAAACTAGTTTGTCATCGAATTCTCTTTCAAAAAATTTAATAACACTATCATATAAGTGTTTTATTAAATTATATTAAATAATATAACATCAATTGTAGTAAAATTAATAGTTTTTATATGATAAAAATTTTGAAAATAACAAATTATGACACCTCTATTCGAAAATTACTAAAAACGATCAACACCCATTCATAAAAATCAAATACATGAATATAATTATTACAAATTGTGGGTAAAAATGGAAATATTTATTAATAATGTCATTAAATAATTAATTAATATATTTATATTTATGATAGATTAGGTTTAATAACTTTCTTTGGAATCAAGAGTAAATTTAAGGGACATAGATAACTCAAATACCATGCTTTGAGTTATGCACATTAGTTTTAACTTAGTCCTTCAATGCTTCCTATATCCAATGATATCATTTTATATATAATTTACAAATTTTTATCTCTATATTGATTCAGTTTTTAATTCAAATCACCTAAAATTAACTATTTTCTATTCAGTAAAATTATAAAATGTTTTGAATAATTATCATCCTCTTATGTATTGATTTCTATTAAATATCTATTTTTTCATATCAGTATTTCTATAATATTAAAAGTTATAAATTATAATTTTGAAATGTAGACATTCTTAAATATTAATGATCATCATGATTTACTATTAAATATATTATTTTTAAATATTCTTTAATAATTTGCTTCTTTTTTCAAATTTATATCAAATGGGATGTATTTTTTGTGAAGTTATGTTTTATAAATCACTCCCTAATTGATTTTATGAAGGTAATAATTTGGGTGATTGAATTTTGTATCAATGTATCTATATTATGTGGATATTTATGTGATAAAAATTTCAATTTAACGGGAAACTCACTCTGATTCTTGGGTTTTAATAATATGATAATTATATATATTTTTATGGTAGAAATGTGTAAAATTAATATTTAAAGGTATGGTGGGCCATATAGAGCCCTAAAATACATTGGGTAAAACATTAAATCTCATGATATAATTGTTAAATGAATAGTGATTCTCAATCCAAAATTGGAACATGTTGTGATATCAGATCCACTATGGGAAAACGATTGTGATGCATGGTCCATTATGTAATACTTTAGGTGATGCCTGATCTACAATCTTTTTGTTCTATTATAATGTTAGTGCCACACTCATTTGATATTACACTACGATATACTCCATAGATCGTCATTTTGTTCTTATGTTTTCCTATTATTTAGGCCATGTAATATGTTTGATCAAATGGGATTACTTATTCTCATATCATGACATATAAACCATTTTTTATCATTATATGTTTTTTTAATCTGATAATTATCTCCTAATTTTATTTTCTCCTATGATTCTTATTTTATATTGGTTAATTTATTAATTTTATAATTTCTACCTTATGGGAAATTTATGATAACACCTTTCTTATGTTTCCATTTCCCTATCCAAGAAGATGTGTAAAATATAGTCGACAATTAGAAGAATAACTAGTATAAAAACATTATAGGGAAATAATCATAAGCATTATAAAATAAGAAACTAATGTATCTTGTATCCATAGTCACTAAACATATATATTCATAAGATGTTGAATTTATTGTGTAATGTAATGTTTATTTATGTAAATCGTGTAGAATGATGGCATGTTTATTTTGGGTCACCTCACCTATGGCTATTATCTACTTTATATGGAGTATATACTCCCCTTTCTAAGAACTCTAACAGGGTGTCATTCATCAACTAGAGTTGTTACTACCTTTATTGATGTGTCGGTCATTAAGGAATGGGTCCCCACTACAGATCCAATGTGTTATAGTTTGGGTTATGAATAGTTAATTGGTATTGATATACCAGAAGAGATGGCGGCCCTTTGTCTAATGAGCATGATTCTGGGATAAGATAGTTCCCCTTTATGTTTTTGGTGGTATCTTGGAATTCTGAGAAACGTAGAAATCTATGAGGCTCCTAAATACATAGTACCTAGGGGTTTCCTTATAGATGTGATGCTTCCACTATCTATTAAATTCATGTTTCATAGAATCATTAATGATCTGAGCACCTCATATTTCTCATAAAAAGGGATTTTGTGGATTATATATGTGTGTATTATGAATATTCTATGTCCTTGAGGATTGTAGTGATTATGAATTTGTGGATTATTATTTCAGTAAATCATTCTAGTTACTCGTTAACCTTATGATATTTGAGCTTTCTAGGTTCTTTAAACCATCTTCCTTCTTCTTGGTAACATCATGTACCTAGAGTTCATTTGAAAAATTTATTTGTAATTTCTTTTTTTTTTGGGATGTCGTATATATTTTGTCTATACTACCCACTAGATGGGACTTTTCCCTCACATGGTTTGTTGATATAGATGTCACATATTTTTTAGAGATTTTTTGGGTGGTTTTTTATCTTGTGTGGCTTATTCGGAGATAATTCCAAGTGATGATTGGGGATGATATGTAAAGAATTGAGGATCATTTTAATAACCCTGATTCCAATAACCCATTATTGGTGTCTACATTATTAAATTGATACAATATACAAGGAATCAAAGCACCATGGATTGATCTGTTTAGTAGTCACAGAAAGCTAAATTCATATATTATTTCCATATTACATTAGAAAAATAAAATATATCATGAAAAAAATTCATTCATCCTCAAAAATAGTTCAATGATTCCTTATTCAAATATTAATCATTGGAAAATAAAAGGAAGGTTTGATCATAAATTGTCAGTAATGTTTATATACAAGGGAAACTATAATGACTATATAAGGAATCAAAAATATGGAATAATGGATAATAAATACATATTCTATTAAATAAATTACTTTTTCATCAAAATATATTAATAGAAAATATCAAAAAACAATCACATTAACAATAATAACTAAATTTTTAGGGAAGTAAATGAATAGTGTTAGTTTAGTTTATCTTATCATCAAGGCCTCATGACAGTCTATTGTGAACCTTACTATTAGGTTGTAATGTCTTGACCTGGGTATCATGCGATAGTACCGCAATTTGGTTCCCCACATGACCTAAAGTGCACCTCCTCGCATTATAGTGGCTACCTAATTGGAACGAGGGTATATAAAGTCACTCATGGGGAGACTATACCCTCATTTATCAGAGTAAATCACAATGGAAATAAATAAAAATAATAATAAGCATATGTAACAATAAAAATACCCATGTCACGACATAACCAAACCACAAATACAATACTCAACTGAAAGAAAAATGATTCTATATCAATATAAGTGTCAAGTGTACATACTGAAATTGAATTTCAAGATAGTATGACTCCTCAAATGGGTTCTAAACCATGTTTGGTCCCCTCATCCAAGCTCCATCCCAAATCAAAAATCCATCCGAGGGACTTTTCCCATATCATATCCTATAATAATATAATCTATTTAGGTACTGATCAGGCAGCTTGAATAGGGTGTGAGTACAAATTAGTAGTCCACCACCAACGGTGTTTGAAACCATTCTATTCAAATGACAGTGTATGCAGTTATAAGAAAAATAAGTAAAATGCTAAAAACCCAATTATTAAATTATAATTTATTCTTATCAAACTACACTAACTCAATGTTCTCCAAGGATACCTGTAACTTAATACAGACTTCAACTCTTACTGAAGACCAAACTATTCACTTAGTAAAATCAAATCTTAAAACCTGCTTCTTGTAGAAGATCTAATTATTCAAAGGTGCTATGATATCTCAGTACCTGATTCAACTCTCGTCGGAGTTTGAATAATTTTGTGTGAGGCCATAACCAAGAGTTACATTATTTCCATTCTATAATTTCACATTTATAAGCCACATTTACAAATTTACCAATATCAAAAATGTATGTATGATGAACATTTTACAATTATTACTCCTTAATAAAATGACCTTGTTCACATTATTTTTATTCATAAGTATAATCTCCTTGCTACCATGTGTACATCTCAGTTTAGAATGACCACGATCCCATTCTCATTACACATATAGATGATGACCATGTTACCATTTTTAATTCTCAATTTAGGATGATCATGATCCCATTATTTATGACATAATTAATTTATCAATTTATTATCCACCTCAATCTCATTACCAATTCAACAATTAGTTAAACACATCCATTCCGTCAGTTAACTCAACAATTAATTTAGTGCTTCAAACCATTAATCAATTAATCAATTAATTAGTAAATATCAAAATTAATACTACATAATAAATTTTCTATAATTAATTATCTCATTCTAATATGAACATTCCATAATTAATCCAATAATTATTTATCAAGATCATATTTTCAAATGCACATAATTAATCTACAATTAATTATCTCATCTTATCCATTTCAATATCTCATAATTAATCCTCGGATTAATTAACTAGATTACCAACCCAAATTTCTATAATAAATTTCCCCTAATTAATTATCTAATATGGAATCACCTTAGTCTCTTGATTAATTCTCCAATTAATCACCTATTTCAACAAAGCGTAGATAAATCAATTGGTCAATCTAATAAACCTAATTAAAAAAATTGCTAAAGGATACTAGAAATTAAACAATTTTTCATATACATATCAAATCCATGACTATAGGAATTATATTTAGACCACCTAACATAATTTATTTATATATGTTTTCTAAAAAAACATTCCCAACATCCGAGCAGCTCAATGACGTATATATAAGTTTTTTATCAGAATCCCTAAATCTAGATCACAATATCAATATATAATCAAAATAGATCCAGATATCCAATCTAAGATCTAGATCTCACCAAATGGGTTTAGAGATAATAAAATTTAGTATATCTTCCACGCAATTATGAAGTAGATAGATAAGAATGAAGAGAAAAAACATTTGGATGAGATCCACATACCAGGCAGAGAGCTGTTCTACAATTCATGTTTTCAATATCAATAATTAGTGTCTTTTTGGACTTGGAATCCCTTAAAGTCGATTGGATCACATCACTATACCCTTAATAATGTAAAATTCTGAGTTAATGTAACATAGGAGGTGAAACAAGTCATTAAAATATGAAAATGAGAGAGATAAACAATTTTTGGATCTCAATATTAGCTCGCACATGGTTTATTCACAAGGTCATCCAAACATTGTGCTAACCATGCATTAGCCACTACATCAAGGTGGAATCTCATATTCTCATCACACAGTCCCCCAAACTATACTTTAACTGTACCCTTGCTACAACTTAAAATGAGCATAGAACCACGATTTCTCCTAAAGAGCTGCATGGTTTGTCCAAACCGTGCACCAACTGGGCACAACACTTTTTTATCTAAATATTTTTAGACTTCACCTGAATGCACCCTAATTCACAAATCCCATCACAATTACTTAAATAAAAACAAAAATTGTATGAAATTTTTTTCGAGATAAATCTAGAAAAGGTAAGGAACTTATAATCTCCCCACCTTATAACCGATCATCCTTGAGCTGCACCTCCAAGCCTTTCTATGATTTTGAGGCAAAAATATTGGTCCATTGATCCCTCTTATATTCTTTTCTTTACCCTATTTTCTCTTTCACGTGTCAATGCTTCCATAACACATGAACTATCGACATGGTGTTTCCCCGCCACACTTTCTCACTCTGATCCAACACACGTATCAGACACTTCTCAAAGGACACATGTATTTTACGGTCATCATCATCCACATTTATCATATGAGAACGGTCAGCATGATACCTATGAAGTTGTGATACATGTAAAAAATTGTTTTTAGTGTTGTAACATTATAGAAGATCCAATCGGTATGACCCCATCTTGATTCTCTACACTAAAATAAATGGTCCAACAAACCTATGCACCAACTTGGCCTGCCTCCATATCCTGCAATGGGATAACCAAGGCTACACCATGAGGAACACATGTTCACCCTCTGTAAACTCTAAGCATAATATAATTATATCAACATACGACATCTATCTACCCTGAGTCATAGCCATACGTTTCTGAATAAATTATATCTACTCAGATGTCTACTAGAAGAGACTCGGTTCCAAAAACATTGACTCAGTAACCTCTATCCAGTATATTTGTGATCTAAATGGCCTACTATAAAAAAACTCATATGGTTCCATTTGTATAGGTTCCTGATAACTAATTATATAGGTAAAATACACTAAATAATTTCTATTTTATGAAGATCCACCAATGTAAAGAACCCATTCATGTAACATGTCCTCAAGAAACTGTATAGTACATCCTTACTGCCCATATGTAACGTCCCAGATCCAGATTCTACCCAAAGGCTCCCCGTACCAAGTTTCCCACATGGAGTCAAGTGTATTTCCACAAATTCTAGAGGATTCTAACTAGATTTGAAGTTATATAGTGTGATTTTGGGTAAACAATGCCCTCATTGGTAGAGTAAACATAGTTGAAAAAAATAGTAACAATAGCAGAAGTAGTAATACAATAAAATAGAAGTAAATAGTGGACAAATTATAGTAAATCTAATTGAATCCATAATATATATATATATATATGATGCATGGAATATTTATCTATGAAATCATCCAAACGGGTCACAATTCTAGAAGTTAATACAGAAACTAGAGTTGAAATGAAACAAGTAAACTCTAGTAGCATCGCAATCCTCCACTTGGTCCCATACTCTCCAACTCCAACAGAAATCATGTACTTGATGAAGAAGGGTGCATTCCCTTATCTATACCTGCAATCATATAATCTGTTTGGGTCAAAATCATGACCCAAATAGGGACTCAGATAAATTCTAGTGGGTAGCCACCAAATTATATGTGCCTAACTATCGTTGAATATATATAGTAGGTAATAAGAAAAAATGAAACAGTAAACAAAGAATTACTCTAAAGTAAACAATCCTAAAGTTTTCAATTACATTTATTTAGATTTATTATTCAATCTATTGAATCATGTACACCTTGAAATATAGCCTAATCTCTATATCCCCTATGTACGTAACAAAATAGATGTCTCAGAAGACCATCTAAACAATTAAGTATGACCAAGTCCAAGCTTGTAATTTGCCTTGGTAGACTAGTCACATTCATTCAATTATTAAAAATCAAACCTCTGGGAAATCTCTCATAGTCTAACCTCTTTTTTGGTATAACATACGAAAAAAATTAAATAACTACCCTTTGGGATGCTCTCACGGTCAAAACCCTTTGGTTCCACATGGTATAGATCAATTACAAATGATCACCTGGGTAGCTCTCATGGTCAACACCCCTTGTTCAAATCAACAAATTATAAACAACCCCCCCTCAGGATTCTCTCATAGTCCATACCCCTTGTTCAACATGGTATTAATAAATTATGAACGACTACCTGGGTAGCTATCACAGTCAACACCCCTCGATCAATCATCCACACCAAGGCTCTCACTGTCCTGCCTAAATAATCTGGAAGTCCCCTCTATCTTCCTGGTCTAAGGATCTCATAGTCTATTAAGGAAATAAAATTCATACCATATCAAAGAATATCATTTAATCTATAATTACTACGTGGATAAACATTTGAAAATCATATCACATGCATTTCATATAAACAACAACTCCATCCTAACAAGACAAGGCATGGAAAGCAAGGCATGCCTAATAGGCATCCTAGACCAAACAGCTATAAATAATAATTTAAGGGAAACAAAACCTTACGGTGTCCCAAAAACAAGGTACCCAACATTACGGATAAGAAATAACCCATTATACATAAATCAAACCATAGTAGGTAATAAACATGGTTAAATTAAATATCAAGCAACACCTCAGATGTGAGTATTCCGAACTATTAGCATATATAATCCCAAGACAAACAATGAAAGGCACAAACCACTTACCTTGATGTCATACGATTGATATACTTGAACATTGACCCTTGAATCAGCCAAGATTGTCATGGATCTATAAAAAGGTGAAAACGCCCAATGCTGAATAACTCACAAGAGAGGATGAATTAGGAAGAAAGGCTCTACTGGTTTTGAGAACTCACTAGTAGGAATCTAGCACACCTGACAATGTCTCAATCGGAGCTCCGATGGAGAATTGGGAGGGGTTCAGAGTTCTTCAACTGTTCCGCAGTACTCTTATATGAAACACTGGGAGAAGAAAGTGTTTTTTGACATGAGACACGACCCTGCTCTGATATATCAAATAAAAGGGAAATTACATTTTGTGTTCATTAACAGTACATTCCATGTATTACCCTCAAATAGCCCCTGTCTTAAGCAGGTATTCCATGTCATCACACTGCCATGTATTCGGACGTTACACGATCAGTACGCGGCTGTGTGTGGCTACTGGATACAAAGCGTGTACATGGATGTACACTGGCGTACTAAAAAATTCCCCATTTCATCCTTTTTCCTCAAATAACATGAAAACCAGATCCATATCTAAAAATAAGATCTATTTTCTTACAAACATCCCCTCTTAAAGATACTCACCCCCAAATTTCTATTCCATGGTTGGTGGAGATGAAACGACAAACAACTCCGGCCACTGTGATCGTATATCGGCATCCCTCTCTCAAGTCTCATCCTACAATCGGTCATGCTACCATAACACCTGTACCAGAGGAACATAATGGCCATGGAGAACCTTTATGATGTGATCCAGAATACGAATATGGTGCTCCTTGAAGGATGTGTCAACCTCCAACTCATCCTTATTGGGTTAAAAACATGAGATGAGTCTGAAAAGAAATGGCATAGCTGAGAAACATGAATGATGTCATGCATATCCTGGAACCTATGAGGTAACATCAATTGATTTGAAAACATCCCGACGCTATCCGAAAACTAAAATGGCATGATGTATCTCAATGAAAGATTCACCTAACTCATAATCCTTTTGTGTCCCAACGTCGATTGACTTGTAGGAAAGCATAATCATTGACCTCGAACTCTAGAAGTTGTCTCCTATGATCAGCATAATATTTCTACTGAGACTATGTAATATCCATCCTCTTTCGAATCAAATACACCTACTTAGTGGTCTCCTAAATAAGATGGTTTCCTAGAATAACTACCTTTCCTACATCCATCCAACATAGGGGTGATCGACATGACCAAAAATACATAGAGTTATAAGGTTCCCTAAGAATCATTACCTGAAAACTATCATTGTATGAAAATTCCACCAGAGGTATCTGTCTCTCCCAAGAGCCCCCAAAATCTAAGATTCATGCTCGAATCTTTTCCTCTAATACTTAAATAATGCGCTTGTACGGGCCATCTATCTGGGAATGGTATGATGTACTTAGAAGTACCTGTGTACCCCAAGACCTCTGTAGTCCCTACCAGACATGATAAGTAAACTGGGAATTCCTATTTGAAACTATAGAGTGTGGTACCCCAAAAAATGTATTACCTATCAGATGTGAAACGTTCCAATCTAATCAATATTGACGGTTTTCTTGATTGGAAGGAAATGTAAAAACTTCGTGAGTTTGTTTTCAAGAACCCGTACAACATTATTTCCTCGAGGAAACCTTGGAAAACCCATCATGAAATCTATTGCGACATCATTCCATTTCCACTAGGGAATGGGAAACTGCTGTAATAGCTTTTCTGATCACTGATGTTATGCCTTCGCCTGTAGGCAACTGAAACATCTCATAACCAAACTAGCTACATCCTTCTTCATGCCTAGCCACTAGTACTAACGATGTAAATCTCGATATATATTAGTGACACCAGGATGAGCATCCAATTTTGAGGCATGAAAATCTCAAAATAGTTTTTTCTATATTTTATGACACCCATACATGCCCAGGAAAATGAAAAAACTCATCCTCCCCTATGGTTCACCCAGGAGTAGGGTCCTCACCTGACACACTCTCCCATAAGACTAGGCCTTAGGAATTTGATAGCTCCCTCATCTGCACTTGATCCTATAGTGTGGAGGTAATAGCTATTGAAGAATGAAATGCCATCCTTAGTTTTTTGAGAACCTCAAAATTCATCTCATAGAACAAACCCATAAGCTTCCACTCACTACTGTCCTCCTGAACTACCTATTTCTGAGTTCTACAACTCAACGCAACACCCACTGCATTGTTTTTTCCATGTATGTAGGGAAGCACAATGTTAAAGGACTGGAGATAGACAACCCTCCTTTGTTGTCATAAATTCAGATCCCATTCAGTAAAGATATACTTGAGTCTTTTTTGGTCAGTTTATAACACAAAATGCTCTCCCAAAAGATAATGTTTCTAACAACATAAATCATGATCAACCATGTCTTACTCGAGATCGTGCGTCAGGTAGATCTTCTCATGTGGCCTCAACTACCAAGACCCGTACTCAATGACTCATTCCCCTATATAACCAATGCTCTCAGCCCGATACCTAAAGCATTGTAGTAAATGTTGTAACTCTTTCTCGGATTTGGATAAATCAGTATCGGTGCTGAAATAAATCTCCCTTTCAGATCCTGAAAGGCTAAATCGCAAAAATCTATGCACCCTTCTTTTTCAGGCGTGTCAAGAGTGCTGTTAAGCATGAAAACTCTTGAATAAAGCGTTTTTAGTAACCATCCATCCCCAGAAAACTATGTACCTCAGAGACGTTCTTTATATTTACCTAGGAAACAACCACTCTCACTTTCTCTGGTTCTATTGATACTCTTGTCTTTGAGATGAAATTACCCAAGAAGTGAATCTAGTCTATCTAAAAGTGGCACATTGAGTTCTTAGCATATAACTGATTCTCTCTCATTGTACTAAATATGATCTCAATATGGATGGAATGGTCATGTTGACTGTAAGAGTACCCCAATATATCATCCACGAAGACTACCAAAAAAGAATCCAAGTAAGGATGGAACTCTCGGTTCATTAGTTCCATGAAAACTGTTGGCATGTTCATGAGACCTAATGGAATTACCAAATACTCATACAGACCATACCATCTCTGAAAGTCTAAAGGGGGTATATCTGATGGTCCAACACACAACTACTGATAACTAGATCACAAGTCAATCTTCAAGAATACTTGAGTTCCTCGAAGCCGGTCAAAGAGATCATCAATCCTCAGTAAGGGCTATCAATTCTTGACTGTCAACTGGTTCAGCTTCCGATAATCAACACAATGTCTGAGGGTACCATTTTCCTTCTTCAGAAAAAGAATAGGCAAACTCCAGTGGGAAGTACTAGGTTGGATGAAACCCTTTTCCTTCAACTCCTTTAACAAACTATTGATTTCATGTATATATGAAGTGGACATCCTATAAGGAGGGATGGGAATTGGTGTCCCTCCTTCCACATGCTCAGTAGAGAAATCCACCTCTCTATCTAAAGGTAAATGTGAAAAGTCATCTAGAAAGACATATCTAAAATGATACACCACTAGTGGAAAGTCCATCTGTGATGTCCCCTAATCATCTAGATATAAACTAGAAAAATGGACTATAATTCTTCCCAAACCATGATGTTCAGGTCCCGCCCTACTCACCTAGACATCGCATTCACCCTTATGTAGAAAATACCCTCCTACTTCTGATGTGAAACTTACCCTATAGTGATAGCAGTCAACAAAGGCAATAAAAGAGACCAAACAGTACATTCCAGTAATGACATAGAAGCATGTAATATTTAAGATATAGAGGTCCCACAAGAAGGGAAACTCACCAACCTTAAGAGGGAACTCCATGCACTAAGGTACATTAGTAATCCTAATACCCAGTGGAGTGTCAAGCGTCATATCATCATCAGAACTAAAGACACATAGCATGATCCTCTCCACAATGGAAACAGATATAAAAATGTGGGAATCCCTTTTATAGAAGAAGAAGATAAATCTAAGGTAACTAGATTCATACTTCTAACAGTAGAGGGTCCAAGATCATGTTCCTACTAGGTCTATTCCATCACAAATGTCTGAACAGTACTGTGTCATTGTGACCCTGCCTGGCTACCCTGAGATTATCCACCCTATTTTCACTGAAAACCTGACATCTGGCTTTGATGGCCTTGACCCCCTCCTCATCTTGAACATCCTGGAGAACTCCAGTTCCCTAGATGAAGAGAATATTGTGGTCCTAGCCCCATACATGGAGACATAATAGAATCCCTCCCACTAGTTGATGCTAAGAACATCTGTAAAAAATCCTAAAGATGACCTATATTACCATAAGATCGACACTCAACTAGTTCACTAATGAACTAAGGTCTCATGTTCCCACTCTTCTTGCATTGGTATAACCTCACCTGGCTACCTGAAGATGCATCCCTACTACTAGAATAACCACAGTGTCTAGCCTTCCTAACAATCGATATGTTATTGCTCGAGGGAGTATGAGCCCTGGATGTTGAACCACCCTATCTCATAGCTCCAAAATCCTTAGATAGTGCTCATTAATCAGTTCCTAATTTACTATAGTAGTCACCGAATTCAGCCTAAAAAATTCTCCTTTGATCAGATGTCGTAATAGAGGAAATCCAAAAAACAACTAGCCAGTGATAACTCGTCACCTCCCAAAAATGAAACGAAGCACTGAAGTTTTATAAAGAGAGAAGAATAATCCATCACTGAAAGAGCGCCCTACTTCAAATGCATGAACTCTCGGGCTCGGTCAGGCCTCAACATCTAAGGGTAGAAGTAATCATAGAAGGTCCTTTGAAACTCTTCCCAAGCTATATCTCGATGACGTCTATCCTTTGAACCAACATCCCACCATTTGATGATAGAATCACATTGCATGTAAGTCATAAGCTTCACCCTCCACTTAGGAGGTGTCGCCAGATGATCGAAGAGAAAAATCATGGCCTCCGACCACGACACTGCAACTTATTCTCCTCCATCCCCTAAAAAAATTTGAGGATGCTTCTACTGGAACACCCACGTTATCTTTTCCATAGTCGTGGTAGGACGTGGTGATCCCTGAAAAATTTTCATCATACTCATAATGATTTCATGGAACATTGCATCATCACCTATGTTCGGTATAACAGTCGGTCCCAAAATGACACAATGGTAGGATCTACTTGTTGTCCATGATTTACCATATTTTTTTGTCTATTCACAGCCATGTACCTGGAATACAACCGAAGGATGTATTGGTGGAATGAATCTTCAAGTTCAAGCACACACTTGAGTACGAGATTAACAAAAATTCAATTTAGATGTTCCAGTATGAAACAAGTGAAGTAAAGTATTCATGTTTTCAAAAATATGGTTACAAGGCATGTAGAAACCCTACATGATGTGTTCCCTTAATCTTTATCATGGGCATGTACCTCTTCTAACCTAGTCACGTAACACCCCATACACATGGCGTGTTCCTCTTGAGACACAATGTGTATTTGAATATCCCCTCCTACCTACACGGCTATAACTGCATGGTCCTACTAGTGTAACACTACACGGAATGTTCACCCTAGACATGGCATGCACTCAAAAGTTCTATCCACTCATGTCCTTAGTCACACGACTGGATACACAGTCGAATATAGAACATTGTGTTATCCTAGTACAGAACATGTTCTACCAAAAGTTTACCTACCTCATGTCTCTGATCACATAGTCAGTCACATGGTCGACAACTTCATAGAGTGTACATACAGTATACGGCATGTACTTAAGCAAAGTAATTTCTTCCAGAATAGAAGAACACATGGTGTGTGTTCATAATATCACACACTGTGTTTTCTGGTTTAACTAGACAGAAATCCTCTAAAACTTCTCTAAAACCCCAAAAATCATAAAATTTATCCAATGGATGCCATGTTTTGATCAATGAGAGCCCATACTCTTGGTGAATAAGATTTTGGTATCCTCATTAATATCATTACTCTATAGAATTCAATTAATGTTCAAACATTATCCGCAAAATTATGATCCAAGATGTCCCATAACACCATATTGAAAAAAGTTTGGCATCCATCCAAATGAAACATTACATATACCAATACCCAATCAAACTAGCAGGAATTTCTATCACGATATCTACCACAAAATAATGTATATCTATCAAAACATCTACCACAATAGCATGCAATCAGTGATGCACCCTAAATGGTATGACAAGAATGTGTGACATTTGATCTCTATCAAGTGCCTATATGTTGTATGAGATGGAATGCCCTCATCTCATCTGGTTTCCTCATAAATATACCCACAATGATATCATCCATAACAGAACAAGTCAGGTTAATAACCCAATAGTGAAATCAAATCAACTATAACTATTTAAAAACAAGAAAAATGGAAATATTTGAGGTAAATCGGCTTTTCCCTCTACACAGTATAGATAATCTCGGGCACAACATATTACAAACTACCTATTCCTTCCTATCCATATCTATTTTCTCTAAATAGTAAGGAAAAATAGAAAAAGAAACCCCCCTCTAACACCACTTTATAAAGTCCCAGATCCGGGTGCTTCCCAAAGGTGCCGCATACCTAGTTGGACACATGGACTCAAGCACATTTTCTCAAATTATAGATGATGCTAACTATAAATGAGTGCCTAGTGTGTGATGGGGTGGAAACTATTCCCTCATTAGCAGAGTAAATACAATGAAAAAAAACTACAACAATAGAAAAAGTAGTAATACCATACAACAAAAGTAAATAGTAAAAAACTTATAGTAAATCCAACAGAATCCACAATATATATATATATATATATATATATATATTATTCATGGAATATGTGTCTATGGAAATTTTCAAACAAGTCAAAACGGAGAAAGAAAATACAGAAACCAATGTACACAAGAATCAAGTAAACTCTAGTAGCATCGCAATCCTTAGCTATGTCTCATGCTCTCTAGCTCCAATATCATTCAAGTACCAGATGATGAAGGGAACATTCCCCTATCAGTACCTAAAATCTTATAATCTTCTTGGGTCTAAAACGTGACTCAAATAGGGTGTGAGACAAATACTAGTGGGAATCCACCTAAATATTTGTTCCTAACTATCATTGAATATATATAGTTGGTAATATGAAGAAATGAAGTAATAAATTAGGAAGTACTCAAAAGTAAACAGTAATATAGTTTTCAATTACATTCATTTACATTTATTATTCAACCCGTTAAATCATGTAAAACATGAGATCTATCCAAATATTTTCATCCAATGTGTACATAAAAATTTTGATGTCTCAGAAGACATTCTCAACAATCATGTAAGACATATTCCAAGCCTCTTCTTTGGCGTGGTAGACTCGTCACAATCATCCAATTATTCAAAAATGACCCTCTGGGAATGATCTCATAGTCTAACCCCTTTTTGGTTTAACATAGCACAAATTCATTAAATAATGACCCTCTTGGAATATCTTATGGTCTAACCCCTTTGGTTCCACATAGTATGGACTAATTACAAACAACCACCTGGTAATCTCTCATGGTCAATACCCCTTGGTCAACATAGCATCAATAAATTATAAACAACTCTTGGGAAGCTCTCAAAGTCAATACCCCTTGGTCAAAATAGACTCAATAAATTATAAAATACCATCTGGGTAGCTCTCATAGTCAATACCATTAGGTCAATCATCTTCACCAAGGCTCTCATGATCCCTTGTAGAAATAGTATGCATACTATATCAAATATTCTCATGTAATATATAACTACAACATGGATAAACATTCTCAAAGAATAGAACATGCATTTCATATAAACAATAGCTCAATCCTAACAATACAAGGCATGGAAGACAAGGTAAGCCTAACAGGAATCCTAGAACAAACGAACATCAATAATCAATCAAGGTTAATTCACCCATGGGGGTCCCATGAAAAAAGTACCCAACCTTATGCATAAGTAAAAACCATTTATCAATAAACTAAACCATAGAAGGTAATATAAAGGGTTAAATTACAAATCAAGAAATACCCCAAATGTTTTTATGTAGCACTTCTTGCATATAAATTCCAAATACGAACAATGAAAGTCACAAAACACCTACCTCAATGCCGTATGATCGATATACATGAACATAAGCCCTTGAAACAGCCTATATTTGTGTAGATCTACAAAAAGGTGAAAAAATAACAACCTTTAATAACTCTCAAGAGAGGAAGAACCCGGAAGACAGGATCTAGGGGTTTTGAGAAATCACTGGTGGGATTCCAACACATCCGACGAAATCTCAATTAGAGATCGGACATAGAAGAGGGAGGGGTTTGGAGATCCTAGGCCATTCTATAGTTCTCCTGTATGAAAAACTAAGATAAAAAATTGTTTTGGGATATGAGAGGCAACCCCACCCTGAAATATCAAATAAAAAGAAAATTACAAGATGGTAACATTAACAGTACATGACGTGTATTAGCTTCAACAAGCCCTCAACTTAAGAGGGTCTTCTAGGTCATCGCACATCCATGTATTCGGCCATTACACGGTCAGTACATGGCTGTGTGTGGCTACTAGGTACAAGGTTTGCACATGTAAGTACACATAATGTACTCAAAAAATCCCCATTTCTTTCTTTTTTCCTCAAAAACAAGACAAAAACATGATCCGTACCTAAAAAAAGACCTGGGTTCTTACATCATCTATTTGTGGGTGTAAAGTCATACTCATTAATACATGTGTTCCATGAACATTCTACAAGCCCTTCAATAATCATTATTTAAGTCATGGATGATGTTCAGAAACTATAGTATATGGCACTCCATGAAGATGGACAATCTCTCGATTTTACAGTTCTCCCAATTGTTATACTGTAAAGGTTTACCTTATATATAAGAAATGCAGTACCATTTTCAGGCAATCCAAAATGACCCAAATATCATTATTCTTCCTAAGCTTCTTTGGGATACCCACCATAAAATCCATGGTTATTATTCCCCACATCCATTCTGGGATAGGAAACGGTTATAGTAATCCTCCAGGTCATTATTGCTCTGCCTTCACCTGATGAAAAGTGAAGCATCTTGTCCCAAACCCTACTATATCATTTTCATTCTTATCTAAAAAAATATCATCATAGGTCACTATACATTTTTTTACACCTGGATGCAACACCAATTTCGAGGCATGAAATTGTTTCATGAGATCCTCTCACAAGATCGTAGGTACCACGACTTGATTCTTCCCATATATGATCTCATATTTATCTATCAGCCAATATTAATATGTCTCTCCACATTAATATATTTCCCTCGAGGATAATAATTATAAATCCTAATACTATCTATTTTTGATCCATATCAAAAGTGTAGACTCCACTCCAACTAAAACCAGATTCATCTGCTCCTGACTCTCTAGAACCACCACATTCATTTCATCCAACAAGGCCATTATCTTTCACTCTTCCCTTGACTATTGAAAAATCTGAGTATGATTTTTCTTTCCCAAGGGATCAACCACAGTATTTTCCTTCCTAGGTTCATATGCCAGTTCAATGTTGAAAAACTGCATATACTCAACCCTTCTCTACTATCAAAGATTCAAATCTTGTTATGAAAATATGTACTTCAAGATTTTGTGATATGTATAGAATACAAACTATTGTCCCAAAATATAGTTTCACCAACACATAAGAGCATAATACTCTCCTTACAAATCAAGTTATTGAATAGGGTAATTCCATTCATGAGGCATCAACAGCCAACCCCCATATTCCACCACTAGAACTCCCAGCATGAGTACAACTCCATGTCTGATCTCAGATGCATCATAATAAACTATATACGACTCACCCGACTCAGGTAGGATCAAAATTGGTGCCTACTTTAAACACTTATTCAACTCCTAATAATTTCTCTCACAGGACTCTGACCATTCAAACATTACTCCCTTTTATTCATTCCTGAAAGAGACACTTACAAACTGTAAAATTCTTTGATGAATCTCATGTAATATCTTGATAATCAAAGAAATATTCAGATATCAAAAACATTCTTGGGATACTCCTAAAAAACAACTACCTGAAAATTTTATAGGTTTACTAAAACACCTTCCTCTGAGATGATGTTATCCATGAAGTGTACCTCATCAATCCAAAATTGAATCTTAGACAACATGGTATATAATCGATTCTCTCTAAGTGTACCCCAAAGAATGTCAAGATATTGGGCATGATAATCATGATTGTGGGAGTACCCCAAGATTTCCTTCATGAACACCACCATGAACTTATCTAGATACGAATAAAGGATCGTATTAATCCAATATATAAACAATTCTGGTTCATTTTTTAACCCAAAAGTAAATAGAAAAAACACCTAAATTCCATACCTACTCGTAAAAATGGTCCTTAGTATATCTGATTTTCGTACATTAAATTTATGATATCATGATCTCAAATTGATCTTTAGAACAAACAATATCCCTTCTATTAGTCAAAAAGATCATCGATGCATGGATGAGGACACTGTTTATTCACAATCATTTTGTTCAACTTCTGGTAAACGAAACATAAAATAAACTCCCATTAGCATTCATTGAAAACAAAATAGGTGATCCCCATGGTGACGTGCTGGGACAGATAATCTAAACTCCTCCAACTCCTCCAACTAAGTCATAAGATCTTGAATATTAGTTGATTCCATTCTATATGGTTGAATAGAAACTGGGTCATCCCCCGACACAATCTAAATAGTGAAATCCACATATCTCTCTGGTGGTATCCCTGGGAATTCATTAGGAAAGATGTCTTGAAATTGTTCCACTAATTCTGGATGGACATCCTTCCAAACACCCCTATCATCCAATAATATACTAGAAACATGGGTTTTAAGGACTCCAATTTGTTGAGTAATTGGCCCTTCTTAGTCTGCCAGGATATCGCACTCTCCGTGGTGAATAAATTGTTCACCCTTATGAGACACAAAAGAAACTATACTAAAGTAACAATAAATGTGGTCTTGATAGGTGACTAGCCAGTCATTGCCTAAAATCATTTCAAGGACCATCATATCAAGAACATAGAGATCGTATAGGAAATGATATTCCCCAATCTCTAGTGAACATCCCTTGCATAGATAGTTATCTCTAGACCACACTCCTAATAGTGTATCTATAGTCACAACCCCACACACAACATCCACTTCCTGGATCAAACTCCCAAAAAAAATCCATATATAACGGAATGAGAGACACCAATATCAAACAAGGAAATAGGTAAAGTAAATGATACTAGAATTTTACCTCTCACGGTCAATGGTCCATCCTCCTTGTCCACATGTGTTGGTTTTACTACTTGTACATGTGCTTCCCCCCTTCCTTGTGATGTTTTTTGACTCCCCTAAGTAGAACCACCCTACTGATTCGGGTGCTCCTACCTAGAAGCACCATGTCCACTACCACTACATCCTTCCATAACATAACTCAAACTGCTAGCCCCATATGTTATATTTTATCATCTTCCCATACTATTAATAAGCCCGACTTATCCTTTTGTTCTAGTCTATCACTATGACCTATAGATTTTCTATAGATGTCTCATCTAGCTTCAAGATTGACACTATACTAGATGTCATAAATAGTGTTCAAAATAGTGTCTCGACCTACCACACTGATGATAGATCACCATAGTAAATTCATGTCCATCAAAACCTCCTATCTACGTAATATGCTTCCCACGAACTTAGATGAAGTTGTCATAATGGCGCTTCCTACTCTTAAAAGTCGCACCTCCTTGTCGTCCAGTAACTACTACCTGTCCAGCACTGGAATCACCCCTCAGGTTTCCTTCAACTATGAGATCCGGATCTACCACTACTGTAAACATATTCAACCGCAATATATTCACCTGGGACTTCATCTCAAACTTATTTCCATCCTAAAAGTGATTATCCATAAATTCCTCATATCCTACTAATGTTGGAGAAAAGAATTGAAAATATGTGTAGTGTCAAGCATAGTCCATCACTGACATGCTCCTTGATATCAGATTCATGAACTCAGAAACATTCTCTTGTATCAGAATATCTTGATAAAATTGTTCCAAGAATATCTCCAAGATGTCATTCCGTAACATACCCTCAGTCCGTCCAGTTTGCACCTAAATTTCCAACCAGCCCTTCACTAATCCCCATAGCATAAAATTTTCCAAGTTTACCCTCATCTCAGTTGGAGTCTCCAAATGGTAAAGCAAGTTCTCTATGGACTCAACCATGAATTCAACTCCCACATGTCCACCCGCTCTGGTAAAAGTTGGATGATACTTCAACTGAAACTCCCTTTTCAACTCATACATAATTTTCCCAATTGTCCTTGGGTATATTTCCCTAAATTTCATGAAGCGAGTGAATTTATTCTAAAACTTATCCCCATCATCTTCAGCTAGCACGATCGGTGCTTCAGGTTCCCTAACTAGAAAAACATTCCTAGGCATGCCCCTCAGTTGTCCCATCAACAAGTGTCTTGGTGGAATATTCTCTACAATTCCAAACACACATCTTATTCCTCATAACACAACCTTATAACATTACATAATAATAATAAACACAAAAAGTATTTTTCTCCCACCTCGCCACATGGTCAAAACTGAGATTCTATCACTACCCTTAACCATCATACTCCTATTTTTTGGTTAACAAGGGTAAACACACTATCATTATCAAATTTATCATTTAGACGCCCAATTATTTTCATTTTGAATATGTTTATAACCTTTTTCAATTCTTGTTAGGCACCATTTTTCATTTTAATCTCATATCAAAGAAAATAGTTCAAGTTCAACAACTTACCCTTAACCCATTTCCCATGAGTGCCTAAATTGATGCATGTCACAATAACCCTGAGTTCCTAGAATGATGAAAGCAAACTCAAGTCTCATTACATTAATGTTTAGAAATAAATTCTCAAAATTCTCAGAAAAAATAATCACATCACACAACAAGTGCATCACCCAATGTGAAATAATATTCAACTATAACTACAATCAGTAATAACAATAATCCCACCCTGAGTACTTGGATTTTCCCCCATACACTGGTTCTAAACTCCCATGAAAAATCTCATTACTAAGCCCCGAATCTTCCTAGTCTCCTATATAACTTTTAAAAAATATTAGAAATATGATGAAGAAAGAAAATAGGACCTCTGAGACCACTGTTTAATGTCCCGACCCAGGTGTCATGCAATGGTTCCCTGTTCCAGTTTGTCACATGACCTAAATCACACCTCACCATTTTCTAGACGTCTTTGACTAGTAGGTAGGTTCTAGTTTGTCATTCATGTTGAGACTATACCCTCATTTATCAGAGTAAAATGGTAGCATAAATAATTAAAAAAAGTGGTAGCCTATAGAAACAAAAAAATACTCATGTCACAAGATAACCAAATACAAAATACAATTCTCAACTAAAAGGGAAAATGGTCTATGCCAAGATAAGTGTCAAGTGTCTATAATGAAATTTAAACTGAATACAATAAGACTCATAAAATGAGTTCTAAGCAATGTTTTTCCCCCTCATTCATGATCCATCCCAAATCATCAAATCATCCCAATGATTTTACCTTATCACGTCCTGCAATAATATAATCTATTCGAGTACCTATCAGGAATCCCAAATAGGGTGTGAGAACAACTCAGCAGGCCACCGGCAACGATTTATAAAATAATTCTATTCAAAAGATAGTGTATCCATCTCTATAATAAATTAGTACAATTCATAAATAATGAGTTATTTCATTATCATTTATTCTAATCTAAATACATTACCTCCAGATTTCCAAAGGATACTTGTACCTCAATAATAACTTCATCTCATTCTAGAGCCCAATGTGTTACATATGTAATATCATATCATCATGCCTACTTCTGGTCAATGATCGATGTATTTGAAGGTGTTATGATATCTCAATACCTGATTCGAATCATGCTAGAGTTTGAATATTTTCGTGTGATTTCATAACTCGGAGTTCCATTATTTCCATTCTATAATTTCACATTTATAATCCACATTTACAAAGTTACCTATCTCTAAATCATAAGTAATATGACCATGTTTCATCTCTTACTTGTCAATAAAATGACCATATTCCCATTCTCTTTACTCATAAGTATACTGACCATGTTACCATGTATACTTCTGAATTTAGAATGACCATGATCACGTTCTCTTTACTCACAAGTATGATGACCATGTTACTATTTTTACTTATCAATTTAGAATGATCATATTTCCATTATTTATCACATAATTAATTTAGCAATTAATTATCCACCTCAATCACATTACTAATTGAATAATTAGTTAAACACATCCACTCAATTTGATAACTCAATAATTTACTACGTGCTTCAAACCATTAATTAATTCATTAATTAATTTTTCAATATCACAATACATACTGTATAATTAATTTTATATAATTAATTTTCTCATTATAATATAAAATTTATATAATTAATCCCATAATTAATTATCTATATCATATAATCAAAGGAACATAATTAATCCACAATTAATTATCTCAACTTTGACACTTCAATATCTCATTATTAATCACCTGACTAATTATCTAGATTAAACCCCCTACTTCTTATAATGAATTTCCCAAAATTATTTTTATAATAGGGAATCCCCTTATACTCATGATTATTTCCCCAATTAATCGCCTATTTCACCAATTTTTTGATAAATCAATTGGTCCATCTATTAAACCCAATTCAAGAAAATCAATTTATAAAAAATTCTTGAAATTTTAAAATTTTCCATATACATATGAAATCCAAGACATTGGGAATTTGATTTACACCACCTACCTCAATTTTTTGATGGATGTTTTCCCAATATAAATTCCCAAAATCGGAGCCGCAGAACAGCGTAGATATGACTTCTGAATCTAAATATCTAAGAAAAGATCACAATATCAAGATATAATTAAGCCAGATCTATATATCCAATCCTAGATCTATATTTTACAACCTGGGTTTAGATCTATAAAAGAATAGGATATCCTCCACCAAATGATGAAGGAGAGAGATGATAATGAACTAAAAATGTGTTGGGATGATATCCACTTACCAGGTGGAGAGAAGATCTTAGATATGGGATTTCAATCTTGAAGAAACAAGTTCATATAGCCTTGTAATCCCATAAAGTAAATGGGAAAACAATCCCATTCCCATTAGAAATAAAAATTCTATGTTACGTATGGATATGAGGTGATACATGTCATTAAAAGTTGAAAATGAGTTAGATCCACAATGTTAGGATCTCAGTGTTGGATCGTGCATGGTTTAGTCACATGATTTGAAAAACTATGCACTAATTGTTCCTTAGAAACTACTTCAATGGGGACTCATATGGTCTAATCATAGATTCTCCCAAAATGTTCTTTAACCATGCTGAAGATACTACCTCAAATGACTAGAGAACACACAGTTTCTCCTAGACAATGGCACGGTTTGTCCAAACTGTGCACAACCCCTATTCACCACAATTTTCTTAGACTTCACCCAAAAGCACCCTAAGTCACAACACCCATAAAAGGTACTTAAGAAAAAAAAATTACATGAAATATTTCATAGGATAACTGGTAAATGTTTTAGTATCTTATATAGGTCCTTATGCCAAAACATTTCAATGAATGTTTTGGTACCCACTACCGACCTGCCTAACATGGCCAATTGTTTGTATATTTACACACGTCAATGAATCAAGATATCATCTATAAATGATCCCCAAACATCACTTATATATATATATTAAGGGTTTGGGGGTACAATTACATTAAACACACACACAGACACCACACACATAGGACGGAAAGACATGCCATAGCCCCCCCAAGGGATAGCTCACCCATCAAGCTTTATTTATTCAGTACAGGCCCCAAATGCCTGGTGGGAATGAAGACCATTACATTGAAAAATGGCCCAAAATCTATCTTGAAGTCCTGTTGCAATGTCATGCTTGTATCATGCCTGTATCATCGGCTGCCTGTAACATGCCAATGTCACTGCCTTCCTCCGTCATCCCTATGTCACCTCCTACATGCATCACTACCTGCCTTAAAATTTTATATCCCACACGTATTTGTACCCAGGGCTGATCTAGAATCAGGAGGATCTTATATTAAATGAATTAAAAATATATTTACTTAAAAATATAAAATATAATCATAATTCCTTATCAATCATTAAATATATATATTGAATCAACAAAAGGGAAAGTAAATATTATCACATTAAATAAAATACATTCTTAATAGGATTCCTCAAACTAATAAAGTTTGTAGAAATGGTATTATTAAGACTCAATTAAAATTATAAATACATCCATGATAAAAAATATTATTGATATTTTGTCAAAAAACTAATAAATAATGATAGAGATTGTAACTTCAAGGATCTGAGAATATTCTTTGTGAATAACATTGGCTTTAAACCATAAATTTATATTACATTATAAAATACCATAAATTTAAAAAAAATTAATATTTTGAATAAAATTAATGTATTTTGAGAATTAAAGAGGAAAATTATAGTGAAAATATAAATATAAAATTTCTGAAAAATTTTTATAACATTATTATAAAAACAATGTTATAAACGATTCTGAAAATAATTTTTATCCCTATATAAAATATAGCCTTTATATTTTAAAAAGAACAAAAAGTTCATAAAATAATAAAAACTTATTTTCATTAAAAACTGTATAACATTTTAGAGGGAAAAAGAATAGTGAATAACAGTCATGTAGGTGGTAAAATACATTTACACTATATATGTTAAAAATATCATTCATTTCATAAATTTGTAAAAAATTAAAATTGAATTGTTTAGAAATCCTATAAAATATTCTTCTTAAACCTTTAAAAATAATTTAAATGGTTGTTGAAAATTACCTTTAAGAATAATTTGAATTCAGATAAAAATAATTAAAAACGAATGAATACTGATATAGAAGAGATATATTACCAACTAAAATAAATGAAATAAGGTCCCCGTTTGTTAAAAATATACATCTTGTATTCCTGAATTCCAAAGTGAGGAGAATTTGGAAGAAACCAAAACACCCCATAAATGAACAAATTTAAATAAAATACATGGGTTTAAATAAATAAATATAAAATAATTCTTTCGAAGTAAATTTAAACATGGAAAATATCAATAAGAGTTATATGTTTAAACAAACTCCTACAGCTTTTGTAAAATTTTAATTAGAACCCCCGAAAATATAAAAATTTAATAAAAAATATAAATACTATTAAAAAAGGAATTCATGATATATTAGGTCAATAGGGTAATTATATTTACCATATAAAATAAATTAGTTTCATAATATATGATTCTATCAATTGAGTGGAATTGAGATACAAAATCCTTAACTTCAATTCATGTTTGGTCATATGCATTATATCTTCATGAATAATCAATTTAAATTTATTATATTATTTACTAATTACCTTATATATATATATTTACTTTTTATGCTTTTTATGTAATATTTTTACATGTATTCATTGTATAGTTCTTAATTACATTAACCACTTAAATTTTTTATATCAATTTCTCCCAAACTACTTCAGTATATTTCTGAAAGATTGATGTTCTATGAAATTTTTATAACATGTAAAAAATTTCATAATGTAATAAAATAATTTTGATCCATTTAATTTAATTTTAGAACCATACATAAAATAAAGTTGTTTAAAAATGAAATAAAACGTTCATGAATGTGGTAGTCCAGACTTACACATAATGATCTTTTTATTTCCTTAATTGTTGGAAGGGTAAGATGTTTTATAAAGATTAATCATTATAGAATCATATTTACATAAAAAATATCATATATATATACACCATTAATTTATTCTTGTCATCAATTATATAAATTATAAATTAAAAACAAATCCCATCACAACATTGTTGAGGTTGTAGTCTAATCTTATGATTTAGTGACATTATTTTATAATAGATGTGCATGTAAGTAGGTAGATGATATTTTATATTTATAGATTAATAATTATGTTATAAAAATAATATATGTCTATTAAATATGTCTTTATATCTATCAATGAGATTTGGTGATGAAAATTGATACTCATCACTTTATAGAGGTGGTAGTTCTCATATATATAGAGGTGAAGTCTTTATTTACCCCCAAATGAAGAAGTGGTTTATAATCATTGTTACGTCATTCTAATAATATTTTGGTATATTTAATACACTAGAGTTCCAGTATTTTAATGGAACAAAATTAAGGAGGTAGAATATAAAATAAATTTAAAGGCGTCACTTAAGGTGATGACCTCTTCTTTAGTAAACCCTATTACCCATAAGGATTTTAAATTATATTTTCCTTTGAATATAAATGTATTTGATAGCTTTATTCTCATGAAATGAAAAACCATAAGAAACTACATATTAGTAGATAGCTATTAAAATGTATCCATAGAAGGGGTGGGTTAAAATAGTGGTAGATGAATTATGAAATATATGAATAAATAAAAATAAGGGTCATTATCAATATTAAGGCATATGTAAAATTCAATGAGTGTAGCTAAATACATAATAAGACTGATTTATCCTTGGAAATTTATCCTTTATAAAAACTACTTTTTTATGAAATTAGTCTTATGATACTAAATATATTATGGATAAAAGTTATTATTGATATGAACAATATGTTAACACTAAGTATTATTAGTATTTGATAGCAAATAAGAATGCGAATAGATAAATTTTGAGAAATTAATTTTCATGTTAAACTAGTTTTCATTATATATTTGTTATTATATTAAAAATATAAATACTCAAATGTTATAATTTGAATTTTTAAAAATTAACTTATTTTTTTTAATTCATGATAACAATATAGTCTTAAAATGAAATTTTGAGTTTAAAAAAAATAATGTGAATAGTGAAAAAATAATATTTTTTCTAATACCATCACAATTGTGACTTTAACATAATAAAATTATGAATTAAAATTTTAAGAAAAAAAATTCCTAAATAATATATTTATAATTTAAATTAAAAAATATAAAAATACATTTCTAAATTTATAAGACACATGATTAATTTTTTTTCTTTTACTTAGGTGAAATTTTACTCTAAAAACAATTTTTACTAACATATATTAAAATTTATTTTTCATCGCATGTAGAAAATGAAAAAAATGTATTATATATTTTTTAAAAATTAATTAATAAATGTAACAATTTCAATTTAATTTTTAGGCATAAAATTGTGATTACTCATATTAAATTTAATGACTATGGTAATGTTGAAAGAATTATTTTCAAAGAATTCATTTTCAAATGTTGATTACATTTATATCTAATAAATTAAATTTATCTAATTCTTATAATTACTCTAATATTATTGTTATTCATATATAAAAATATATTATCACGTATTTTATTAGTAATTATTTTTATATCATATTAAGAACACTTCGTATTGAAAAAAAAATTATAAAATAAATTTTATGTAAATTAAATGCTATTCATTAAAAAGATTATTTTCACTATTTTATAAATTGATTTATATTTTATAGATATTAGATTTAGTTTCATAACATGAGAATTTTTTAAGATGTGTTACATAATATTTACATTGAAACATAAATTTCTTAGCTAAAAACTAGTTACCGTGGTAAAAATAATAAAAGGTAAAAAACCAAAAAAAGTAAATGTAAAAAAAATAAACAAAGTGAAACATATTTAATGCATGTATTAAAATGATTTATAGAGTATTTATCAACATTATACCACCCCAAGATCCATTATTTCAGAATTTTGGAACTATTTATTCTTGAATATTTTCAATTTATTATACAAAAATATTGGGAATTCACATATGTGAATTTCATTCAATTATTAAAGGGGATAAATCACACCATCTCAAAGTTACAAATAATCTTCCGTGTTTCCCTTAACCCATATTAAATTTATCTCTCACAGAAGTCCCTTAAATCTCTTAAATTCCTCCTTGAAAATAAATTAGCATAAGCCCTTCATTTTTATAACATCTCATCCTGAGTAACTAGTTCCAATTTAGATTCTAAAATAACTCAAAAATGATGACTCTATAATAAATTTTATACAACCATTAGGTATGGGATGTGAGGATTACCCTAGACATGTTATAACAATTTTGCATGTCATTATTTTAATAACATCACACATAATGAAATTTTATTTAATATTTTTATGTTATATTTTTGAAAAGTAAGGTAATCACTCATCAACGGTGTCTTAGTTGGAAAATATGGGAACAAAATTAATTTTGGTGTTCGGGTTTTACCTTAATTTTGATATAAAATTTCTGTTCATTAGGTGTTTTGTTTCATCGATCATAAGGATAAAAATAATTGGTATACAAATATTTTGTTTGAATGAAAGAAATAATAATATTAAATTATTATTATTATTATTCTTTCTATTATTGTTATTATCAAAGAAAAAAAATGAATATATACTTCCATAATTAATAATTTTCTTATATTGTAAATAATGAGGGAATAAAATATTTAATTTTATATTATTAATTATGCTAAATAAATTAAAATATGTATTTAATATTAATTTTTTAACTTTTATTATTATTTTATGGTTGTTGTTTTAAAATTTTAATGGTGGAAATGATGTGTAATATTTAATTATTATTATTATTCTTATTATTAAATTCAGACATAAATATTTGATGTATATATATAATGTATATATATGTATTAAATATATATGTATATATATACATTTATGGGATTATGTATATATATAAAGATGTGTATATATATAACATGTATATATACATTGGTAACATATATATGGAATTATATATACATGCCTCAGAGTATATATGTAGATACAGATATGAGTGTATATATAAATGTGTATATATATGGATAAATATGTGTGTATGTGTGTGTTGGTGTGTGTGTGTTTTTTTATTCAGGTGCATATCTCTATGTTCGTGTGTATTGAAAACATTTAATATATATATATATATATTCATTGAATGATTAGATTAATTTAAGACGAAGAATTAAACATTTAGGTATTTGAATTAATTGGGGTGTAACACCTAATTAAAGAAGAGTTTAGGCTTGGGTGTTAAATATAATTAACACTTTCGAAGATAATAATAAATAATATTTAATAAATTAAGGAAGAGATGATAGAAATTGGATTTTGGGTAGATAGTGCACACCCCACTCACATCCCTATATTTTTCTCTCTTCTCCCCCTCTTATCTATCTTTTTATTTTATTTTTATTATTTATCTAAACCTCCCTCTTCAATATCTTATCTAATATTGATCATATTCTATGCGTCATTAGTTATGTTGGGTTCATCTCAATAAGAATAATTTTAGTCCTAATTTTTTTTAAAGTTAATGCGTTTTTTGTGGTACATTTGATCTCAGAGATCAACTCTCATTATCAAATGACATTGTATACAAGAAATCCATTCTTTGACAGTAGTGCTTTCATTATATATGTTGTTGGCATGATTATTGGAATGCGTGTGTAGCCCAGTGTAAAACCTATGTGTAGAAATTCCTTTATTTAAGCTTATATTTCATTATTGGTTATTTAAATTATTGTTTGGCATGCATGAATATCCCCTGATACACATGACTAATACTTGATCCCATGGTTTGTGTGTGTGTGTGTGTGTGTGTCTAACCATGACTTAGTCTTTTGTTACTTGAATATGGATTTTCTATAAGATTATAATTCGTGTTTCATGTTATATTGATCTACCACATTATATACATGTTTTCATGTACCATTTTTGTCTATGTATTTGTTTCAATGGTTCCATATATACTATCCACTTTTAATAGGGATGTGGGCGATTTTGATCAGCCCGTACATGTGTCATCCCTTCCAAGGGATGTGTGAAATGGTATTTTTGTACTATCCCATTGAGGAGGGAGATGTGTTCGACTTGGATGGTGACGTTCTTACTAGCATTGTGATGAAGCAGGTATGTTTCTCCTAGGATGGTGAATAAGAAAGTAGATTCGGTTCCTAAGAACCTAGAATGTGTTTGGTAGTTGTGCGATATAATGTTTTTATATTGGTAGGATATTTATGTCCACGTAATGCACTTTTATATTTTTTGAATTGGTGTTAAGGGTTGTTGGTGGTGTCTTACTGAGTCTTGTAATCACAGTATACTCAAGAATTTTGGTGTTCTTGTAGTCTTCATGATCTGATGCTTGATAAAGTAAAAAGGTCCTATGGTGGACGGTTGAGCATGTAGATCTAGATGATGGAGCCATTACTGGAAGGATTTTGGGTGGGATAGATACTTCAGTATATATTTACTAGCTTTACATATAAATGGGATCCTTGTTTTTTTATTATTATATCATCCATTTCATTTTATATTTTCCATATGTAATCTGATTATTTAATTTATTTGTTGACATTTTTATTTTTTATTATCATTCCTACGACATGATACTAAGGGTATAATATCCCCACTGATGAAATTTGTCCCTCACTTTTAGTTGGAAGTATCGTGCATGTGTGGAGGAAATCAAGAGGTCACATAGTGTCCATATCATACCGAATGGTTCACGTTAGGATGTTATAATTTCCAAATAAGACTTTCAAGATAAATTTTGAGTTCTCAAATTGAGTATTACATAGTCCTTGTCATTTTCTTCATAATATTTATCACCAACACCTATACTAAACTTCTTAATATAATTATCTCAGTATCATTATGATAATTATGTGTAATTATATTAATGTAATAACCATTATTTATTCTTTCTAATCCACTTAAATAAACTGAAGAATATCAATCGTGCATTTTTTTAGACTACCACCTCCACAAAGTGATGTATTTTGTTTTCCACCATCACATATATTCATTAATTATAAGGATGTTACTGAAGAATAATATTGAAGTATATAATATAATTCATATTATTAAGATAAAAATTACAATTCACCTTTATTCACTCTCATTCATTGGGAAATGAAAATATTAACACTATGTTTTGTGGACTACCATCTCCATAAATTATCTTATCTCATTATTAATCAAGTTTTATTATTACTTTTTAAATAATAATGAAATATTGTTACATACCTTAAAAAATCTAAATAATATAACTTTTCTTCATTAATAATGATACTATTCGATAATAAATTAGTTCCATAATCATAATCATCCATTAATTACAGAATGTTCATGTCTGGTTTGGTCTAACCGCCATAGTGATCAATGGTATAAAAATATGTTATTGATCAATATGGGATGATAAATAATAATATTATTATAATTTAATAAGAAATAAATTATTTTTATATGTTTTCTGAAAAATTATAATAATTATTTACCGTATTATTAAAGTTTCAAATCTGACAGCTAAGATTACAAAAAATAGTTGACATTGATTCCATGTTCAAACCACATAAATAAAACCCCTATATAATGATATAATATATTTATAAATAAATATAATATATCTATTTTAGTACCCTAAATGATCTAGTAATTCTTAAATTGGTATCAAATAATGGTTACTGATGTCGACATTATAAAATATATGAAAAAAATTAATGATGTTAACCCACAATGGTTAAAATAAGTTAAAACTAAATAATATTTTCATAATAAATTATCATGAATGATGTATATCATAAATTAATATATATGAATAATTTTAGAAAAAAATATTATGATACTTGTGTTTTATTAATTGAAGAATATGTTGCTTTAGTGGAAGTCATGAATTAAGGTATGGGTTCTTTTTCTCAAATTGCAATTCCTTGATAAATTTTAATGTTTTGAACCATATTGTCAAATCTATAGGGTACTAAAATACCCTTTAAATTTTTATTTCATGATTCTGTCATTATTCATGGTATTCAACGTTCCATTTTATATTCTATCCTTTAGGCAGTTTTGATTTATCTTTTTCTAAATTCGTAAGTGTTATTTGTCTTCATTATAAATTCCATGAGATAGAATTTATATTAAAAACCATGTTTTATTTTACATTGTGTATTCATTGACCCATTACCTTTAAGTATAATTAATATCTTTTATAATTATATTTTAATTTTATAATATCACTCACACCTTTTTTATTCTTACATATCCATTACCATAAGGTTGGTCACATATCAATTTTTATTCATTGAGAAATGATTCATATTCACCACATGATTCCTTTTTATAATGTATATATTTTACATGGATTAATTTATAAATCCAATCATACACTATTTCATTAGATTATTAAACTCAAAGAAAACCATCACTACCTTTTCCTTCCCAAATCCACCTCTATTATGTTCATTATTTTTATGATATGGACTTTTTCTCTATGACAACAATATATTTCCTTCCATTAATGGAATAATGTTCCCTCATATTTCATACATATATTTACTATAGACATATTCAGAATCAATATAATATATCTTCAAATGTAATTGTTTTTCAATTATTGAAGGAATATAAATATGTCATGTTTATTCATCCACATCCTTTCTTTGAGTGCCTTATGTTCAGTTATTGACAAGAGATTTTTTCTAATTCTTAGTGTTTGTATCTCAATACATATGTTTAATAAATCCTCATGAATGTTGATTTTTAATCTAATTTATATTCACATGTTTCATATAGGTAATGTGTTTGATTTAGACCTTTCTTGAAACATCTAGTACTCATTTCTATGTATTCTTTTACCTTGGTTTTGGTTATATTTTGTTTGGGTCTTCTATTATGGTAGTTTCAAGTGAATTTTAAGAATTTAGGAAGCTTTTTTGGTAGTGAATAGTTGGAACATGGTTAGGGAAAACCGTTCGGTTTTCCACATGAGACCATACACCACATTTTGCACCACCTGATAGGGGTATACTGTTTGATCAAATCGTGTAGCCACACCACCCCAACCATGACCTCATGAAAATAGGGTAACAACATTATTTGTGCATATCTTATATAACTATGAGTGCTAACCATGTGTGGGGTTTCTTTGAGATAGTATCACTGTATGGTTTTCATAGGGTTTTTCAAACCGTGTTGCATATAGTTAATAGCTTAAAATTATTGGAAATAATTCAAAGTGAAGTATATAGGATTAATCTTTTCCCTAATCAATTTCATTTGTGGAATCCTTTTCCTACCATGGCTTTATAGGAGATTCCAATTCATATAGGTTCATTTTTTTGGTGATTCAAAGCATGTAGGTATTCTAGATTCACTGAAAAGTATTTAATCTTGTCTATTATTCAATGTTTTCTTAATTTTTCTCTTTCCTATGTCCTTATATCTAACTATATGTGGAAATATACAAGTTTATCGATGTTAATTATCATTTTTTATGGTTGTATAAATTGTTGGAAAGGAAATCCAAACCTATATCCTTAGGATCAGAGTTTTGTTCTTC